>JAKTVN010000007.1:0-531709 GCA_030557235.1 Nakazawaea populi | reverse complement strand
TCTGCACTGAGTTACAATTATAGGTGGGTATGAGCGCCATGTATTGTTCCCGTAGACGAGGATGTAAGCGTCTACTGTGGACAAGACCAAATGTGAAAGCTCCCCCCACCCCCATCAACCTATCTGCATTGTCACGGCAGCATAAATTGTTGTTTCTTTTTTTCTCAATACTGTCGCAATATCGTAGACGTTATACTGTCAGAATACACCTGAGCAAAAGCAATATGGGCAGAGGTTTTTTGGCCCGCGCCTTAACTGCCCTGAAGATGCGGAAGGAAAGGGGGAAAAAGAAAGAAGGGGGCTGGACTTAGATCAACATCTTAGTGAAACAACAATAGCTTGGCAGATGGTCGTATCTGTGTAATTTTATAGCAAGACGAAACGGCTCTAGCCTCTGTATTGATCCCTGATAGTGATACTTTGGTCCCACTGGGAGACATTGATTTTGGAACTTTAACTTCTCATTTGTGATTTGTGATGCACTCGGTATACCAGAGATGGCGGTCGGCTCAATTTTAGTGGCCGCGTTTAAACCGACCAACATTGGCTCCAAAGATTGAAATTTTTTTTTTCTCCGAAGTTTTCTATTTATTTTATTCTCTTTTCGCATACTGTTTTTTTACTGATAAGGGACTGGTGTGCATCACAAGCGAGAAAGAGCGAATGCAATCTCGCGTGAGTCAACCAGATGTGTCTCACGACCCTTTTACAAATTTGACAAGTCTTTTTGACATCATTACTGGGGTGCAAAATAAATAGATTGTATATATGAAAATTAGCTAACTAACTAATAAAGCTTTCTCTCTACGTATGGCTCGGGTACAAATAATTTGCCATCAAACTTTTCCAATATCGGTGTGATTGTTGTCTCAAAATTCTCAAACTTCAAAATATCACCTTGGCCACTCAAAAATTTTTCTCTGTAAATGTTATGTAGAGTTGTGTAGTGGACGGATCTCTTGTACTCCATCTCCGTCTTCTCACTATCTATCACACATTGATTGCTGACAATGTTTTCAGTCATACCGTCTTTGTAATTACCGCTTTGCTTGTCCCAAATTGGGCAATCGTCATAGTTCACCCACAATCCCAATTTGTTCAAGAAACGGTGATTTGAGTAATAAGCATTGCTCAAACAACTGTCACCCGAATATTCAATAACGGTATTTTTATACCAATTGGATGGCATATAACTGATTGAATTTTCATAAAATGTTGGTATCAATGGTGACAATTCTTCGAATTTATACGTGTGGAAATGTTTATCATGGAGATAACCATCAAGGAAATGAGTTGGACTACCCTCCAGTCTTGGATCTTTTGTATTCTTCTCCTTCATAAACAGTTTAATATCCTTCATATAATTGTCCTTCATAACACAACCTTTTCCCTGATCTTTGACGTATTTTCCATCCTCATTTTTAAATTTTTCAAAATGGCTTGGAACTGTGATTCTAAAGCCAAGATAGTTGGATTTATCTAAATATCTCAACTCCTCCTCCAAATCATATCTATTTCCACTGTGAAACTCTGAAATGGCAGTCAAATCGATATATATACCGGTTTCAGTATCAATTAATCTGGCATCCAAATCGTTGTGAATGGAACGTACCTGGTTTCTATCAAAATACAAAGGATCGATATCTATCAAGTAACTTCTAATACCCATTTCTGCTCTGTTATCGATTTTAACATCATCATTGATATACTCGTCTTCATTTGTGAAATCATAAACCAACGTGTTATTCAAAAATTTTGAGATACGATGTAACGACTGAATAGGCATTTGGAGGTCCAAATCAAAATCATAAGGTAAAGTGACACCTGACCAATACCAACCAATCAAAGGACCGTGGTTCATCCAACTTGGAACGTTGAACTCGGCACAAAGTCTGAACCACACTCTAGACAATCTATGCAAAACAGCAGTGTGCAACTCTGGATCTTCTTTTAAAGTCCAGACACTGAAAAATCTCCAATCAAAGTGGTCCAAATGTTCATTGAGGATAGAAGGAATACCATAATACCATGGTTCTTCAAACTTGGGATCCAAAACTTGTTTAGCCCACATATCTAAATGTTGTAATTGTTTGGTGTTTGCTTTTTCTGGAGCACTGTCAATTAATTTCAGTAATTTAGCTTCTTCATCTGGTAAGTAAAATTTGAAATCTTCCATACTCAACTGTACTGGCTTCAATTTTGTTTCCAGGTTTGTTCCAACGATTACTGGCTTTGTTGGCATGTAATTTAAATCAATCTCAGCCTCAAAATTTTTATCTGAGATCAGTTCGTTGAAACGAAGCCATTCATCGTAAAGGGAAATACCATTCTTCAAGATATCATTTCTACTGAATCCTGGAAATAATGAAGTCTGGTCATTGATAAAATCATCGGCCAACTTGGAATAGTAGCTAGTTAATGGCCTTTCAGCCAAAGCACCTAAGTTATTTTTACCATTTGAGACTTTTTGCAATGGAACCATCAAAGATTTACCTTCCTTGCCAACACCACCCAAAAAAATGACATTTTCAGGGATCGGTGAGTTTGTCAAACTGTACAACATACCGTACAATTTTCTCCATTCAACATCAGATAAATACTGATCGATTTTTCTCAACACCAAAAATGGAACGTTGTAATCATTGACGAAGTTTGGGTCTTCGAAATTATAATTGAGACAATAATTTTTCAAAAAAGTTTCAGGTATATTTGTTGGAGCTATGTTTTTGAACTGATCACAGTTCATCTTGCCTTTGATGACACGATCAAAATGTTTCAATTTTTGAATTTTAACAGCATAGTTGTTCAACATATCCCAATTGAAAGGAAGTTTGAAATTCTCTGGTAAAAATCCATTGCTATCACTAATCAAATTTTTGTTAATCAAATGAATCCAAAATGCTGGCAATAATCTTCTATCAAATTCGGTCACTCTTGGTTCTTTTTCTTTCAAATCTTCGAATTCCTCGCTATCGTAATAACTCAGTGGTAAATAACTTTTCAACCTCTTGTTTCTCTTGTTGTCAGACTTTAATTCGTACCAGCTTGTCTCCGATGAGCTATCATCTCCACCAGTTACACTACTGATGAAATCGTTGGCACTGTCAAAGATGGCCTTAACACTGCTACTACCACTAGAGGAGTCTTTCGGCTTTGGATCTGGTGTCAAATCTGTAGTTGACTCCAAACTGGTATCATTATACACTGTGAAGTATAAGAAAAGGTTTATTGACAATAACGCGAGTGCTGAGACAGCAACCCAGAAAAACAAATTCTTTCTCCGTCCTGGACCTGTGATGGTAATGATCATTCTATTAAGTCGCAGGCCGTTCAATGTCTTGAACATAATACAAATGAAAATTATAACCTAACTGGAAAGATGTATTATTTATTTATAACAAAGTGAGAGAAATATGGTTTTTTCTTGTTTGGCGCCTGGACCCAAATCAACTCTCACACGACCTTTTTGTTTTGTTTTTTTCCCTTATTCTCTTCGCAGCAGCAGCAGCAGCAACAACAGCGGCAGCATCGATTCGGAAAAGAAAAGAAGATGAGTAGATGGATGGGGCACAAGTTACCTAAACAGGAAAGACAGTGAAAAATTGTAACATCATTTCTACTACACACACCATTCTATTTTTCGAAGGCAGTAGATTGTTCGAACAGGGTAGACATTGGCTTCTTGTTTGCTTGTTTGCTATCAAGGTATAGTACGATTTAGATTCGTTCATTAGAGTATATCTTAGATTGATATACATATAATTAAGGTGAAAAATTATAAGATTTGCAGTCTTGGTAGATCTATCTTCCCCTTAATTTTAAAAGAGAGGATGTGGGGCAAATGGCATAAAGTCACATAGATAGTGTTCTGAACATATATAACTGAAAAAAAAAAATTTGCGGGCGCGCGATCGCTAAAAAGCAGATCATGACAGTGGTGACAGTATCCTGTTACAATAAAAGATTTCCAAAGAACAAGGAAAATAATAATAATTTTATGTCTTGCGCAGCGTACTGTCACAGTAGTCAGAGTGAGTGAGTGGAAAGACCAGCAATAATCCCATACCATCAATCTCTTGTTTAAAAGGTAATGGAAACTCAAAAATTGTAAAGAACACAAAAAAAAAAAAAAAAAGTTCCAGTGATATATCCCCCCAACTACAATAGCGAACTCTACCTATCATCACCAAATGGAGCTCAACAAGAGAATGAGGTTCCTACACAAGAAGAACATAGCCTTTGTCGCTCTGATCGTGTTGATCATGATCATCACCTTGAAACACAACTATGGTTCTTATACCAGTTACATGCGTTCCCCATCTGTAACAAGGCTGAAATTGTTGGAGTGGGCTATATCCGGTAAGAGAAATCAAGGAGATACAGTTTTTCTACATCAACCACAAATTCCCCCATCTTACGAGTCGTTGATCTCTAAATACTCCATTGGAAACTTATTGCAACTCAACAAAAACGATCGATGTGACCTTTATTTTGATGAATTGCCTAGTGATTGGAGCTTACCCAACTTCAAAGATGAGTTTTTGTACAATGTTGATGTTTACAATGGCAAAGAATACTTCCAAGTCAACTATGAGAAACAAAAACTGCAACAACCAGATGTCTCCAAGATAGCTAACAACATCTTTGACGATATCGACAAGAAGAAGATAAGAAATGAAGAGATTGAAGAGAGATTGTTGGATGGTATATACAAGTTCAGGACATATGCATCTTGCTATATCGGTAATGATGCCTCCAGCTATTGTAAAAAAATAGACAGCAAGATATTTCCTTGGTTCACTTTCAAATCTCCTCTTTATGAAAGATGGGATGGTAAGAAAGTTGACCACTATGCTGTAATGAGATCACATTATCCCGATGGCACTTACAAGAAATTGTTGAACTACGATGATTCCTTGTTGTGCTACTGGACCAAATTCCAAAAAGAGATGTATGGAAAGGGTATAGTGATGAGCATCTCTGATAAGTTTGTCCCAGACCTGATCAATTTGATCAAATTATTAAGATATCACAGGAACAAATTTCCTGTTCAGTTCGTTCATAAGGGAGATTTGTCAAAGGAGTCACAAAAGAAATTGGTTGAAGTTGCCAGAAACACTGTCACCTTGGAAGATTCATTAGTTTTGAACGACCACAGACAGGAATTGTGGTTTGTCAACACTGAGCGTTGTATCACTGAACCATACAAGGAATACTTTAAGAGTTACACAAATAAATGGTTGGCTGTAATGTTCAACACATTCGAAGACATGTTATTGATGGACACCGATGTGGCATTGTTTGTACCACCGGAATATTTTTTCAAGATGTCTGACTATCAAAAGACAGGTGCTTTCTTTTTCAAAGATAGATATGGTATCGATTCAGTAAATGCCCAATTCCCAAAGATGTGGAAAAAATTATTCCCATCGATGATGGAGTCCACTTTGTTCGATATACCGCAAGCTACCAATCACACTTTACAAAATGATTTTTTCACCAAAAATTCAAGACACATAGTGGAAGCTGGTGTTGTTATCATGAACCGTAAGACTCATCTTCCTGGTATTTTACTCTCCACACAAATTCAATTATGGCAACCACTTACTGTCAAATTACATGGAGAAAAGGATATCTTTTGGTTGGCTCAATCGATGATGGGCAATGAAAATTACAGATTCAATACTCATTTCAGCGGTGCAGCTGGTATCTTGGAAGAAGACAACTTTGCCATTTCAAACAATATTGTGAGTGCTCTGCCAGCACATTTAGATCCTACCGACAACCATACTATACTATGGCTCAACAGTGGCTTAACATATTGCAAGAAAAACTCATGGACTGAGGATGCAAACAATGTGTTTAAGGGTAAATTCACTGAAGATGAGTTGAAGAAGAAATACCAATCGACTATTTCAATCAATCTGATGATTGTGCCACCAGAAGTTTGGAAGTTGAGAGATAAGGATTCCAATAAGTTAGATCCCCAGGCAAAAGAGCCTAAGTACTCCTGGAGATTAGCTTGGGAGTTGGGTTGTGGTGGATATTTATGGAATGCTCATTCCGTGGTTGATGGTGTTAAGGGTTTGGAGATAAGATACAAAGACAATGAAATACTGCATTTCAATGAAATACTGAAAGTTTGGGGTGCCAACATTCTGAAATTGGGATGATTTAGGAATAAAATCACCACCACAATTGTTCATCGCTCTCATTAGAAACAAGTGTTTTCATTTTGTTCTAATCAATTTGTTTGATGTTTGTAATTTACCTATCATTTGATTTTACAATTGTTTTTGTGTCAACGGTACAGTGCTAGTCATTATTTTTTTTTTTTTAGTTTTCAAATTGATATTCAAGTTTAGACACTGATATATAGTAAGGTTCGACCTCAAATAGTTTACTAAAAGTGTTCTATTTTATATATTAGTCAACAAAATAGGAAAATAGGTCCAGTCAGCCTCCAGCTGATTTTTCTCTGACAGTGTATCTAATGTTTTCGAGTCAAAAGCATTAGCGGTAGTTGTGTTACAGCTAAGTCATAAATATAATTATTATTGCTAAAATTTTGTTCCAGCGATCTACGATATGATAAAAGAAAGTATTAGAGGAATAAGGAAATTAGGGCGGGGATGATGTATCTGTATAATGGTCCTTTAGTGTTCATAAATTGTTCCCAAAAGCACTATCGCACCAGAAATGATATGATGTTGTATATAGAAGCCTATGAAGTGTTTCCAAACAAGGCAACGTTTAAAATTAACTGTATATAGTATACCTTCTATATATCTGCTAACACTACTCAGCGAAGGAACCGTATTCGTTATGCTATACAAGAGCCCCGATTTACACACTGTCACGATAACAAATATAGACTTAAGTCCTTCAAGGATTTGCTGTTGTTGCAATACGGCAAGGGACAAACTCTCATCTGAACCGCCCTCAATTTTGTGACACAAACGATGGGATTGAAAATAGTCCCTTCTTGGTGCTAACTTAGGTCCCTGTCCTAATTAGCAAAATATTGATGTTGCATCATCTATAGTCGTTTTTTCTTATCAGTTGTAAAATAGTCCCGATGACTCTATTTTGCGGTCCACTGACATGGCATGATGATTTGGAAGAGAGAGCTATAAAGGTATATTGTCACCAATAAACCTCTAGTGATCTCAATAGGGTTAACAATAACCTTGTCCAAAAGCACTCACCAGAGAAGATGTTGCTGTATAGTCGAACTCTATACATGGTCAGCCATCTTGGAGTATGGCCCCATCAAGCCTCAAATGGTAAATAAATTGACTGCCTCTAACCGAAAAAAGGTAAAAAAATAAAGTGTCCGCAAACGGTAAACAATCAAAAAGCTTGACATGGATATAAGTGGCATGTATTTGATAGAACTGATTAATACAAAGGCAAGCCCCCGTCTGAGAGGTAAAGTCTCTCAAGAACAACAATTCGATTGCAATGTGTATTCTGATATTAGATGCTAAGCATCAAAAAGGCAAATGAGTTGCGATGAAGGTCAAACAACTCGCGGTAAGTGGGATTGTAACGGTCAGAGCAGCTCCGTAATCTCTTAATCGGCTGGAGCTTGCTCTTCTCTTTGAAGACCTCCCATTTGGTTGATAGCAAATATCAGACTTATACAAAACAGGTCTATAACAATTGTCCAAATGAGCTATTACTAAGTAACTCTATTTCTGCAACTGATCATCATACATGTTCAAAAAAACGACAATAATTAGAAATCTAAAAAAATCCACCAGTGTGAAAACAAGTGAAGTTAATATATAGTGCTTTCACATTGAACTCAAGAAAACACTCAAAACAAAACAAATCCGAGTACAGAAACATAATTTAAATACAAATAATAACTTAACAATCGACAAATGAAGAGCAAATAAATTAACATTAATCTAATCGTCTTGCTTTTCCACTTCCGTTATCCATACTTTAGCTATCTTATTATAGAAAGACATCTGCTCTTGGTCGAACTTGATAACTTTTCCATATGTTTCTGGTTCAGTTATCTTATCACCACCAACCTTTGAATATGCAGCCCACATATAACCATCACAACCATAATCAGTTCTCTGTTCCCAACCTTTCGAAGGACAATTTTGATTATTTGGCCATTCCTTGTATGTCTCCGGTGGGATGACAACACTTCTTATGTCGATAGGAGAATCGTAAAAACTTCTCAACTCCGTATTTGACTTAAATTTTTTCTGCCAATGAGGGATGTGATCAAAATCAAAATTTGATGATGAAACTTTCTTACAATTTTTGACACCACTATTGATCCATATTAAAGTTTGATTGTCAGCTCCAATGTGTGCAGGTTGTATACCAACAACATGTTCTGGATATTTCTCGCTTGCCAGTTCAGTAACACCAACAGCACCAGCAGAATTTGGATTAAATTCGTAATTTTCATTACCAGCAATGGACTGCGATAGCCAAAATATCTCTTTCTCACCATGGATATGTTCTGTCAAGGGACCCCAGAATTGAATATGAACAGCTATAAGTATCCCCAATAAAGATTTCTTTCTATTCATTACAACAATACCGGATTCCATGGAGTGTCTCAAGTTATGTGCCAATAATCTGTTACTATATGTCAACTCGCCAACTTGCGGTATGTTGAATAACGATGTTTCCAGTTCTGTTGGGAACAATTTGAAGTATAATTCCTTGAATTGTTCTGGGATCGGCAGTAACGAGGTTCTATCTTTGAAGAAATACAGTCCTTTATTTTTGTAGTCACCCAATTCGAAAAATTTCTCTGGGGTAATGAAAGGTAAAGAGTCTGTATCCATCAAAATCATATCTTCAAAAGAGTTAAATACAACGGCAATCCATTTGTTAGCAAATTTATCAAAATTGTGATAATATTTTGGTAAGAAACATCTGTTTGCATCGACAAACCACACTTCTTGTGGAGCAAAATCTATCACATAAGAATTTTTCAAATGTAAAGTTTGTCTTGCCAGTGCTGTCAATTTCTTTTTACTTTCGAAAGCCAAATCACCTTTGTGTACAAATTGAATAGGTAATTCATTCCTGTAAAATCTCAACACTTTGATCAAGTTAATCAGTTCTTCAACCAACTGGTCACCAATACTCAACACGATACCCTTACCGTTCAACTGGTTTTTGAAGTTGTACATGAAACAAGAATCAGGAGCAGCGTGGTGCTTCTTACCCATCTTACCCATACCTTTATATTTATAATAATTGGACATCTGTGGGAACTCGTTTACCACTTCACCAGTCCACCTTTCAAATATTGGACTTTCGAAAGTCATCCAAGGAAATAATCTTGCTTCTATATCAAGACATCTAGAATGCTCACCAAATTGCTCATTTTCGATATAGCACGTTCCATAAATTCTCATATGACCAACACTATTCTTCAATTTTTCTTCAATTAATTTGTTTGTCTCCAGTTTCTTCTTCAACTTCTCAAACACTTTCATGGCCAGATCTTGATCTATAGGCTTATCCTCCTTCTTGTACTCGTTCTCCACTTCTTCATATGATTTTAAGTAGTATTTCAGCTCGTCATGGATATCAAATGAATATGACAACTGGTTGATTTGTCCAATACTCCACTCTTCATCCATCAGATAAAGTTGATCAAAATAGGAATCGCACCTTTGATGTAATGGAAGTTTGTGTATATTTTCTGATTGTCCAATTTTTAATAGTTGTTGATACGTCGTCGACGCTGTTGATTTGTCAAAGAATGATATCTTCCCTCCTCTGAAATTATAATTGGACGAGCTGTAAAGGATATATACCTGTGATAGACATATCAATACCAAAACTCCCGTCAACATTTTCATCGATTTCAATTTCAAAGGAAGCATTGTTAGCTGTGAATATATATATATTTGTCAAATAAATGTTTATCTTCTGTGGTAAAATGGTTGTAAACGATGGCTGCTAGTGATAGACGGGTTATGCAAACTAGTGGGAACAAACAAGGATTCACTCTCTCTATAGGGTGGCTACCAAGTGAATGCTATGGCTATGACCAGAAATAAGTCAATCAATCAGGTTGATGCAATGAGTAGGTAACTGTGAGGTAGCGAACGACAAAATAATTATAACACCTATTGAGAAATAAAAGAGAACTAAAATTTCTGACACTCAGAATAGGATACTGGTGAACTGCTTCACTCACTAACTTAGCTTTGAAGAATTATTATTATGATCAGCAGCAGCTCTAGCACACGCAAACAAAAACAGCACAAGTATCCGTATTGAAATGCAGCCATTGAAAAAAAATATCTGAGCTGGGATTGACACCAAAACGGGTACACAACAAACACTTTTTCTTTTTGTTTGTTGTCTTTGATTATAATTATCTTTTTTTACACGCATGAAGCAAGGGCATATAAAGATAGATATGCCTTTTTATCCGCATGGGGAAAAAACTAGATCATTCCGAAAGTCGAGACAGTGACAATGCTTATCTTCTCTTTGTCGTCACATCACATTTTGTTCTATTTGATTACATAATTGACTATATACTTTACACAATTCAATCGAATGAGGATCGCCGCAGGCAATCACATTTATACCTCAAAAATGGCTAATTACCATGTTTCTTCTCAGAGTTCTGTCGCAAGTACAGGTGGTTGTGCTGGTGATAATTTTCAAAAGGATTCCCTTGCCTGTTGTTCACTATCAACGAGGCAGAAATTGATGGGAACAAAAGTGGAGGTAGTATGGTTGTTGACGGCAACTGTTTGCTCGTCAAGTAATGGTACAGGCTCGTTGGTGGCAGTGAAGACAAACTTGGAGAAGGTCCACCGCTATTGCCTCGTGTTCGTGCTTCCAACGCTGGAGGATGGTACTGGGTGGGTGTGACTAATGTTATAGGAGGTAGCGTTGTTTGGAGAAGCGTGTGTGCATCTTCTCCTGCTCCCACGCTTCTTTTTCGACTTACAACTTCTTCGATTTTGTTGTCGCTGAATCTCTCCAAAGTGTTAACGGTGACGCTCCTATTGTTTTCCAAAGTTTCTTGAAGTATTTCCTCCTGTAATCGCCTTCTTTTAAGTTGTTTTCTTACCAACGCAAATTCGCTGGGTTTTCTTATTTCTCCATGTTTCTGTATCTTGACATGGTCGTTCAAGTGGTTCAATCTTCCATAACCTTTGGTGCAGTTTGGGAAATTGCAAAAGTATATCCTCTCAACTTCCTTAAATTTACTTCTTTCTTTCCTCGCTTTACTTGCCATGTCAGATTCGTCGGTTGCGTTTTATTCATTTGTTTTGAAGAGTTGTGCGGTTAGAAGCATCCGGGTCTTCATCCTTATATAAGACGCAACACTGTATTTAGTTCAAATTGGAAACTTTTTATTTTTTGTTTTAGCCTCGACAATCTATCAGTTGCACTGTTACCTTTCTTCTGCCTTTGAAAAGGGTAAATAAATATAGTTTGAGGATCGGACGAGCCTAATCTGAGATGAGATTTAGAATTAACTTCTTGTTGTTGTGTCACGACATATACTTGTCTCTCTCAGTTGGAAATGACTGTCGCAAATACTGTCGTGTCATCTAATGATTAAGCACAGACTGCCCCTCTGCTAAATAAGTTTCTTTTTTTGCTACTAAATGAAAAAAAAGTCTGTTCGAAATGGGACATCTTATCGATCTCTCAGCTGCACTCACACGACTATGAAACATATCTAGAGAAAAGATCGGACCCAGACCAATGTTCAAAACATTACGGCAGTCCTTATTCATTTTAGTCCCGTCATCTTAGTCACATGTAATGTCTATCAATGCCAGCGCACATCATCTTTCATATTGAGTCCAAGTACAAAGTTATCTTCAGACAACAAGAAATTTGAAATCTCCTTTAGTGACAATCAAGATACACATGTAATGGTGTATATTGCCACGACAATCCAGAGAATCAAGGATGGACGGCGTATAAATTTCTACCTTACAAAAACTTGATTTCACCAAATCTTGCATCTATTTTTGTTGGTGTATACCCCTGCTTATTCAGCAGGATATTGATGTCAATTACCAGGGAGAAGGAGTTATAGTATCAATTACGTACTATTTTCGCGCCTCGATTGCCTGCCTGAGACAAATTTGCTTTATCAATGCAGATCCCCCTTGCTTTCTTACAATTTTTTTGTTGATAATGTTTTTTTTTGCCTCTTGTTTTTATGTTGCATCACTAGCTTCGTCGTGGATATATATCTACTCGAACTTGACTCGTGTGATCCACTGCTGTAGATAGCCTTCTTTGCAAATCCACACTTTGAAACTCATTCGTTAGATCTCATGAGATTAAAAAATTGCCCAAGGGCCAGAAAAATTCGCTGATTCTGAAAATAAATACCATAAAAACAATTTTTAGTACCAAAATACACGATCTCAAGTAGGTAACAGACCCTAACAGCTTAGTTTTAATGTGTTGCCATTGATTGTTGAGAAAATTCACACCGTGAGCAATTTATCCATTCGATTGAGTCGAAGCACACAACCACTTTCTATTAATGTCATATTTCTGTACTTCTTCACTTCATGACATTCGAAGCAAATCATCGATAAACGACTCCATTTTTGGGTGATGTTGTAACAAGTACGTAGTGGTAACTTAGTTGAGAATTGATTGTAATTGATAATATCTTTATAAAATGCACCCATCTTTCTTAAATAGGCTATCTAAAAGTAACGGTTTTACCCTTTCATTCAATGATTATTATATGTAAAGTTTTTCCCTTACTAAATTAATAGATGGTCCAGGTTGCAGTTCTCGAGACAACATTTGTAATGTTAAACTTCTACAATACAGAAGAGGTATTATAAAATTTTGAGCATGAAGAAGTGTGCTTGAGATTGTAGGCTACCTATTCAAACATCAGGCTATTTACAAGAATTCCAAGCGCTTGATCATATTTCTTATGGAAAGTGCAAAATCATACCACACCAACTGATCAGCCCTCATGTAATAATTCCAATAAGCCTTGATCTCTCCCACGAGCCACGATACCCCAGTCTTGCTGTTATTACAATAGTCCAAATCATCTTTCAAAACTGTTTTCGCGCAGTAAGTCGCCAAGATCAAAAATGTCCTCTCCAAACCCAAAGGATTTTGAAGGTCTTCATCTAAATGCCTTGTCAAATCGTTAGTTTTCAAAATCAACAAGACAACCCTCGGCAATGTCGCCAACAAGGACATCAATTGCACGAATTGACCACCATCAACCAACGCTTCCTTCATATTCTCAATTTCTTCGTCATTTCTAACACTAGCAACGTCTCCACCTACTGCATGCTTGAAGTCTCTCCCCGTGATCGCGGCGGCCAATATTGGGAATTGCTCATGGGTAATACCTGCAAATTTTTTTGCGTAAACTTCCATTTTCTCAACATTATGATCCAACATTGCCAACCAGAATCTGGCGTAATCTTTTCTCATTTGCTCTGGTATCTGTCTGTAGAGTCCATGATCATACAATATTATTTCGAAGTTGTTTGGGTTCCCCTTCGTTGGTTTGACAGACCTTATTGCTAAGTTCCCTCCATGAGGGTCACAATGTACTCCAACGTTGGGTGTAAAAATCATATTGTTGAAAATGTGAGATAGACATGAAGACACCTTACCCCTAGAGATGCTATGAGAGTCCATATAATTTAAATCATCCAATCGCTGTCCTCCGATAAATTCCATGATTAATATCCTTGGATGTGACTCCTTGATTTCGGGAATCCTCAAGGCAGTCTGTTTCTTAAAGCTTCGAAAATACTCCAGTGTATGGGTCGCATTTTTAGCTTCATTTGTAAAATTCAATTCAACATAGATGGAGCTTTGTAATTCATCACCCAACCACGTCAATGGATACTCTGGAAATATCTTGAGCATCATTCCAAACACCTTCTGAGTCATTATAACATCGATTGGCACAAATTCCTTCAAAGAAGGATGTTGACATTTGACGGCTACTTTTTCTTCAGAGCCGCGTAACTTAGCAATATGAACTTGTGCCAAAGAAGCTACCCCTATTGGGTTGGCATCGAACTCGACAAATATCTCATCAATGGTCTTTCCCAAATCCGACAGGAACATCTCATCAAGCTCTTCCATGTTACTTTGGGGGCAATGTTGCTGTAAAGGTATCATGGCATCAGTCCATTCTCTGGGAAGTAAATACGTCATAGCACTCACATGCTGTCCCATCTTGATGTATATTCCACCATTGGTTTCCAAAGCTTTTCTCGTTATGAGTGCAGCTTTCTTGTGTGTTTTTTCCATGTACACTCTCCTCTCCTCCTTAGAATCAAAATTTTTCAAGTGTAAAGCAGTCTCATAGATATAGAAACATTTCACTGCTGCCACAGTGACCACTCCAACTCTTTTGCCAGTAAAAAAAGTGTGTCTTGCTGCCTTGCGAAAGTCGTCATTTGTGAAAAATAGTGTTACTCCACCCAAGGTAAGTATCGATGTGGATAATAATAACTTATTACTCCTAGCAATCTCATTCTTAGTCTGGGAATTTGTAGCTAACCCTCTTGCCGGATTTCTTCTTACAAATTGTCGCTGGCGAATTAGTATACGGAACATCTCTCAGGCTCTATTATCTCTTGATATTCGCTTCTTGTTCTCCATCCTTTTTTTTTTCTCTTTTGATTTTTCTATTGTTGTGCACGGGATAAAAACTTAAGTCCTGATGCCCATCATCGAGCTTTACAACTCTACTGGAATAGTCTTCTGTATTTCAGGTGTGACCCTGATAGTCTGTCAGAATAGTACCACTTTTTCTTTTTGTAAGAGCTTCTTCGTTGTAACAAGGAATTTTACTTATCTATGTGATTCAGAATAACTGCATGTGCTAGCTGGTAGAGGCAGCGGGTAGTGGAAACAAAATGTGCACCGCACCCACTTAATCTCAAGAAACGAGGATTGAAGTAACCGCTGACACATTTTACTAATACGCTTTATGTCTTTTGCATTTTCAAAACCTGAACAATATTGCGAACTTGTCAACCCATATTAAAATGAAACTCATATGGATTTTAACATCTGCTATCTTCATGTACGTGAGTAAATGTACTGAGGAGAGGGATGCAGCATATCTTGACACAGTAAATGCAAGCTGGACTGCAAACAACAGACTTGATGGAGACGAAGTCGTACTGGTGATCAAACTGTTCAGCAGATCTTTCGAACAACTTGAGCAGAACGAAAACTTGAATGGTTGTGACAAGTGCAAGACACGACTAGCGCTAGGGAAAATTTTGTCTCTCAATCAACCATGCTTAGTTTCCACGGTGTTTATGGAGTGGTGCCTGAGTAAAGGATACTATGAAGTTGGTTGCAGGATCAGATTCAGCAACAAAGAGATGCGCCATAAGAACAATTCCAGTTCTGATTTTGCAAACGTATTGCAATTGATGAGTCCTTATGATTTGGATGGTGACTACTTTTGTTACTACCATGATGACGAATGTTCAATCGAGCCTGAAGTGCCAAATGTTGATCAATTGATGAAATCATGGTTTCCGGAAAAGCCTATTGACAAGTTGATCTCAACACCATCTCTTGGTCTGGATACATTCCATGTTCTACAACTCAGCGAATTTGACTACCAAATAGATTACCTTATCGGCTCTGAGTCTAATTGCTCATAGGAAATTTGTTGTAACCATTGTGGAATCAACAAAAATGAATGGTCGTGGGATTATATTTGGCTGGCCATCTAGAAGACGCCAAATATCAAAACAGTTTTTATAATAGCTCTTATGATGAGAATAATAATTTTCATAGAAGTCATTATGTTGATGTCACTTCACCCGACTTCAGCGGTACATGGGATCCAGCTCAATTTGGCTCTTATACTTGTGGATCCTCCGAGTTACTCGTCAACGGTACTTTGAAAGCCGCCTCTGAGTTGCAATTTAAAAGTGATGTTGCTATTGACTTACGATTAGTCTTGTCTAATGGTGGTTTACAAGTGAGGTCAAATAATTTTGAGGAAACTGTCGATTCAGAGGTTAAAATGTTTAATACAATGAAGCACTTCTTTCAAAACACACCCTTGATCCTGACATTGGGTAGGCACGATACCTATCCAGACTCTCAGTTAGCACCATCTTCATCTGACAAAAATTGGGAGTTTGCTTGGAACAAGGAATTATACGGTGATACCATGTTGACCAACAACTGGATTGACAGCGATCAATTTAGTGCTATCAAGACTTACACCGGTGCTTACTCTATAGTCACTGAGTATGGATTGAAAGTAATCTCACTCAACTCAAACTTCTATAGCGCTGATAATTATTATACGTTCACGAATGTGACAAATGTTGACAATTTCGGTCAGATCAAGTTTTTGGTTGATGAATTAGTTGAAAGCGAAAAACGGAACCAAGGGGTTTGGTTGATGAGTAGCTTACCTTTGAAGTGGGAGAAGCTGTTACCATTACAACTGAGGGTATTAGAAACCATCATTAAACGGTTTTCTCCAGCAACTATTGTTGAAACATTTTTTGGTGACTCGCACCAAGATAGTTATCACATATGTATCAAGAGAAAGAAGATTCTTATCCTGAGCCAATTGCCGGTGCATGGATTGCACCTTCTGTGTCATCTTTACATGGGAACAACCCCGGTTTTCGGTACCATGAAATTGACTCCAAAACATTCTCGGTGATTAATGCCTACACTTACTATACTCTTTTGGACAAGACGTTTCAAAACAATGGTGACGAGCCCCAGTGGAGTTTGCTCTACTCGACTAGAGACGCCTACACTCATGAATTGCCAACAGATTTCTGGTCTTTGCAGCTGCCTTTGAACGCAACATTTTGGGATAATGTGCTGAAAAAAGAATTAGAGATATGATCAGCTACAAACAATTGTACCAAAATAACAAGTACAAGCTATCGCCCTTCAGACCAAATTACTCCGATGAGCAATGGTATGCCAAATGCGAATTATCTTGCTGTGAAATACAGTCCTTCACTCATGGAGAGTACAAAAAATGTGTCGCTGAACTCTTTCCGGCCTTGTACGACCAAGCTTTTTAAAACAAACTATGTCACCCTAAAAGGAGTTGGAATTGTTGTTCCAGTTGAGATCGATATGTCCGTAGTGCCCTAAAATCAGTAGTGTGTTTTATACACAATCCTCACAAAAAAGGGTTTTAGACGATGATAAGATGGAATAGATAACCATGTCTCCTCTCCTGCTGTTGTCGTGTTTGTTATTGACGTGTAGGTTGCCAGTAGAGGTGGAGCCTGCTAACCAGTACAGCACGTTACTGTGCACCTATGGAAAATAAAAGAGTAATGGTAACCCATTAAAGGAATCAAAATTATTTGTTGACTCGCTGACAATTCATTCACTCAATTCTAAGCCTGCATCGGTGAATTAGAGACTTGGCTTCGTTTGTCGGCGTCGCATTACTCACTACTAAGAGAGTAGAAGGAGAACTTACTACACTCTGTTTTGGTATAGGAAAAAAAAAAATTTGGGAGAGGAAAAAAAAATTATCAGTAACGATCAGTAATACCCGCTGAGTGAGAGAACCAAGATATAGATATACTCAACTCTTTTACCGCCTACTATATAGAGATTGGCACCATACCACAGCAGTTATTTATCACACTCTGTCTCGCAAATTCAAGCAGCTGATCCATCCTAAGATCCGCTCATTTCCGTTACAATTTAATATTCAAGATGATAGATCAAACAAACTCAGGTGGTACGAAGAACAATACAACACAATCCCAACAACCAAAAGCAAGGAAGAGAAATCGTGTGCCTATATCTTGCACCATTTGTAGGAGGAGGAAAGTTAAGGTAAGTTATCATCAGCTTTCATTATTCAATTACTAAGGAATTGTACTGACAAGACTCGAAACTATAGTGTGATAAAGGCAAACCAACGTGCAACAACTGTAAGAAAAATGGAGTGCCTCATCTATGTTTTTACCTACAACCTTCTTGGGCCAAGGATTTGGAAGAGGATGAGCTTAAATTTCCATTATCGACTCCAAATTCGAATACGAAGGACAAAGACAGAAACGACCACAGTGATACAGACTCCATAAATAAAGACGAAGAGTTGATCAGGTTAAGAAAAAAAGTACAAGACTTGGAGGACACTGTGAAGTTACAACGGCATCAGCTCAACTCAGTGCCCAAGATTTCGACCAATCCATCAATGGTTGCTGTCAATACCCCGATGTCACAATGCAATCAACTGACATATATGGCTCCGCAAAGTGGCAGAGTAACTCCGATTCCAGATAACCCTTACTCAGTGGGACTTGATGAGATTGATTTGGTCCAGAAATTCAATCTATTATACACGTCGAAGCGGAACACTAAAACACAGTTTCCCATAATTTATCAAATAAGTGTTATGTCGTGGTTATTTATCATCAAAAATGACACTTATCTCAACGAACTTTGGGTGAAAATTTTCAATTTGAGAAAATACTATGAACAACAATACACGGTAACCGATGGTAATGAATCCACCAAACAAATATTAGAGTTGTCCAAACAAACAAATAATTTCATTACAAACATCAAAAATTCATCTGGAAGCTTCGTGACCAAGACAGAAGATGAGTTGGATTTTAATAACTTTGACTTTAGCACCAATGGAGCAAAAGGTAGCAATGAGGCTGAGTGTCCAGTCACTAAGCAGACTGGAAAATGCCCTGTGAATCATGATTTTGAGCCTCCGGTTCTGCTAAAGAGACCACATGCCTCCGTAGAGAAAAATGAGTTGAATGTATGTCCCGTTACCGGGAGCCAGGGATCTTGTCCCGTGCAGCATGAAACGGAAAACAGTGCAAAACCGAAACTCATGACTTTCAAGAAATCACAGCTGCTTACCGACAATTCGCAGTCTAATTTGCAATGTCCCATGATAAATCATAGTGAAGGGTTGAAACAATTAGCTTTTGAGACCAAGTGCCCCATGTTGAACTCTGATTTACTGAAATTGGCAGAAGATGAAGATAACGAGGATTCTAAAGTGTGTCCATTGATGATCGGTGATGCTAGAAACGTCTTTAGAGAAAAATTACAAAATTACACCAACAGAACTCAAGAAGGTGTATTCGGTACCAACGGCTGCCCCGTTATTGGTTGTGATTCTAATCCACTGAAAAGACGCAAGAACAACTCAAAGAAGATCAAATCCGTTCTGGTGCTAACTGATATCAAGTCAATGAATTTTGCGAATGCAAAGGAAGTCATCGCTGTTTTCGAACGACATTTACCCACTAAGAAAGTTGCCTGGTTGTTGATCAATAGGTTCTTTGATAAGCTTTACATCCATCTACCAATTATCGATGAATATTCATTCAGGGAAAGGATTGCAAAGATTATCGGCGAGAAAGACTCCTCAACAGGCCAGAAGATTAAACTAAATGATTTGGGGTCAGACTACAACGAAGATTTCTTAAATTTGTGCTTGGCTGTCATTATTTTAAGATTGAGTTGGTTGACTTTACCTAACAATTTGCCAAAGAAGTTTTCTCAGCAAGGGGAACACTCTCAAGAATTAACTGCAGATGAAAGAATATTGATTAAGCCTGAGAATATGATACCAATGGTGTTTGTCGATTTGATCAAAGAGATCTTTACAGATATAAGAGTTTTATCAACACCCTCAGTGATAATCTTGCAAGTTGGGATGTTCTTAAAATACTACAACATACTAGCTCCAGAGGATGGTTTTGAATTGGATGACAGTTATAATGGATCGGGTCATTCCAATGGAGTCTCACCAGACAAAGAAGTTTTGAATTTAAACTCGGCCGTATTTCTAAACTCTTTGATTTCCTTAGCGAAGACAATAGGCTTGAATAGGGACCCCTTGACTTTCAAAAATTTTCAGTCCACTGGAAAAGGGGAATTTGTTGATATTCATTTGCTGAGAAGAAGACATCTTTGGAGAAAGATGTGGTATTCACTTATAAACATGAATGTCTTGACCAACATCAGTCTTGGCGATTACTCAAAACACTTGAACATCGAGATCGATGGAAATCTTAACGACCAGAAACATGGAGATTACAATGAATATTGGGATACAAAGAGACCTAGTGACTTAGATGTTGATAGTGCAATGTTCAGAAAATGTTTTCCGGATTACAATGGTAAGTCCAACGTGAACTACGAGAGGGAATTGCATGTGATCAAATTGATCGACATGGAATACAAGATCAATGTGTTATTATACAAGGGAATGAAGGCATTGTTGAATATCAAAACGCTTCCAGTGAAAGAACAAGTCGATGCAATTTTGGAAGATCTCGCCTTCTTGGTTCACGATGACACCGATGATGGTGGAAATGTCTCAGAATTGACCTGCTCCGCACTTTTGACAAGGTTCGATAAAAACAAAGAATCAGAGCTTTCTGCCTCGGCAAGAATATTCAAATTTAAATTGTTTTTGGTGGTGAAGATGTTGATGTTTGTCTTGAACTATATTTTGTTTTTAAATTACGAGTTGAAGTTCAAAGAATTGCTATCTGATAACGATCTCGATATCAAAAGAATTGCTGAAGACCCTTCTTACCTCCTGTCAGTGGATCCTCAATTGGCAGAAGTTATTGAGCACTACAAGACGATCTACGCACAATATTTTGAAAGAACACTTTTATTGGCGATTGATAATTACAACATTTTCATTCAATTTTTCGATAACTCGAACCGATTCTTCCCCAACTTAGGTGGTGAATTGGTTATCTATCCCTTTTTGATGATCTTAAATCATAGATCTAAGCAATTCCTTATAAGTTTGGTGTTGCGCTTACAACAAAACGATCCAATTATCTCTCAGATTCTCGTGCAGAATGGTATCAACAGAGAAGAGTTATTGAACAAATTGTTTGAGTATCTCAAAATCTTTTTGAACAAGCTCGAGAAATTGACAAAACACTATTACTATGCTTGGAGATTGAGAAAACTCATGAAGTTCTTTTACAATGTGTTGATAAGCTCAAGCAAAATCTTTACTGCAAGCTACACCAAAATGTTGGCGAAGAACAATGGTTCACTGGACCAGTGTCCTGTCTTACAAGATATCAAAACGGCGTCTGTTCCAGTTTTGCCGAATCAAAGAAGACAAGCGATCCTGAAAAGAGACGCGGAACGTGAGTCCCAGATGTACGTTGAAAAATTCGAAAATGAACAAAAATTGGCTTCACCACTGACATCTCACGAAAGGAGTGACCCTCTTTTGGAGATGGAAAATTTGCCACATGACGCTACAAGCAACAACAACTCAGATCAATTTGGACAAGCTCCATCTGAGTTTGCTACCCAAATATTGAATGGAATCTCCAATGATGTCGACATGAATAATGGTACCAGCGAAAATGCACAATTTGAATTGTGGGATGAACTTATGCTCGATGGTTTCCCAATCGATGAAAGAACATTTAGTGCCACTACTACCACTCCAGGCATTGACTTTTTTGGTGAGAATTTCAATCATGATGAGGAAATAAAGTATGGTGTCAATGAGATCGATTTCACAAATGTGGATTTAAGCACTTTGCCAGGATTGAATGAGATGCCCGTAGGTAACGCAGAGAGCTCGTCCTTATTCAAGTCGGCGAACTCGTGGTTCCAAAATTACTGATATCGTGAATAATGCCGGCTTAATATATACTGTTACTCTTAGTTAGATAGTTTATATTACTTAAACGATTCAAATACAAATTCATTGTAGATAAATGAGTTGTGTTCGGTACATCTCTGGCCTGAGGTCATAACCATAAAGTTCAAACCATTTTGGAGATTTAGTCATTCATCAGATACGTGTCATATGGAAACGTTGACTGTTGATCCCAGTTAGTGTCTAAAAATCAGCCATCAAGGATATTTTTATTGCGCGCTTTGTATCCCAATGAGGTAGTTCGGGAATTATATGCGAACAAGGAAAAATCTCCTTATTGCTCAAAAAAGCTTATGAGCTTACGAATGCGAGTAGACTAGAGATCAAATTGATAACTTCTTAAAACTGATCAGAATGGAGAGTCAAGCAGTTAGATTTTCATTCAATAATTAGCTGGAAACATATTTTTCATGCTATAGCTTTTGCTCTAAGAATGTCTACCTCAAGAAAACGAAACAGAGTTCCTAAGAGCTGCTCTGTTTGCCGTGCAAGAAAGATCAAGTGTGATAGAGCCCATCCTGTATGCAAGATATGTTCCAAAAACGATGTTGCTCATCTCTGTCGATATGAAGAAGCTAAGTGGGCCTCCGAGATTCCTACCAATGATGCTACTCAATCGGTGTTGGATGATTATAACAGTGCTCGTATGAATGACAAGTCAATCACGGACAATCCATATCACTCCGCGGCCAGAATCCCAATTGCATTCATTCCTTCCGTCAATCAAACGCGTGGTCCGCCTTCAGCTCATCCGGTTAAACATGACAGTGTCATCTCAGAGCCACGGCGGAAAAAACAGAAGATGTCGGTTGGTGAAGCAGTCCAACCAGGATACATTGAGTCAATGCAATTGCAAATAACTTCTTTGAAAAATTTAGTCTCTGTGTTGACTTCAACCATTCATAATGAAGGTCTCGCTCGCGTCGCTGACACTGGGAAGGTTGATTCTACTGGCCATTATCTTTCCCCTCAGTCTATGGAAACTTCAGATTCTTCCATTTTTGATTCTCTGGCTCCCTTGGAAGGAGAGACCATCGACTTCTATAACAATTCCTCTGCTATTTATGTGAGGAAATCTCGTGTAATGTATCACGGACCATTTTCACAGTTCTCAATAATGCGAAGAGACAGTTTTGTATACTTAGGTTGGTGGACTTTGAACGATAAGGGAAACAAGAAAAAGAAGTTGAAAGATATTTTCGGAATAGAAGTAGTCCCTGAATCTAGCAAAAGAGAGGTTGTACCTCTATCACTCTCGGTGGAAGATATGAAACTGACTTTGCAAATCCAAATACAGAATGTGTTACCTGATAGAAAAGTTATATGGTTACTCCTTGATAAGTTTTTCAACTGTGTCTATCCATTTCATCCATATGTCACCAAGGATGACTTTGTCACTAAAATATCTGAGATAATAGGTCCGAGGAATCTTTCAGAGTTACCGGTCACCATTGAATTGAAAAAGAGAGCAGATTTTGCTACCATTGGGATCTTATTAATATTTATTCGGATGGCATATATATCCGTTTGCAACAATAAAACCCCAGAAGAATACCAAACCTCAGAAAGAGTTACACATGATTATTTGACTGCAAGCCCAATATCGATAAACGTGATCACGCTCGCTCAACTCTGTCTTAATCAATTCAGGATCTTGAGGAAAGCTGATCTATCGACATTTCAATTAGCATTGTACTTGCGAATTTACAATAGGTACTCTCCTGAATATGATGGAAACACTGATACGTTCGATATGCAGATATTCACAGGATTGCTATTTCAAATCGCATTGGCTATCGGATTGCATGAAGATCCGTCACACCTTGATGACCGTGAAGCTCATTTGAGACGTAAAATGTGGTTTTGTTTACAAGATCTTGATTTGGAAGAGACAATGTCAACGGGTGTTCCTTTAAGGGTGGATGCGATCGAGTTCAGTGTAAAATTGCCAGGATTTGTGCAGGAAAGACCAGGATCCTTTGAAGATATCTTAGAGAATAGGGTTGTCAGATGGATCCATAAAGATCGGGAGACAGCTCAAACATGGCGGGAGATCGTAAAGATGGTCATATCCTTCAAGCCAACTGATATTGATGCATTGTTGACAAAAATGTCAGTTTTGGAAAAATTTACTTTTGAAAACTACAATTCCTTACATTCGATATTGAATGCAAAAGACGTGGTTGATGATATTGCCAGATGGCACATGATACGATCTCATGTAATTGTGAAGTCGTTGTTGACTAGATTGAACTATCATTTGATGCTCCACTATGAGCAAAGAGGGGACTATGAAACTGCAAGAAAATTTTTCTTTTCCCTTTTACGATTCAACACAGATGTGATATCCAACTTTGACTTCCGATATGGGAGTCGTAAGATTCTCACTTGTGGTAGCGAATTTTTATGGCCTTCAT
Organism: Nakazawaea populi; assembly: GCA_030557235.1. Classification (NCBI taxonomy): domain Eukaryota; kingdom Fungi; phylum Ascomycota; class Pichiomycetes; order Alaninales; family Pachysolenaceae; genus Nakazawaea; species Nakazawaea populi. Next base: position 507,610 of record JAKTVN010000007.1, on the reverse strand, counting down.
TTCAAAGCTCTTCTTTATTGTCATTTATCTTTCAATTTTCAATATTTTTGCGTTGCGACAACATTTCATTTGCTGTTTCAGATATCACAATCCAAGCTGATCTTGAAGCAATCAAAAAGAACATCTTGAAAAACATGTTCAGCTATGTTTTTGCTGAAGCCAGATACGGTACAACATATTACACTTCGTGGAGGTATGTGTGCTCTAATCTTGTTGTTGTGAGAAAACTCGAAGAATCTGGTTTTTTCATTAGAGATGGAGGAGTTGTTAAGACGCCAAAGGCAAGTTTGGACATTGATATACCCTCCAAAAATCTCATTGCATCATTTGATGAGTCATGTTTTAATGAGTTGCGACTGCTCACGGATCGTGATAATTTTCGGTTTTTGCTGGCCAATAAATATGATGACTATGACGCAGGTCTCAATTGTCCAAGGAGCCACTTTGACGCTATTGTGAACGACGATACGTGGACGAAGCAAAGTCGAAGAAAGCAAGGCGATAGATTCTACGCGAACTTATCAAATCACAATATTAGTTATGAGAACTTGGATGATGCCTTTGGTATCGACGACATTTTCAATGATATTATAGATTTTTGAGATCCATTTTGTTGTTCACTTTTCAAAGTTTTGTTTTGGAACGGCATGATTTCGATAATTTCCGAAAAAAATTCCTCTCGCCGTCTAGCTTTAAAAGCATCATCAGAACTGAAAAAGAAAAAAATTTGTAGCTCCGAAAAACCAAAATCACCACAAAAAAAAATTACACATCGCTTGTGACAGTTCTAATCAGGATTTATACAGTTCAACTCAAGCAGTCTTTTCCGAAAAAGCTTGAAATTACCAGATACTCCACATCGGGTCAAGATAAGACTCGTTTTCTCAATTTTTCACAAATCTTAATTATCTACATCGCCTTGTGTTGATTGTCGGCTTTGATTTTAGATTTTTTTTTCTTTCACTTTTTTTAAATTCCGAGAATGAGTATCAACTCCGTTACATCTCTGGAATCACGAATGACTAGCCAAGATCTCAAGCAACCCCGCAAGAGAAACAGGATTCCTGTTGCTTGTAGTGTATGCAGGAAGAGAAAGGTGAAGGTAAGTTGTTTACAAAGAGAGATGCATCTCGAGGTATGTCCGAGTGGTTTAAATGTACTAACGTGTTGCAATAATTTTAATTAGTGTGATAGAGGAAGACCCCACTGCGACGTCTGTCAAAGGTACAATGTTGCCCATTTGTGCTTTTATCAAGAGCCCTCGTGGAGCCAGAATAGTTTCAGAAAGATGTCCGACTCTAGTCAAGAAGGTATCAATACTAAAGTAAGACAAAACTCAGCTTCGGATTTTAGCAGTGAGTCCAGCGTCGAGGTGTTGGCAAGAAACACCAACACTAGAGATCATGCGGTGTTGGAACTCGAATCTCAATCAAAGGAATTCAGCAAGAACATAGGGCTGATAGATCCTGTTGCTCCAAATTCCGGTCGATTTGACAACAATATACGCAACTTGATACACCATTCATCAACTCAGGTTACACGTCGAGATTCAAAAATGCTCGGATTTGAAGACCACACATTATCATTTCAAAACTATCCGAACTATAACCCGCATCAATCTAGTGAAAGATCAACAGCTAATCAATCTCATCATCATCAGTTGCCGATTCAACCATCGCTGTTGCCGTTCGTGTCACAGCATGTTTCGCAAAGTGCTCAGAATTCAGTTATTGCAAATCATGTCTCCGATTTCACATCCACAACCTCAAAAGCTGAACCAGATACTACTCCACCAGCAATACAATCAGAGTTGAATCGTATGAAACAAAAAATCAAGGAGATTGAGGCCTCCATCACTCTATCAAAGACGTTCGCCTCTCCAACTCTTGAGAGACAAAGCACTGGGAACTCAGGGTCGACTATCACATCATTATCCGTCGAACATGGTGTTTTGGGATCATCACAGAGGGGAAGTACGGTCATGAGGGACGATTTTGATTATGGAGGCACCACTTTTGATAGCGAAACATATGTGCTGGATCCAATTCTTGATCCAAATGATACTATCAGTTTTTATGAAAATTATATCTCGATTCATGCCAGACAACTCAAATTGGTCAACCATGGTCCATTGGCCTGGATTTCTTTATTAAAAAGAGATCGTTTTGGAAGTTTGTTGTTGCTGAAGAATATTGAGAGTAAGCGGAAGAGATTCAATTTCCCTCAAGAGTACTTGAAAAGAACTAGAGGCGAAGACGAAGATGAGGGGAGAGACCAAGATGAAGGCAATGGCAAAAAGTCTTCTTCGGCATACGCTCCATTCCAATTCAATTCAAAATTGGAGAGACAATTTCATCGCAAGATGATGGAACATGATGGATTCGCTGATGTACAACCATACGAAAAGGAAAATTTCAGAAATCGCGTAAAATCGACCACCAATCCAGTAACATCTTTGAATCAGGGAGGCCAGCTGGACGAACTTGTCTTAATTAAACGAATTGAAGATTTATTACCTTCAAAAAAAGTTATCTGGTTAACGTTGGAGCGTTTCTTCAAGTATTGGTATCCGTTTTCACCGTACGTGGATCAGCATATGTTTTACGAGGAAGTCACTAGACTCATTGGCGAAAAATCATTTGAAAATGTACCAGTAGACAGCATATCTATTGAAAACAGGTTGAATTTCTCTACCATTGGTTTGCTTTTGCTATTTATGAGATTTGGTTATTTAAGTGCAACTATAGGTATCGATACAATTAGAGTCGATGAAGTTGAACATAGCGATGAGGTAAACTGCTTATTGAAACACAAAATTGGCTCCGAATTCGCAGATGCAGCCCTGGATTGTTTAAATCTTTTCCATTACATGAGGAAAACGACAATATCAATTTTTCAACTTGCATTATACTTAAGACTGTATCATGGCTTTGCCCCTGAAGAAAGCGACATTCTTGATGGTGGTGATTCGTTGGTTTACGGTGGGCTATTGATTGAAATGGGAATTTCGCTTGGATTGCACAGAGATCCTCTGTCTTTCGGGCTCAATGATAAAATGATGAACCTTTGGAGAAAACTCTGGGTAGGTCTTCTACTGCTTGATGGAAAGCAGGCGTTTGCACTGGGTAACCCTCCAATCATTAGAGAGGAATTTTTTGATACCAAGTTACCACAATACCTTGGTGCAAAGGGCTCCAATCATACCAATCTTGAAATAGAAGAAGGGGCTGTTGGATTGTCAATAAGCAACTTCGCTTGGTCTCGCCGGGGAAAGACTTTCACGGACTTAATTTTGAACTTGAAAAGCCCGCCAAGGCTAGTGACTGTTTTTGAGAAACTTAAAGAGCTCGAAATGTTGGTATCTTCAGAGTTTGGCTCCCTTTATAAATTATTGGAGAAGGAAACCAATTCGCACGTTGAGAATTTTTGGAAAGTGAAGAAAGTTTCTTCTTTTTTAGAAGTACAGACAACAATTCATATTTCGTATTATCATCTCTTCATCCATCTTGAAGAGAAAAGAGAATACAGATCGGCATTATTTTTCCTGGAAAAAATCGCAAGAATAATTGTTGAAATCACAACAGCATTTTTGCCTTTGATAAAAGATCTCTCCAAATATTTTGGAGATGGCTTTCATTGGTATCTATTACCCAAAATTGAGATGGTGATGCATAAGACGTTACAAGTGCAGTATGCTATGATTGTGAGGACGGAACATATGAAGAGCTTGAAGAAGTCTAAAAAAGAATTATCACCAGAGATGAACTCTGCTCTCGACTCGCTTCGTCTGGTGTTATTAAAAAATTGTGAAACTTACTTAAAAGGTCTTTCGACGTTGAGTGACAGATATTATTATGCTTGGAGAATGTGCAAGACTCAATATGTTGTTCTAGATCTCTTGAAAAATATTTCGAAAGACTTCTTTGAGTGGAAAGAGAAATCACAGATTGAAGTTTGTGTGGGAGATACAAGAATATCTGCTCCAAATTACAATTTTCTTCAGATTTGTTCGGTATCAGAAATCGAATTATTGGCAAGATTATTTGATCCCTCAAAATTCAAAGAAAGTTGGCTATCTCATAACCCCGTTCGAACTCCTGCAAGTTCTATTTTTGACGATGAACTGGAGTATAAAGTTTTGCTCAATAATCCTGATGTTGATGATATCTGGTTCGATCTGATGAAGTCAAATAATGAAAGCAACAACATAGAGGGTCAGTTGTCTGTTAATGGGCAAGAACTTTTTGATTCTACTATTAGCATGAATTTAGATTTGGAATCATTTCTTGCTGGTAATTGCAATTCTCTGGACATGTTTCCGGAGTACCTTGCTAGTACTTTATGATAAACGGTTTTTTTTTTCAATTTGTGTATTTTATAATATATCTTTGGTGCTTCCTAACTTCTTGACAAATATTTGTTTGTTTGTTGTTTTCCATATTCGGGAAAGATAAGCGGTGATCCATAGCTCACTCAAACGTTGAACCTCAACCGAATGCGGTATGTGACATTGATACAGTTGTATCTGAAAAAAAAACTTTTATTATCCATGGCGAACATTTACAATGCATTGATGTTGAAGGAAGAAGCTTATATTGAAATCGATGACACAATTAAAACTGATAACAATCTATAAATAAAATAAATCAAATAAACTTTTTGTAGGTGTGAACATTCTCACTTTAACCGGTTCCATTTGGTCTCAAACCAACGTAGAAGGTGTAACCGAAATCTGAAGCATTGAAGGTGATGGTTGAACCTTTGGTGAAGTACAAGACATCTCCTGGCTTAGCACTGATGGTAAATCCGGTCTCATCAGAGATTTTGTATTCTCCAGAAACCTCCAAGACAACCTTCATTTCATCGTAATCGTAATAGTAAACTAATGGTTCACCTTTCTCCTGCTTGTAGAAACCACATGAGATTTGTTTGTCTTCTGGAGCATCTGAAGTGAAAATATCACCCAAGAAGGCGTTGTTTCCTGGGGATGGGATAAGAGGTGGCTTGACGTATCTACCTTCTTCGTTTGACTTGTAACTCATAGGCATTTTGGCTGATTTTTTGTTTTGAAGTTATATTGGTACTACTGAAAGACTTTTGAAGTGAATAAGTAATGATGGAATGAAACAAAATTGAATAGAATCTGGGATAATTGCCTCCCTTTTATATCGAACTTCTCATCCTCGACTGTGTACTCCAAACAACATTATTTATGATCTCGGTTTTTTGATATTCTATTGTCCACATTTGGTAAATATAAACGGTGATCCTCTAAACTCCTATTGACGCAAATGCATAGTAAGTGGTCTTGCTCGACTGGTATAACTTTATTGGTACCTGAATAGAATCTAAATGCGGTATTTGAAACTGAAAAAGTTGTGTCTCAAGAAAAACTCAATTTGTTATAATAAATTGTACCTTAAGACAATAGGATTTACTTGTTTTAAACATATTTCAATTAGAATATACTAATATCGTATTTCAATGACTCACTCAGAACTAGCAAATTTCTATACGTAAAATAAATTAAGCAGTTTTTCAAAAAGATTTAACATTGTCACAAAAACAGCCACACTTAACCGGTTCCATTTGGTCTCAAACCAACGTAGAAGGTGTAACCGAAATCTGAAGCATTGAAGGTGATGGTTGAACCTTTGGTGAAGTACAAGACATCTCCTGCTTTAGCACTGATAGTGAATCCAGTCTCATCAGAGATTTTGTATTCTCCAGAAACTTCCAAAACAATCTTCATTTCATCGTAATCGTAATGGTAAACTAATGGTTCACCTTTCTCCTGCTTGTAGAAACCACATGAGATTTGTTTGTCTTCTGGAGCATTTGAAGTGAAAATATCACCCAAGAAGGCGTTGTTTCCTGGGGATGGGATAAGAGGTGGCTTGACGTGTCTTCCCTCGGCATTTGGCTTGTAACTCATAGGCATCTTGGCTGATTGTTTGATTTGAATATTATATTAGTACTGATAATAAGAACTGAATGAATAGAGCATTGAGAAGTTGGGGACATGAGGTCCCTTTTATATTAGATTTGACAATCTGGAATAATTTTGAACTTCTCACTTAAGCATGGCGAACTTTTTTTTTGATATTCGATTGACCACTTTAGGAAAATATAAACGGTGATTTACTAAAAAACTTCTTTTAGCTTGGGCTCTTAGTAAGCACTCTTGCTTGATCCAAGGTGGCAATTATTTGTTTGGTCCCTGAATTGATCCTAATGTGGTAAGTGACATTGGAATCGTTGTGTTGTTTGGAAATAAAAAGTAGTCTTTGATATCAACATCACTAAGTCACAGTCAACTGCAAAAGTGAAAAAAAAAAAAAAAAAAAAAGATAACCAAATTAGGCAAGTTACAATTCAGATGTTGTATTTAGTGTTAGATAAACATCGATTTACAATAAAACGCATCAAACTACAATTTGTTCATTATATTGAGAAGGCTTGTATTATATTTCAATGAATCAGTCAAACTAACAAGTCTCTATATGTAAAATAAATAAAGCAAAACTTTTTGCAGGTGCAAGCAATTACTGTCACAACAACAACACTTAACCGGTTCCATTTGGTCTCAAACCAACGTAGAAGGTGTAACCAAAATCTGAAGCATTAAAAGTGATGGTTGAACCTTTGGTGAAGTACAAGACATCTCCTGGCTTAGCATTGATAGTGAATCCAGTCTCATCAGAGATTTTGTATTCTCCAGAAACTTCCAAAACAATCTTCATTTCATCGTAATCGTAATGGTAAACTAATGGTTCACCTTTCTCCTGCTTGTAGAAACCACATGAGATTTGTTTGTCTTCTGGAGCATTTGAAGTGAAAATATCACCCAAGAAGGCGTTGTTTCCTGGGGATGGGATAAGAGGTGGCTTGACGTATCTACCCTCATCGTTTGGCTTGTAACTCATAGGCATTTTGGCTAATTTTTTGATATTAATGATATGTTGGTGCTTATTAAAGACTGATGAAAAATAAGAGAATGGTGAGTTTGAAAATGGAATATTGGGTTCCTTTTATATTAGATTTATCATTGTAGAGTGGCTAATAATTCTGAGTATTATGGATGACTTGAGCTATTTTCAACATAAATTGATGCAACAATTGATAACATTTTGTCCCAATCAGGAAAAAACTTACTTCCCTTCTAATCAGAGAGACAGCCCCTAACTTCCAATCTTGACACCCGCGACTAATTGCCTAAACAGGCTTATCGGGTAGGGTAACTAATTTATTTTTCAAATTGTAATCCCGAGTGCACGACTTTTTGTAGATCAAACGAAAAGAAAAAAAAAAAAAAAAAAAAAAGAACTACACAACACATAGTAGGTGATGGAAAAGTAGAATTTTTGATTTGTTATCGATAGTGGGATTTGCTTTACAGCCAGTTCAATTATCCGCCTATTCAAAAATTTGGCAGTTGCTTAAGACAATTTTGCTTTTTTCATATCATTGGTTTGTATTGACACCTCGAAGGCAATTCATTACTCAATTAGGAATTGAGTTACATAAGCTGGTCGTATTATGGCATCGACAGCTCGTCCATCTCGTCGTTCCAAACGACTGTTGTCGGTAGGTGAGGAAGATCACCTAATTTCTATTGAGGGAGTTGGAAAAATTGGTGAAGGGGAGGACAATAGTGATGACAGGTCAGTTACATCATCATCAACAACAGCACCAGCATCAGCTCGGAAGCGATTGTCTTTGTCTCCACTCAACAAATTTCTGAAGACAACAAAGAATAGTGACCCAATTGTATCGGGTTCATCGAATAAAAACCTTTCACGGCAACAACAACAGCAACCCCCACTGCATCAAGATCATTCTCAAAATCAGCAAGTGCCTCCACCACCACATTATGAGGATATAAGAAAGTCAGTGCCGTATTTTCTACCTCCTCCGCCTCCTCCAGCGTTTGTATCCCCAGAGACTGGCATCAATGTTCCCATGGCGTATGATCCTTATATGAGATTCATGCCGTATCTGCCTCAGATGACCCTGCCGCTGCCGCAACAGCAGCAGCAGCAAAATGCTTCACCACATGTGATACCACTGAATGGACCACCACCACCACCACCACAGCAAGGTCCATCAATGTACCCGTTTTTTGTGCCCCCACAACAATTTGCACCATTTTTCATTCCCTCACAGGAACAATTTTATCACCAGCAGCAGCAGCATCAGCATCTTCATCATCAAAATTATCAGTCTCAATTGCTGATCCAGGAGGAGCAATTGAGGCGAGGGAATTCATTGGATGCATTAGCTGACATATCAGGAATTGTTGGGAAGAACATCGATGCCACTAAACTGAAACTGATTCAAAAATCATTGTTAATACAACAGTATCAAAAAACACTGGGATTAACATCAAAGCTTTTCCAATTCATCAAGGCGGTGATGAATGGGTCTGAGATGGTTGAGAATATAGAAGCTATATCTTATAATCAAGTTGATGAGTATTGCAAAGTGGCGAGGGAATTGAGTGAGGCGATGAACGATTGGAAAGATTTAATCGAGCCTGACAACTCTTCGTTTCTGTCTCTCAAGTCCCCTGTTGAGACTCAATTCCATTTAAACGGTGTTGAAAATTCGATATTTGGGATCTCAGACGCTAATGTTGAGTTGGTATTACCACCTTATGTGCCGTTGAACAATAATAATAATAATAATAATAATAATACTAACTCAAGCAGTAATCAGAGTCCCAAGCAAAGATTTGAACAGTCCACCACCACCACCACTACCATATCGTCATTATCAGCTTTTAAAGAGAAACAAGATGAGTTGGAACGTGTCAAATTACCATATGGGAAATGTGATCAATGTGAAGCAGAGGAGACTATTCAATGGCGTCGGGGTCCCAATGGGGAGCGCAGCTTATGCAATGCGTGTGGTTTGTTTTATACCAAGTTGGTTCGTAAGATGGGTCTGAAATTGGCAGGGACGTTGTTGGCTCAAAGGAAAATAAATGGAGGTGCAAGTGATAGACGAGTACCACCTGCGCTATTGGGTGATGAAAAAAATGTTCATTATTATTTGGTTGAAGATGTTGAAACTGGTGAATTAAGGGAATTAAGCTCTGTGGATTTTGTTAGGATGAAAGATTGGTTTGATGATTCAGTGGATCCACCAATACTGAAAAAGAAATTGATAATGATGCCGTTATTGGAAAAACTTGCCGAAGTTGTGCTCGATGTGTCAAATATGAATTCAAAATATGATCCGAGTCATGAAGTGAAGAAGTTGTTGAAAGAGGAAAAGATTGAGGCTGCAAGGAAGGCAGCAGCAGCAGAGACCGGGGCGGCTTCGGCGGCAACTTCAAGTCCAAGTTTAAGTCTAGCCATAGTTTCTGAGAAGACTACACCTTCTGTGGCAAAGAAATCTTTGCTGGTTGAGGATGTTAACTTGCATATCGATGATGGGTTAATCTAAATAGATCAAAAAACAATAACAGCATAAAGATATATTTATAATCGTAGAATTATTTTCACTCGTATGAGTTCTGTGGTACCTCAGTGCAATAGAATTGTTTTGCAATAACATAGAGCGTTCTATGAAAATTTATTGTCAAATTGATATCATTGTGGGTGCTCTCTCTCTCTGCTCTATCAAGTTCTATCAAGCTCTTTCAATTTGCACAAAGGGGTGGAAGAAAGAAAGAAAGATAACGAAAAAAAAAAAAAAAAAATTTTGTATACTGCTGATGCCTGTTATTAATTTCGTTTTTTGACGTGAAAATGAGTATGAGTTTCGATAGATACAGACCGTTGAAAAAGAGGTGGGAGAGATGGGTGTCCACTTAAAATGACATCCTAGTCAAAATGTAATATTTCATTCAGATCGTTGTTTCAAAAAACAAAATCGTAAATGTGGAGTCCATTTGTGAATAGAAATTATATATATTTAATATATCTCTTACAAAAGGCATGGAATTTTCAAATGAAGAAAACAGTATTTATTAAGATTTATCATAAATATAATAAACAAGTCAGTACCAATGATTGATATTTGAATCATAATAGATAGGTCAAATCTGAAATCCAATTAAAAGCTTTTGATGAATACCCATTACGCTGATTGCAAGAGGATCATCATAGATTCCACAATATTGAGCAATTAAAAAAAAGAAGCATCAATTAATAATAATAATAATAATAATAGTACAAAATTTTATTTATAAACATCTCATTCGTCGTCAATATTACAACAAGTATTAATCAATCAATTCTCGTCGGGTATTCTTGGCATGTGTGTATATAACCACATCAAAGTTCTCTTCTTACCTGTATTTTCATCAACTCTATAATTTTCCAAATATTCAATTGCTTGAGACTCATTACAATCATAATATTGCATATATCGTTCGATGAATCCAAAGATTTTTTTCCTTCTAAAATATGTTCTCTCCTTTTGTTTATCTCTCCATAGTCTACCGTATTGGGCATCAAGTGATCTTATCGATGGATTTCCCTCCAAACCATAGAAATATTCTCTCCAAATCTCTTCCACTGTGGCCAATGATCGTTTAATTGTGATTAATGGAATATCTGTATGAGCATGAGCATTATTATTCGTGTCTCCTCCAGATTGTGGGTCAGTTTTAGATTGTTGATGAGATTGTTCCTGATGATGATGCTCCAAATTGTCGCGCAGTTGATTATGAATGTGTCCCTGTCCCTTTTGCTGCAGCTCAGAGGAAGTTGTTTGCAGTTGTTGTTGTTGTTGCTGCTGCTGCTGTTGTTGTTGATCTTGTTGGGAATAACCCAAATTTCGCGGTATTAGCAGTTGATGTTGATTTGTGAAATTATTTTGAGATTGCTGATTTGACAGCAGATGATGAAGATTGTGAACAGTACTATTGGAATCAGCTGTTGGATCATTGGACGCACTAGAGACTGTACCTAGATATGGGCTAGTGTTTGGTGGGACCAACAAGTCGAATGTAGAGGATGAACCATTTTGACGTTGCACTTGCACCTGCAGTTGTTGTTGTTGTTGAAGTTGAGAATCCAGTGAATAAACACTCCCAGGAACCACCACTGCAACTTTTTCAGCTGGGGCTGATACCGCAGAAGAGTTAATAGATGAGTGGATCAAGTTAAAAGTTGCCGATATATATTGTTTTAATTCTTCATGCTTCAAATGGTTGTCCCTTTGGATTTGAAGAGTTAATCTTTCTAAATGGTCTATTCGAGAGCTAATCTCGTTCAACCTGTTATTCAAATGATCCATGTGAATTGCAGTGAGGGGGTGGGGTGGGTGAAAGAAATAGTTAGAGTAGTTTGGTATTTGATCGCAACAGTGTATGAAAGTATATAGATATCATCAATAGTTCACTTGTCTTTTGTCTTTGTTTTGTTATTTTTTGTTTACAAATATTTTTTTTTTATTTTTGACACTTTTTTCGTTTTTTTCTTTGTGCAAATTATTATTATCATTATTATTATCAAATGGGTAATGGAAGTGAGAAAGGAAAAAAGATGATATTAAAAAGATGTATTGGGTATTTGGAAGAGGGAGATCATATATATATATATATATATATAAATACTATTGTATATTAAAATTAGATGGTGTCAAATAATGGTGTGGCTTATACATATATATAATTTGAAATAGATAAGAAGATTTATCTTCATATAAAGATTAATGGTTCTAGCCACACGCGGTTACTCTATTTACTTTTACTTTACTTACCATCTCTATTTTTAGATCATTATGCACTACGTTTGTATGCTCCCTGGTGGTGGGTGGTTGTGTGTTAGTTAAAAGATTACTCAATTAGGCAATCAAGAACATATATAATACAGAGGAAAAAAGCATTTCAGCGCTTATTGAGATTGATATCAATAATCATAAATTGATTACATCAATTACATCAATCAATTGTTATGCTATAATCAATCTTATACACTCACACAACAAACACTCAATACTCACATTAGCCATGACTATAGAGACCTTTAACAACGAGGGTCTCATCGAAAATAGGTATGTTCTCCTTGATTCTAGAGTTGTTTTACTTAGAGATCTTCCTTGTTATCCTACATATCTCTCCATAATAGCAAATAACCCTGATTGCTCTTATCTCATATACTGACAACCCTTCCAATTAATTTTTTTTTTCAAAACAGAAAGGTCAAGTCACATACCATTAATAACTCAAACGAGACTTTTCTCAAGTCAAACTCCAGCTTCACCAACTTGAAAATCACCATAAAGTAAGTTGCCATCTTCATCCATTAGTCAATCAAAGTTGATCGATCGATTAATTCTTCTAATTGAGGAAAAAAGAAATTTTCCTACTTTAAAAAATAACAAAATACAATAGACTAACCGCTGATACCCTCTTCAACTCAATAGTCATTGGCAGTTAAGAGATCTAGTACATTCTTCGTCAAGAGACCCCAACAATATTTTATTTACATGTAAAGATCAACTAAGAGGTTACAATTACAAGACACACAAGATCACCAGTTATTGCAAATTGGATTTTCAACCAAGATGCTTTGCCGAACAAGATGGCTTGTTAATCTCAGGAGGTGTCGCCTCCAATACAAACCACCACAATCATCATCATAGCAATAATAGCCTTAGTTCGAGAACTTCATCATCATCAAACCTTCCGAACAGTTCATTATCCTCAGCCCGCAATACCAGCCATATGAAGGGCCTACTCAACATTTACAACAAAGAACTCGACATCAATACTACCGTCAATGTTGGCTCATTGATCAATAACAATGTATCACTCGATAAAGTCTCCAATTATAAATATAGTAGTTTGGTCAGTAATAACGATTACTGTTTATACTCATGTGATATTGAAAATAATGGCAAAGTGAATATTACAGATGAAGTCAATTTGGGTTTCGCTGTCAATCATGCCTCATCTTCACCGGATAAAAAAATGATTGTTGCATGTGGAGATTCGAAAAGAATTGTACTCCTTCATCAAGAAGATTATGGTGAAACAACCTCCGATACCTCTCATAAAAAATTTTTAACCACTGATACTGTCCCATCTCATAAAAAAGTTTCGTTGAAAACTTCGTATGATAGTGGAATATCAACAGCTTTTAGCTCAGATGGTAAATTATTCAGTTGTGCATTCCAAGATGGTATCAACGTTGTCTATGACGTTCGTAATTACATAAAACCATTACACACCATATATTCAACAAGACCAAGGGCTCAACATGGCGCATTTAGGTGTTGCAAATTTTCAGGTGGCACAGATGATCTCTTGATCATCAGTGAACATACGGGAAGGGTACATCTTATCGATACTAGAAAATTTGACAAACATGAGGTTGTTTTATTACCAAAACTCATATATTCACCAGGTTCAGATAATGACATGATGGAAGGTGGAATTTATCATGAACCTTTAGTACGAGAATATCAAGATGTTTTGTCTTCATTTAATGGATTATCGGATTCCAATATACGTTACAATGTCAATAGTGAATATTTATACTTATCAAATGGCATTTTATCGGATAATCAACGGATGCAACAGGAATACCAACACCACCATGGAAATAATAATAATAATAGTAATAATAATGGTGGTATTAACACAGATTTTGATTCCGTCATATTTGAAGATGACTGTGATCCAAGAGGAGGTGGAGGCGCTGGTGGTGGTAATAGCAGTATAAATACGGCCGCATCCAATTTAGAGCTGGCGATGGATGATTGGTCCGAAATGGATCAAGAAACGAGCTATGATTCCCAATTAGCATCTGATCAATTTTACACCAATTCAAATAATATATTTGCAGTCAATAGCCATTGGACGGGTCGTCGTATAACACCATCGAGATCAATTGATGGGATCAATTCCGAATATCGTCTGATGTATGATGATTCACTGGTTGATATCAATGGGATTGATTGGTATTGTGATCCACATACAGGTAAGTCACACTTGTTGGTGGGTTGTGATAAAGGTTTATTTAAATGGGACGTTGACTCATGGAGCAGACGTTGTTTCCCCTCGTATGAAATTTGTTGAGCTCATTTAGAATCATCTTCTGCTGTTGTTGCTGTGATAAACTTAAAGCAATTGATTGTATCCATTTGCTTTGTTTTTTTTTTTATTGTTTTTTAAATCCAAGACTTAGTTAAATCTTGCTGCTTTTTTTCATCTTGACATTTTTCAAATAAGCCTTTATTTCCCGTTTTCTTATAGCATTTCATATTTATCATTAGCATTGTTTTGTCTTCTTCAAATATGTCGTAGATGCAGATTAGTTTGACCATATCAACACCAACGTATGTATAATTCGTATTGAATTCATCAAAACATCGGGTCGAGGCGAAATTTTTCTCTCTTCACATGAATATCGTTTGACGAGAACAGCTATCATAAAAAAGACTTTAGGTCTATTCACTTTGTCATCGGCACTTAGTTGTTTCTTACATAGGGCTGACTTTATTATACAAAACAAAACGTGAACCCCCTTCTGCTGAAGATGAGAGGAGAAATAAAAAAATTATTTTTATCATTACGTAGAGAAAAAAAAACTTAGTGCAGGCTATCTACGCATTTTTGAGACTGTGCTTGAATAATAAACCGATTGGTTATTTAAGCTTCACTCTAGAACGATTCAGCCCACAAAAGTTACAAAATCCCATAAATATACTGTCCATGAATGGGAAGGGCCCAAAAGGTTTTGTGTCACCGTATGACTCGGTCACATTTGGCAACACCTTATCGCTTAGAGTTGATGGAGATATTGGTGCTCTGTCTATAGCACCAAATGGAAGAGATGCAGTACTTGCAGGGTGAGTAAGCCTTTAGTGATATACATTTACAATGCTCAACAGTGCAGTTGGAAAAAATTAGCATAAAAGACAACTGACTACTAACTGACGGGAACAAACCCATACTTAAATAGACGGCGAGGTTTATATGTTATAGATTTGGACGATCCATTCTCTGAACCGAGATGGCTCCATCACGTTACATCATGGGAAGTTGCTGATGTACAATGGTCTCCACATCGTTCAAAACCATCATGGTGTGTCTCTACATCGAATCAGAAACTGATGGTGTGGAACTTGGCAAGATCTTCGTCGAATGCCATTGAGCATGTATTACACGGTCATGTACGTGCTGTGACCGATATCAATTTCCATCCACAGGATCCAGAATTATTACTGTTATGCAGTGTAGATACATTTGTATCGGTCTGGGATCTCAGGACACCTAGAAGACCAGTGGTGAAATTAGCCGACTGGCGTGCTGGAGCGTCACAGGTGAAATGGAATTTCATTAACCCGTACACGATAGCTAGTTCTCATGATAACTATTTTTACATTTGGGATACAAGGAAAGGTGCCTTACCAGTGCATAAGATCAATGGTCATACGAGGAGAATCAACGGATTAGATTTTGGAAGATTATATGAGAGTGAGATCATCTCTTGCTCTAACGATTTATCGGTCAAATTTTGGGATTACAACAAGAGCACTGAAGTGCCCACTTATACCATCAATACCGATTTCCCCGTCAGTAGAGCAAGACATACGCCGTTTGGAGTTTCCGCCTGTAGCATAATGCCATCTGCAGGTGGTAATAACTCCATTTATATAGTGAATTACAAAGATCAAACAGGTGTTTCAAAGATGAAACCAAGTTATGTCTTCAAAGGTCACAGTGAACCTGTCAAGGATTTCCTTTGGAGACAGAGACATACACCGGATTCTGGAATTGATGATCGTGAATTCCAATTAGTTACATGGTCCAAAGATTGTGATTTAAGGTTATGGCCCATAGGACAAGACATATACGAAAAGGCAAATTTTGAACGTAATATGAAATTACCAGATGGTGAGAAATTACCTCTGTATGATTATCGAACTTTTAGAAATGAACCAGCTTCAACTATAAACAATGATGATGAGATTTTGAACGCAATAGCAAAGGCTTCAACTGAAAAATTCGTCTCTAATAAAAGTGGCAATAATAACACAACAGCTTCGAGTCTGGCAAATCAATTGAATTGGATTTCCGGTGTCAGAATTGGTAGATCACTGATAACAACATCAAACAACAGTAGAAACATTTTCGAAGGGTTGGATAATCCTGACTCACAAATTGCCAACTTTGGAGAAGAAGTCAGCTTAGTTGGTCATAAATTTCCCAAGATACGGTTTGAGAAAATATCTGTATCGACAGGTAAATTGATTTTATCATTAATGGGTCCATGGTCGTCAGATACGTCTGAAGAACATAAAGATGATTTGATTTTCTTGAGAATCGAAGCAGATTTCCCTAGAGATTATCCATTGTCAATGACACCTCCAGCATTTACAGTGGAAGAGAATCACGAGTTATCAACGGAGAAAAGACAAGAAGTATTAAAGGGACTTGAAGAGATTAATTTGAAATATAGCGCACATCATCGCTTTTGTCTTGAACCATGCTTGCGTTTCTTAATGGGAGAGAAAACTGATATGAATGAGAATTTTGATGACGACGATGACTTGATGATTGATCCATATGAGATTCCATATCAAGAGGAGGACGGAGTTGTAGATGAAAACGATTCCGATTATACCGATACCAGTGACATCACATCACTTCTGTCTGAAAACGATTCACAAGAGGAACTAATGCCACTGATATCTTCATCACTGAAAGAAAGCAAAAACAGTAACAATGTTGAAATCGGATTTGACAGTACACCAGTACCGAAGGGTTGTGGAGCGATATGGACAGCAAGCGGTCATTTAGTTTGTTTTTTCATACCACAGAATGATAAGCCAAAGACTGCATTACTCAAATTTGATCAACAAGGTTTTGGATTGACTGGTACTTTGGCAAAGACTCGGAAGAAACTGGGGACTGTAAAGTCAGGAAGGGCCAAATCGCGTCGTTCCAGGTTAGACGACTCAGAGAATGAAGACGCTACCTCTAGCGATTCGGAATCTTCTTCTTCTTCTTCAGATGATTCATTTTCGAATGACTGGGACGATATCTTACAAGATGATGTACCACGCATATCAAGATTTTTGAAAAATAATGTTGGGATGAGACGTCAGTATGGTTTCAATCAGAAAACTACGGCAACAAATATCTCGGGACAGACAGTCGGTGGTGCGTTAACACTGGTATCACAGTCATCAAGAGGAGGAAGATCATCTGGTTTGAAAAACATCATTCAATTCCATGATTTTAGACACTTGATTCCTGCCAAGATGGAATTAGCCTTCCAGTACAGGATCTTGGGCGATACACCAGAAGAACTAGCAAGGCATAATTCTTTCATTGCCGAAAAATATGGTTATAAAGAGATTGCAGATTGTTGGAGAATATTGAGTGTTGTGTTGACTAAGGATATTGAGATTGACGAACATGATGGTGACATTGTTTCACCTTCACATGATATCAATTTCAGCAAATTTCTTGGAGGTGAAAGTAATGGAAATACCGGAAACGCCATTAGTAATTTCCGTTATTATTGGGGGTCTCATCCATTCGGAGCCCGTTGGCTTGCAAAAAGACTTGTTGAATATTACGAGTCAAAGAAAGACATTCAAATGTTACTGATGTTATCTTGCATACTCTTCGAAAATCCGGAACATAAGTATGACCGAGCCATACCGATTCATACTCCTTACAAACGAGAAACTCATCAACTCAAGGCCACTGTAGCGTTTTCCGTTGATGGAACTTACTCTCATTATTCATGGAAGGAGAAATACATGAAGAGTCCAAGAATGGATTCCCTTGCCAGTTCCATGTCTTCATTCGAGCAACAGAGCCCCAAAGCTGGTTCCTCACCTGACAGATTCAATAGTCATTTCAAAAGACAAATCCAATCACCGATGTCATTCCATCAAAACAGCACCTACGAAAGTAGTACCCCGGCTTCGAATTTTCTGAGAGCATCTTCTTACTTTCATCTTCCTTCAATATCTAGTATGAGGGAAGAGAGAATACTAAGCACAGTTTCATCTGGAATGGATGTAGCATCATTCGCCTCTACTCAACAACAGCAACAGCAACAGCTACAACAACAACAACATGCTGTGTTACAAGAATCGGCAATACCAGAATTGAAAGTGGAGATTTTCAATGAAGAAAGTCTTGACCTATACGATGATGTTTATTCCACAACGATGCTAGATCCGGCTGATGAATTCAAATTGAGAAGATACAGGGAAGAATATGCCTCAATTCTTTATCTGTGGGGGCTTCATGCTAGTAGAGTCAAGGTGTTGAAATTCAATTATCCACATAGTAAATTCGAGCCCCTGCCACCGAATTCAGAGTATAATATACACAAATGTAAAGTCGGGTACTGCAATGTGTCACAAACTCTCAGAAACGCTAGCGATCCCGATGATCCACTATACACACCACCAGTGTCTTCTAGAGCGGACTCTAAAGTGTGCAATTATTGTGGTCTTTTAGTGGAAAAAAGGTTATTTGTTTGTTCTAAGTGTACGCACTTGTTACATGCTGAGTGTGCATCACAATGGTGGACTAAATCCGAGCAGATTGAGTGTCCTAGTGGTTGTGGATGCCATTGCTTGGAAAATAATTTGATCTTGTAGATCTTGTAAAGATGTGTATATGATTGATTAATTAACTTACATTTCCCAATCGGGCAGTTAGTTCTTATTTATACACTCACCGCTTGCAGTAACAGGAAAGGAAAAACACACAATTTATAACAAGTGGAATTGATAGGTTTAGAGTAGTATCAGTTGTCAACAGCGGAAAGTTGATTACACTTCAAGATGTCGAGTGGGACTCAGAACCATGATGTTAAGAGGCAACTCTTTCTGGGAATAACAAAGAAGATGAAAGGTCCTTCTTCGATGAGGTCACATAAAACACACCACAATAATAACAACAATAATAACAACAGTCATCATCATCATCAACACCAACTCGGAGGAGATGAATTCTCCTCCCCTACAATAGAGCAGACACCACCGCTGTTGCACTCAGCTGAAGCCCGAATAACAACCAAGAGTCCACGTTCCAGAAGAGTAGCGCAACATCTGTTCATGCCAGCATCTAAATTTGGATCCAACAGCAACAACAACGATTCATCATCTATCACAATGGATTCTTATAACGATAGTCTTAGGCCATTGCCACTGTTTGTTAAGAATGATGAGCAACCTGCAATGACCAAATTTGTGCTACACAAGAAACAAGACATCAATGATTACGATTATCACACGTTCAGTTCAAAGCACAGCCTTCGGACATCTAAAGTGAAGGCGCTAGAGCAGGCGGAAGTGACAACAAGTTTATATTTTAATTTTGAACTGAACGATGGTATCGAAGAGGTATGGAACGAGGATGAATTGGGAGAAGTGTTGATCTGCTTGCCGGGACTCGATCGTGAGAGTACCAAACTTGCAATTGGGCAATTTCAACAGAGCTTTTTTGAGCAGTGCAGACATAAATAGATGATTAGAAATTACAATTGATCAGATGAAAGGATTATATTCTTTACGATAATATAAGTTGAAATGACACATGAATGTTTAAACTGAATGACCGTTTGTAATGACTACGCCTATTTTGGTTTTTTTTCTCTTCTGTTCCACTTTTTTTTTTTATTTTTTTTTTTCAAATTCGAAGTTCAGCCATCTAATTTTAGTTAGAACTTCAACTTCAATTCTGTTGAATTGGTGTCTATTACTAAGATAATATCATTGAATCAACATTGTTTACAGAGTGAAATGAACATCGTCAAATTACAGGTAAGTACTTCTGTCATTTGATCTTGGAAGATACCTTTAAGTATGATTAAAGGGATATCTATTCATCCATCGGTCTCAAAATCAAAAATACCCTTGCTGCCGTTACTGACAAATGTTATTTTGATATTTTTTTAGAGGAAGTTCCCAATTTTGAACCAGGAAGATCTCTTTGGTATCATTGATGACTTCAGATCCATCGACTTAGATGACAAAGGTTGGGCCGACAAGCAACAAGTGATTGAAAGTGTGTCACAGAGTGGCAAGGGCTCATACGATGAAGTGAGAAATACTTTGAAACAAGTAAGTGTTGATGCCTCAGGTCACGTGGAGTTGGATGACTTTGTTGAGTTGATGGCCAAGTTGAAAGAATTGAAAGTGGAACCATCCGAAGAAGGTTATAAGCATACAGGTTCCGGAGCCACAGCCAAAGTGGTTGTCTCCGGTAGAACCTCGGGAACCACACATACCATCAACGATGAAGAAAGAGTGGAGTTCACTAGACACATCAATTCGGTCTTGGCTGGTGACTCAGATATCGGTGATAGATTGCCATTACCATTGGACAATTTTCAACTTTTTGATGAATGTATCGATGGTTTGTTGCTTTCAAAATTGATAAACGATTCCGTTCCTGATACTATTGATACTAGAGTTTTAAACTTCCCCAAAAAGGGAAAAACTTTGAACAATTTCACAATGTCTGAGAACGCAAATATTGTGATCAACTCTGCCAAGGCTATTGGATGTATCGTTGTTAATGTTCACGCAGAAGATATCATCGAAGGTAAAGAGCATTTAATTTTGGGTTTGATCTGGCAAATCATAAGAAGAGGTTTGTTAAGTAAGATTGATATAAAATTACACCCAGAGTTGTACCGTCTCTTGGAGGAAGATGAAACTTTGGAACAATTTTTGAGATTGCCACCTGAACAAATCTTGTTGAGATGGTTCAACTATCATTTAAAACTGGCCAACTGGAACAGAAGAGTAAACAATTTCTCCAAAGATGTTTCAGATGGTGAGAATTACACCATGCTTTTGAACCAATTAAAACCAGATCAATGCTCTAAACTGCCATTGCAAACATCAGACTTGTTGACGAGAGCAGAACAAGTTTTGGAAAATGCAGATAAGATTGGTTGTAGAAAATATTTGACCCCAACCTCATTAGTTGCAGGAAATCCAAAATTGAATTTGGCATTTGTTGCTCATTTGTTCAACACATGGCCAGGTTTGGACCCAATAGAAGAATCAGAGAAACCAGAAATTGAAGAATTTGATGCTGAAGGAGAGAGAGAAGCTAGAGTGTTCACCTTATGGTTGAACTCCTTGGATGTCGACCCACCAGTGGTTTCTCTATTCGAAGATGTCAAAGATGGTGTTGTATTGTTACAGGCTTTCGATAAAGTGATGCCAGGATCAGTAAATTGGAAACATGTCAACAAGAAACCTGCAAACGGTAACGAGATTTCCAGATTTAAGGCTTTGGAAAACACTAACTATTGTGTTGAAATTGGTAAGGCCAACAAGTTCTCCTTGGTTGGTATCGAGGGTTCTGATATTTTGGACGGTACCAAGATCTTGACCTTAGGTCTTGTTTGGCAATTGATGAGAAGAAATATCACTTTAACTTTACACTCATTGTCCGCCAACGGAAAGGAGGTTAGCGATAGTGATATCTTGAAATGGGGTCAACTGCAAGTGGCCAAAGGTGGTAAGTCATCCTCGATCAGATCGTTCAAAGATCCATCATTGGCAAGCGGTGTATGGTTATTGGATCTTTTGAATGGTTTGAAGCCAGGTTATGTCGATTATGACTTGGTTACTCCGGGAAAGACCGAAGAAGAGAGATATGCCAATGCCAGATTGGCCATCTCAATTGCCAGAAAATTGGGTGCATTAATTTGGTTGGTTCCAGAAGATATCAATGAAGTTAGATCGAGATTGATTTTAACCTTTGTCGGTTCATTGATGGCCTTGGGAGCATAAGTCTATCACATACACACTCTCGAACATGTTTTTTATTGCTCTAACTGTCTCTAATTCTATCTCTATGTTGCAATTTACCTTTGTGGTTTTTGATTTTGTATATTTGTATTACATATGTGTTGTTTTGCCAAAATGAAGATTCTTTTCTGTTCTTCTCATGATTTTTTTAGTATTTGCGCCATAGAAATTTCTAAAACCGATTGACACATACTTCTTCAATTAATGAATATCACAAAGGATGTGCCGTTTTCTTGTGTTCAAGGGAAAAGATCCCATATTGCTATCGAACCTATTGACGAGACCTGCACATTCCATTATTAAACAATCATATGACTCTAGACTTCGGATGCACAACATCTCAATCAACGCAGATGGTTTTGGTATCTCTTACTACCCTGAAACCTCCAGCGATATAGAAGGTCCTTGCACCTTCAGAGCCACCACTCCAGCGTGGAACAATCTAAACTTAGAGGTGATTGCCGAGAAGACGAAATCGAACCTTGTCTTTGCGCATGTGAGGGCTTCGACTTATGGTGTCTTGAGTGAGACCAACTGCCATCCGTTCACTTATAACAACTTGACATTCATGCACAATGGAGGCATATCAAATTTTGCCCAGATCAAAAGGACACTCATGAATCACATCAGTGATGAGTATTATAATTTGGTACAAGGATCAACAGATAGTGAATGCTGTTTTATGCTATTTTTGGATTGTTTGGAGAAGCTAGGTTGTGACACACTGGCTAAACCAGGAGAGATTAGTCATATTAAGCTCAGAGAGGCATTGTTGGAGACGATAAGTTATATAAACTTGTGGCAAAAAGAGCTTCCATCAAAACCTATCGAGCCCTCTTTGATGAATTTTGCCGTTACCGATGGTGCGACCATAGTGGTGTCGCGTTACATCAGTTCGAAAACAGATGAGGCGGCCTCGTTGCATTTCAGTACTGGATCCAATTTCGTCGAACATGAACCTGGGCAGTTCAAAATGGAGCGTAAGGATAGATTACAAGATGTTATCATGATCTCTTCAGAACCCCTAACTTTTGAAAGAGGTGATTGGATTGCTGTGCCTTCCAATTCAACTTTAACAGTGAAAAACCAAACAGTGTTGTTGCATCCCATAATCGATGAGTTCTATCAAGATGACCCACAATTTGAAAGAAGTAGCGAATTTGCTGAGAGTAAAGGTTTGATGGGTAGCGTCCCTTATGTGGAAGACACAGACAGCGAATTGCCACCATTGGAAAGAGAGGGAAGAGTGAGGCTGGGAGTTTCGGTCCTGACTTTTGACCTTCATGTGTAAATAACTAAATAAATTTTCAAATCATCCACACTCCCACTTCTTTAGACTCGCTAATGAATGACTATATGATCAGATGGTTCGAATGATCCAACTTAAGTAGAACGACTGAAAGGCAATGTTGTTTGAAAGAACAACATACAAATAATCTTTCAAAGCAAACTACTTTAATTCGTTGTTGAGGTGTGAATTACTACAAAACAAAAGACACTGCAACTTTCAAAACTATAACCACAGTGTCCCTGTTTCAACCTATGCAAACGATTTAACAAGTTGTTTGAGCTCTATTAGTTAATTGTGGGTATGAATCATCGGTAATTTTGTTGAATTCACGATCAGCATTGTCATTTTCATTTTCAACTCTACGCCAACCAAAATATCTGTAGTTGAAGTCCCACATAGAATCTTCAGATACTGTTAACTCCCTATGTGTACAATAGAGGAAGACTCCATTATCATCTTTCATACACATAACGTTACTTTCTTAAAGCGAAATCGCCTAGTGCCGAAAAAAAGTCATCAGCAGCATCGATGACATTCATAAAGGTCAATAGGGGTAAAACACACCAAAATTCAAGGGAAATGAAGTCATTTTTTAGTTCTTTTAACATGCAAAGAAGTTAATTTCTAAAATGCCAAGAATAAAGTAGCCTCAACTATACATAAGTATATTGAGATACTACCATGTTCCCTGTTGGTGCGGTTTTATTACTTTTTGATTCGAAACCCTGTTTTTATATTCACTCATGCTGCTAACTGTTCTCGAAATTTTAAGACTAACACTTTTTACTAAGAGGCATCATCTTTGAGGCGTTTCGTATTATAAAATATACAACGAATCACTGTCCACCATCTTGTGCTGACATGCTCAAGAAATAATTCAGACCTGATTGATCAGATTTTATTTTCTCCAGAAATCGACTCAATAGTTTTGCCATGTTATATAATCAACTGGGTGAATGTATTCATTCAATTTACAGACAAATGTAAAATTACCATTTATTTATCCCTTTGCTATTATATGAGACGACATAAGCAACAAACAAGGGAAGAGACTATAACTGCTCAGATTTCAATGGTTAGCTTGAAACACGTAGAATATTAGGCAATCGAAATTAAAAATCACAAGAAGTGTAATCAAGATTCGCTAATTAAAATAATGATGCAAAAGAAAAACAGGGTTCTGACTTTTGAATAATTTGAAGTAGATCTTTTTATAAGGTGATAACTACATTCTACTCGATATATATGTACATATCTATACCAGGATTTGTTTGTGAGCAGAATGAATTCATTCAGTATACAGTTAAAAAAAAAATATACAGTTATTCTGCCAGATAACAATTGATGCAGTAGATGACTTAAGGGATAAATACTTAGGGTTATGTCCGGATGAAAGTTTTTTCAACTTTCAAGATAACACTTCACATAGACACAAACTGATAACAAAATTACATCATAATTGATTGTTTGCTAATTGAAAAAATAGAGTCAAGCGTTATTTTTGTGCCTTGAGAAGCCATCAAAGACATGGCATCTTCTTATACATTGCTGTTGTTCTCACAATTTTCTTTTCCTCAAGACTGAAAAGTCTGAGTCACACTTTAAAATGGGAACTGTGTGCATTTTGGATGTTGATTCCATGCATGATATTTTTGATTGACTCCAATTGAAGAAGAGAGATTAGTTAAATAATAAATGATTGTGGATTGGCAACCTGAGATTGGATAATCTTTCTGTTTGATTTTGATTTTCTGCGCATATATATATTTAATTGACCTTGTTCGACAATATAAAAATAATATTGAGCCACACGCCTTATCAATCATTGGCAATGAACTTTGGACTAATATTTATCATTTTGAAGGTAAATTGGAAATCCGGCAATCTAGTGAATGTTAATAGCACTTACAATAAATTTGGAAAGTATATATATATATATATTGATTTATATGATAGGAAAATAAAAAGTTACGACACATGTGATCAGGCCCAGGATCACCCGCGTTGCAAAATATCTCATCCTGTTCCCGGTACTTCAACGTCTCTCTTGATTCAAATAAAAAAGAACGCACCATTTTCTACGTATGTACACGCTTTGTAGATAGAGAGTTTCTTATAGGGTCAAGCTTCAAATGAGGCATCCTGGTTCTTGCAACAAGCTCAACTTTTTTCTGACATTTTTTTATTATTACTCGAAAGATTTTTTCTTATCTTAAGTTTGAATGATAAATACTCATAACCGCAATTTTAGAAAACGCGTCTGGATTATTATCTTCACCGTGTCCAGACATAGAAACTGTTTGATGAACAGGTCAACCTCCGCTTTTATGGGCGTTTTATCTCAAAGATCATGGAACTGAACTGGAACTGGTTTGTTGCGACTCACTTTTCTATTTTTTGTAATATTGGAGTCGGTTCAACCAAAATTCCAATTCTGGAGCAACGCCTGTTGCAGATTTTTACCTTAAGATTGAGACTTCTCAATATCCACCAATTAGAATAATTTACTACAGAGCATCTCAATTTGTCTAGAAAAATTACATCAACAAAATGGACACACCTCTTTGATTCGCCTTATTTACTTTTTTTGCTCGATGTTATGTATATTATGAATATGATTTCTACAATTTAGAAACCAAAATTCTTATCCACTTACAGCTCATCTACTAATGTATTGCATGATATTACGATTGAGCAGTTCTCATCACTTGCTTTAAAGTTGAAGCTAACTGGGATAGTGCGCACTTGGATGACTTTGATTTGAAGTGAAGGGTGTGGTTTGCAGTGGTATCTACCTGTTCAATGATGTATGAAGAATGAAAATTTCAAATGAATATCGTTGGGATTAGAAACGGAATAAATAAGTAGATGGATAAATAGGCAAGTGACATGTTACTTAAACAAAAATGAAAAATAAAATGAATCAGTCAATTGATAAATATATCGGTGAATAGATAAGTGATATTGTAAATGAGTTCTTCATCAAAAGATACCAAACCACTTTTTCTTGTACAGTTTGTTCACAACGGACTCATCATCATTATCCGACAACTACTGATGTTTCCCATTATCCACCAGTCTTATCGATTGTAATTCTTTCTCTTCCCTGATTTTTTTCAACTCCAAATATATATGTCTCTTTGTAGGTTTCAGTATTCCACTTGCACTCTCTGAGCGGATTATTCCCAAGGGAGCAATGGTTGGCAGGATCGATCAATTTCTTATGACTGGGTTGCTTCACCGTCACAAAATCTTCTTCTTGCTTCTATGTCAAATAGTTAACCATGTTTTCCCAACTTCAATTGGGCCCCGCAAAACTTACGAACACAGTTTTCAAAACCTTCGTTCCATTTGTAGAAGAAAACACAATACATAACAACGACCAATGATAACATCGTTAATTTCACCGCCGTTAATAAAATATGGGCGGTATACACGGACCAAATTTTTGTTAAAATTCGAAGTTGTGTAGATCCACAGTTAGCTAGAGCGACCAACCGACCTAAATAATATCTCTACTTACACTTAAACAATAATTTTCTCCAGATAGCTCAAGAAATCGAGTCTTTCAATATGATGTCAACTACTTCATCAAGATCAGTTAGTTTAGAAACAAGAGTTGACGAAGCTACAAGTGAAGTTCAAAAATAGGTAGCCGTAGTCATATTCAAAATTCTCTTAAGGAAATATCAACTGTAGGCACACGAGGATTTAGTACACAAGGCTACTATGAGATAGAAAGTGACTCAATCAAACCAGGAAAGGCTGTTTCGTAGATGGTAAACTGACAAACTTTTGTTTATTGAGACAGAGCATAAATAAAAGCTAAAGATAATAAAGACTCATGAATAAATATATAAATAGTAGAAAGCTCTTTGAAATTCTTTCTCTGCAAAGAGTAAATGACTTCAATTTCAATTCAAAATTGAGCTCATATTCATCGCGGGTGGCGTGCCTGACTTCGCTGTTGAGCTTCCAGTCAATGGAGAGGAATCAACACTTCGGACCTCATCCCTTGTTGAACTCATCGCTGGTAATGGTGCACCTAGTTTCGGGATCATCAAGTTTTGTTGAGGGGAAAAGGAGTGTGTAAAATCAATGGGTATATTGAGCGGTGGCAACTTGATTTTGTCCTGAAATGGGGATTGTTGCAATGGTGGCTGGTTGAATTCAGCTAATGGATGCTGCTGCTGCCTTTGGGACTGTTGTTGTTGTTTTTGTTGTAGTAAATAGCTGCCATGTTTGTATGAAGATGTTGATGTTGGTATTGGACTAGTTTGGGAGATGATTGGTGGAGGTGGAGAAACAGAATTTTCAACAAGGGGCAAACCAGAGTGAACAGAAGCTGGATTTCTCTTTCTTCTTTTGATAGTCGACTTCTTCAACTTTATTGGTCTATGACTTCCATGTAATTTGTAGTAAAGACCACAAGCGTTACAAATATTATTCCCAGCATCATCACGTCTCCACAATGGCGTCACCGTAGTACCACAATTAGTACAAGCAATAGCCACCGATTCGTCTCCCGAATCTTCTTGCTTTAAAATAGTTATGTCCTTTGGATCATACTGAGGAGTAGGCAAAGGTGATCCTGCCTTGCTTTGATTTGCTGGTATCACCACTCTATTATTGTACAGCGGGCAACCACTACAAGCCAGCTGGCCACCTGTACCATTACACCTACCATCTCCCTCACAAGTACCTTCATGAAGCTTTGTTTGAGAAACCGTCACCGTATGAAGAGGTCGTTTCAAGTGAACAGGCCTGTGATGATTATTTGCTCTGTAGTACAATCCACACGCATTACAAATCAACGTACCATCAACAGCTCTTCTCCATAAGGGGGTCTTGGTAGTCTTGCAGTTAGAGCATGACTGACCTTGAACAGCCACGCTAGCATCAACAATACTTGCCGGGGACAAATTTGCTGATTTATCAATATCAAAATTACCCCCTACACCACCGGGCACTTCAAGTTTGTCATCTGATTTGGAGGATTCTTCTATATAGTGATGGTGGGGTGACACAGTGTTCAGTGTTGGCGACTTGGGCGTTTGATCAATTGCAGAATTGGTGTTTGATACTGCAACCATGGTATAGTAGTCGGTTTTCTATATTCTTAGTAAGAAGCATATAGGCCTACTGAAAACTTAAACTATTACCCACTGCTGATGACAAAGTACAATATGGCAAAAATTGTGTATTTACTATGCGGATCAAAAAGTCGTGTGAATAGTACACAAATCGTTTTGCTAAAAATAATCTTTTCGATCTTGAGCCAATCAGCTTACAGTTGAAAATAAGCAGAATTTTCCTTCCCAATTTGCAAAGTCAGTCTGTTTTCTCAACCAATGAATGTTCATTGTTTGAGGTAATTGAGGAATATAAAGAGTTAAATATATATATATATGTATATATATGGACCAATAAATATATGAGGTCATCCATCACCTTTACTGTAATTCTTTGGTATCGAACAGATCAGTTCGGTTTCACATTAGCGCGCTTTGAAATTTTATGCAGCTTATTGTCTCATGGTGGTTAGGGACACTGACAATTATGTATCTGCTTAGTTGATAAAAAAAAAACCGTTTTCCGTTCGCAATGTTCTCAACGCATTCTATGTAGTTTTCCTTTCTCCGTTGATACATGTAGTAAGCTGGAGTAGATAAAGCGCTTGAGTGATCGTGCATTGCCAATTGATTTTCATCGTGAATTCAGGTATCCCCGAGGTTTGATCTTGGTATATCCGTGCGCATAGCCCGAATTGAATTGTAAACACTTGTTACTTTGATGCTATTATTGTGGTGTGGGTATATAAACTAAGGTTAATCAGGGGATAAATAAAGTCTATCGGGCCATAATGTTGCCTTTAAATTGCTCTAAAGTGACAAAAGATTAATAACAGTGGTTGATCACCCTTTTCTTAAGCGCCCGGTACCTCGCTTTCGGTAATTGTAGGGGCGAGGCAGAAAATGCTGAACAATGAAACCGAGGACGAAGACCGCCATGATTCGTTGAAGACTTATCTGAGTCGAATGCCAATTCCGAAAGAGTGGTGTATCACGATAGCTTAGGACCCTTTAGCTGTCATTTCAGTTTCTCTATCCACAACTTTTGTACAGAATATGACACTCATATTTTGTTATCTGATTCATCTGCTGGACAGCAATAGTTTGTATTTGAAGCTTCCGTAACCCAACAGTCGGCAAATCTGATCCTCTTAGATAAGATACACACAGATGGGATTCAGATATGAATACATCTCCCACACATAAACATGAGGTGATTTCTCGGGGCATGTAGCTTCAATTTGGGAAAATTGGACAATATCGCGGACTACACTTCTCTTTGCAATAGCAAAAGTTAGATGAATATCGATGCTCTTACTCGCTTGATAGTTGTTTGACAATTGCTTGACAGTTGCTTGAAAGCTGCTTAAGAGTTGCTTGACATTTGCTTGAACTTTTGGTTGATAGTGTACTAGTAGGATAATCTATCAAATCATTTACAACAGAACTCTGCTGGCATTTAATTTACGTAAAATTACTACCCCAGCCGGTCATAATTTTGGTTTCTAATAACCATATCTGACCGAATGCATTAATTGATGCTAAAGAATTACGATAAACTTCCTTATTTTTGATAGGTTATCTGTCTGTAACATGTATGATTATCAATAAGAACCATCTAGGTAAGCAAGTGTATTAAGGGTTAAATACCCTAAACCTAACAACATAACACCAACAAAATGCAATTGTGAACAGTTTAGCGGTCACGGAGGGGGGAGGAAAAGAGATAGAAATTGTGCGCGTGGGAAATATTGCTAGTTAAAAATGTCGTGTCGGAAAGGTATATTTATCTTCTTTTCAACAACCGGTATTGAGTGCACACCCTCAGCGTAGGAAAATTTTATCAACTCCTCTCATGTAGATTTTTTTCCAAAAAAAGTTGAAATATATCGGTTGGTTCATATAGTTTTTCAGTAGAGAGATAGTATCACAAGCAACTACAAAAGATGGCTACAGAATTAACAGTTCAATCTGAGAGAGCTTTCCAAAAGGTATGTTCACTTGAATAAAAGAGTCTCTCTTTCATCTCGCTGGCAATGTGTGTCAATTATCTGCTATCGTCAACAATAGACAGTTCTGATTAATCAAAAGAAGAAATCGCCAACAGTCACTGCCGTTAAGGGACAAGGACATTTACTACAGTCATTCATCACTAAAAGTCGAACAAAACAGTTCAACTTCTTGTAGAGAAGCATCATTACTCAACATGCTAGTCGACAGGCGACTTTCAATAGAATCTTTTCAGATACAATGTTACACATTTATGGTCGCAGAAGAAACACAATGACAGCCCGCAGTTTTTCGTCGTTAGTAAAGTTTTCAATCATCAAATTCCAAGAACAATAAACTCACTCAAGCTGCCAACTGCTCATGTGTGTCACTCGAAGTGATCATTAATGTAAAAAATTAGTTCTATAACAATTTTCCCTACGACGAAAAAAGATGACAAGAGAGACACATTTAAAATCGCAATACGATCAGTTACTAACTATTCTTGTCATTATAGCAACCACACATCTTCACCAATCCAAAGGCTAAGGCCAACAGAAGAACCAAGAGATGGTACAAGGAAGTTGGTTTAGGTTTCAAAACCCCAAAGAATGCTATTGAAGGTTCTTACATTGACAAGAAATGTCCATTTGTAGGTGATATCTCCATCAGAGGTAAAATCTTGACTGGTGTCGTTAACTCAACCAAGATGCACAGAACTATCATTGTCAGAAGAGATTACTTGCATTACGTTCCAAAATACAACAGATACGAGAAGAGACACAAGAACTTGGCTGCCCATATCTCCCCAGCTTTCCGTGCTGAGGTTGGTGACATTGTTACCGTTGGTCAATGTAGACCATTATCAAAAACTGTTAGATTCAACGTCTTGAAAGTTTCCTCATCAAGTGGTAAGGCTAGCAAGAAATTCTCAAAATTCTAAATTTGATTATTTAGTGTTTAGTTTTTTAATATAATTATATATATTATTGTACGTTAATCTTGTGTCTTGTGTGTTATGGTGAATATCATTATGTAATAAGTTGAAGTGATATATATCTGGGACTATATGCATTCCAATCAACTATCTATCTGTTTTCTAATATTCTACATACTTTAAAACATGCCACCAGACAGCCCCTTTTTCAGAGCGTGCTATTTACCCGTCATTTGATGGATAATTATGGCAGCAGCACTACCCTGGTTTTGGCCACAGCAGAAAATTTGAACTCGTAGTGATTTCATCATAGGGTAACTTTTCTTATCATCCCATACTTCAACAGGGTAACTCATCATGGCTGAAGAATACAAGACTCACAATAATAATCTTAGTCACAATAACAACAACAACTCAAACTTAGAACAAAATGTACAACATCAACACACATCAGAAGGAGACGATGATGCCTTTGGAAACGAATTAGGTGGTGCCAGAGCACTATTGCAATTAGGTAATAAAAATCAGCCAAATGATGTTGATGTAGAGGCTGCTGTAATGAAGCTTGTTGGTGACATCGAGGTCCATAACTCAAACAGTTCAAGCAACCTTCAAAATAGCATCTACCAACCACACAATAACGGTAACAATAAAAAGCGAAAGTATCTGACCGATGAGATTACAAATATGAATGAATTTCAACAATGGACTGGATTTCTAGAAGAAGAACTAAGCGCCTCGGCTCAAAACTCATCTCATCATCATCAACATCAAACAGGGACAGAAATTTCCTCTTCACTGCACCATGATGATAATGATCATTTGACTATCGATGATGATGATGTGCCGTTTTTAAATACTGAAGGCATGTCATCATCAACAACCCCAAAGAAAACTAGGAGATCAAAGAAGAAGATGGATAGTTTAAACGTGGATCCGGAACTTGCGCAATTAGGTACTGGCGTGCCGACACTGGAGCATGAGCAGTTAGTTCATGCTGCCATCATGAATGCAAGAGATCTTGAGAATGAGTTTGGTCCTATCAATGTACAGGCTGTGAATGATTACTTCAAAGAGAACAATCAACATTCACAACCACTTGATAAGACACCAGACGAACGACATTTACAAGAAGAAGCTGCAGAGGCAGTTGTCGCAGCAGCAACTGCGGCAGCAGCAGCGGCAGCGGCAGCCAGTTCTAATACTATGCAGCAGAAGAAACTGGGCCTCAGTGGAACTAAACGAAGAAAAGGAAATAAAAAAGTCAAGGAATTGAGTAGTATTGAAAATGCACAGATTGTTGCTGAAGTGGTGAACAAGGCCCACCCTTGGTTGACTTCTACAGAAAGGATAAATCCACAACCGCCAGTTTTACAGCCAGCAGAGGATGACGGTGAGATAGATGAGGATGGAGATGATGATGATGAGGTTGATGATCATTTGAATGGCAAGCCAACGGCAAGGAAAATGAAGAAACTGAGACAATCTATAAGTCAATCATCAGCGATACAACAGGGCAAAACTTTTTCCAAAGAAGAGACAGATGCCATAGATAACTATATTCTAGCATTCTGCCAAATCAACAATATGACAAGAGAACAGATGTGCCAAAGAATATGGTCGAACAAGAGACAGAAGGATCACTTTTGGGAGTCCCTTCAAAAGGTCTTACCATTGAGGACAAGAGCATCTTTGTACAAGCATGTTCGTCGTTCGTATCATATCTTCCAAGTTAGAGGTAAATGGACTCCCGAAGATGATATACAGTTGGGCAAGCTAGCTCTGGAAAACCCAGGTAATTGGAAACTCATTGGCGGTGAAATGGGCAGAATGCCAGAAGATTGCAGAGACAGGTTTAGAAATTACGTCAAGTGTGGAAATAATAGGTCTTCTTCAAAATGGTCGGCTGAAGAGGAGATGATGCTTAGGGACATCGTCAACTCGATGATTATGACGATGAGTAAGGATGAGAATGATGATACTGACATCATTGCCGAACAGCCTTTGATCAACTGGACCTTGGTGAGCGAGCAAATGAATGGGAAGAGATCGAGAATCCAGTGTCGTTACAAATGGAACAAGCTACAGAAACACAAATCGAAGAAGATGAACAACTCACAAGAACAACAACAAAAGCAACCTCAGTTGCAACATCAACTAGAACAAGAACAACAACATCATAATCGTCATCAGCAGCAACAGCAGAGTTTACAAAGTCAGCACAGGTCGGAATTGACCCCATCTACCATTTCAACAAAAGAAAAGCAATTATGGTTGTTAGGTCAGTTGAAAAGCATATACAATGACGAGTCAGAAATCGAGTGGGATATCATGTACACTATATATCCTTATAACAACAGCAGCAGCAATGACAGCAACAGCGTTAATGGGAATCGAAATGCCGAGATCAAAGCGGACTTAATGCAACAACAACAAGAACAAAAACAATCCCAACAGCAATTGATCGCCGGTGAGATTTACAATGGTCAAGCCTTAAAAGAGTATTACGAGATGATCAAGTATGACTACTTGGGCAGAAATTATGGTTTGGGGCAGAATGGTCATAGTTTTGCTGACGAAATGGACATGTTGATGAAGAAAATAGATAGGTAGAATTTGAATAAAGGGGTGCGGCAGGCAGTCCGCAGAGTTTTTCGCTTATTTTTTTTTTTTTTTTTTCTTGGACATGAAGGGATGGTATGGTATCGTCTAATGGATGTGTAATGATTAATTTTATCTATGTTCATTGGATTCATTATAGGCAAAAAAATTTTAAAAGAGGAATGGCAGTAATGTTTCGTGATATCATAATTTTAAAGCTCAATCTATTCTAACTCTACTTTGCTGTCTTTAATAGCTTTATTGACAATGGCATCGATATGTGGGGTAATTCTTCTCATATCCAACCTATTGGAGCATATTCCATAAATTTTTTCAATCAGCTTGACCGCTGATTCATTCCTCTTGATGTAGTCATCGAAGTAATATTCAAAATATTTCAAATCAACCACCATTTGTTCCAACTTCTCGTTCGACTTGATGAAATCCTGTATCTTGATAAATGTTTGATGGATCAATTTGGATAAAACCTTGTGTATCAAGAAATCAGGTAAGGACAAGCGCAAACACTTAACTTTGGTGGAAACCAAGACGGCGATAATTTCTCTCATCGTCCTTGACACAGACTCTGGTTTGTTGTTGACCATATCACCATTGCTGCCGTTGAAAATACTAGTTATTTGCAAAGTTATTGGTGCAGTCAAATTTTCAAAAATCTCAAGTTCCAAATTATCTAAAATATCAAAAAGTTTGAGTCGCTGTTGGGAAAGATTGGATTTGAAATACTGGTCATAAGTGGTGAGGATAGTTGATTTCATTTCGTTTTTCAATCTGTAAAAATTTAACAAAGTCTTGTATTTGGCTTGTTCATTGTCTTCAATGAGGTCCCTCTTCAAATTAGCTTCAATGAAGTAATTCAAACTTTTCAAAAAGCTCGATTCAAACCCAGCAAGTAGGTTCTTGGAGGGTTGAATTTTGAACTCATTCGTGATTTCTTGTTGAAATACTAAGATGGATGATCTTTTCGTGAATAATTTATAATAAACTTCGATCAATTCGATCAAGTTAATTCCCTTATCTAATCTCACCATATAAGAGAATTTCATATCATTCATTAACAAATAAATCACAGATGCTTGCAATGACTGATTTACTTTCACACACGTTGTTCTGAGTGATTCGACTACCATGGAATCTCTCGAGATGATGGTATTTGACTCCACCAATTTTTGAAAATCTGTTGATATAATGTCATATATCAGAGCATTCTCTATAGAAGCAGTGATAGCATTTGTAAAAGGAGGCAAAAATCCAAATTCAAAGGGGGTATTCTTGAGTTCATCTTTGGAATAATACCGTGATAGCTCATTGTTTTGAAAGTCGGCGGCAGATTTTGTAAAAAATTCAATCAAATTATCACAAATTTTCAATATCAATTTCTCATTCTGTTCCTTAATTTTTTTAATTTCATATCTATCGAATTTCAAATGTACTTCGATGGTCTTGCTTTCTTGGTAGTCGTTACCTCTTTTTTGCAGAACGTATTCGTTGTGTTGTTTCAAAAAATTACCATTGACGACGAAATCAATTATTGAACTAAACTTTACTATTTTCCTGATCAAAGCTGTAAAATTTGAGATGAATTGCCTGATCAATTTCCAAAGTTCCAGTACCAATGGTAAATCGGCTATCAAGTCGTTGTCACTTTTAAGATTCCCATCTTTCAACATTTGAATCAAAAATGATAGCGAGGAGGTTGACTCCAAATTATAAGTATCCAATATGCTACTTTGCAAAAGACTGATATTTTTGGAGTAGCTTTGAAAGATTTCTTCTATTTCTCCCTCGATTTTGAAATACTGGATGTCAATGAAGCTTATGATCGGATTATCTTCAACTCTCAACTCCAACAACTTATAGATCAATGCGATATAGTTATGATCGTTATTGATATTTATTGATATATTGTAAGAAGATGTATTAAGATCATCGATATCGATATTGTTCAACTTCTCCCAAATCAATTTCTTGTAACTCTCGATAGTACCTTCCACTTCCCTCCATACTCTTTGAAGGAGCACAACACTAGATTCTGAATTCTCCTGTGGCATGATTTCTTGAAGTACCTTGAAGTACTGATATTTTCCCCTGTTGTAATCATAAATTAAAGAGTCATAATTTTTGGTCTTGATATCATTTTGCAAATTATGTGGAAGGTTGAATATAAATTTGTGTTCATTGATGAAATTCAACAGCAAGACAATCATTGACTCATTTTCTTTAGCCTTCACCAGCGGAGATAGCACGTTATTTGATTCTTGCGAAGCCCGCTCTAAATTCTGGCCTAACGTATCAAAACTTTGAAAATCTCTCTCTGTGTTAAATCTATCCATAGTGTCACCAAGGGAATTTTTTATATTTATAAACCTGACAAACTCGGTATGCAACACCTCGTTTAAGCTTTGCTGTCTAGTAGCAATATCATGATCAAGCCAATCCAATTTCGAAAGGAGCTGCTTCCTTGACCTACCTTGCTGAATTTCCATATACAGTTTGACATCAAACCCTTCTTGGCTAATGAAGTACTTCTGCTTAGCTTCATCTCTGCTATCTTCGATGATATCTCTTTCAAGTAATTCTTCCACCATGGAATCATTCAACCCCAAAGGCTCAACATCGTCTTTCCTCTCACCACCGCTAGAAGATGTATCTTGTGTGTTGTTCGAATTGATCAATTTTTGAAGCAAATCATACTGGGTGTTCAAATCGTCATCATAGTCAAAATCTATAAAATCTAAAGAGTCGGCATTGTAATCTCTCGGATCCAATGTTCTCAATTGATAGAACTGTCTTAATGTGGCTTCGTTCATTTTGAAGGAAACACCTCTGGTATCCTATCCGATTCCTTCGCGTTTGATATCAACTTTTTTTTTTTTTTTTGCTTTGTGCGTATATCGATCTCTAATTAAGAGCGCGGTTGGTTACCTTTAATCTATCTACTCAAAAATTAATAAAACACAAGCAGTCTTCATATCTACTAAAGCAATTTTAAAAGTCATCATTATCATCATCATCATCATCATCATCGTCACCGTCATCGTTATCGTTATCAATGACACCTGCAAAGGAGTCATCAACCTCGCTTATTTTTAGCTCACAGAAAGCACACCTCTCACACAAAGTATCATCAATTTCCGCTTTGATTTCATTCATACCATTAAGATCGTTGAGCTTCTTGAAGTGGACTAATTTTTTCTCTAAAACGTACAACTTGGTTTTTACTCTGTATGCACTGCTGTCATTATAGCACTTGACTAAACAGTCCTGGTGAAATGAATGGAAGCAGGGATAAGTGAAAAACTTTCTCGTGATCAACAATTTGTTGCACATCGCACAAGATTCTTGTGGTTCCACAATCAAGAAACTATTCTTTTCATGTTCTTCTCTTTCTTTCTTGAGCTTTGCTGAAGTTTGCAAAGCTTTGTTCATCTCATCGCTCACTTTGTTCAAGTCCAGAGAGTAATCTTGTAATGCACAGACAATTTCATCTTTAAAGTTGTCGATCACCATAAAATCCGGGAACAAAGCGAGTAAATCTTGTATTGTCACAAGCTTCATATCTCCATTGCTGTTAGCTTTACTCAATATGTAGGCTATAACTCTTTGGATATTTGAGTTTTTTTCGTTGATGTCCACCGATTGACCACCATCACTACCAATTATGATCTCATTTTGATTTTGTATCAAATACTTATCATTTTTCAAAACTTCTTGAATCAATTTCTGTGAAATTTTTAACCATAACTTTTTGCGCCATCTATTGCTTTCGTCATTCTCATCTTCTATAAATGAATAATCAAGCTTCTTAGCAGGTCGGTCGGCGATAACAGTGGCCAACTCGATTAAATCATTCTCCAAAGCAAGATCAACAGCTTCCTCATAATCTCCTGTAATTGATAGAATGTAAATCATTGATCTGACTCTCTTGTACTTGTTGCACAATCTAAGAACGAAATCGGTATCAAATAAAATATCTTTTGGCTCACTTGCATTGAAACCCCCTCCAACATTCTTTTCCAAATATTTGAGTATCTGAGATTCTCCATCACCATATCGGTAAGACACTAACAAACATAAGTAAGTGTTATGTATTGATTTGTCTCTCTTATGTTTTGTCTCTATTAAGTATCGAAGTAGTTTCAACGCCTCGTTATCAGTTGGCTTCACACTGTCGCAAACAATCTTGTTATATGTAGTCATTGAAGGTAACAATCTGTTAAAGTTCAAGTCTGTGAAATTATCGATTTTCATCCATGTATTCACGGTTTCCATCGGTTCATTCATCATCAAAACACTCGCATATTTGTATACATATTCCAAGTTTTCTTCATTGTTCGTATTCTTTGCAAATAACAACAATAGTACTTTCAACAGATCGTTCCATTTTCCAAGATTGATATAATAGTTCAACACAAAATCGTAGTCCTTTATCAAATTGGCGTAAAATAACAACTCATGTTTTCTATTATGTGAGATGATAATTTGATACACTGTTTCTTTGTGCAATGAACTCACATTTTGAGAAAGAAAATTCTCAAAAAGTTGAGACAACTTTGATAGCTTCGAATTCAATTCTGCTAGGGTAGTGTCGTCGGTAGCTTTGGCTTCCTGTGAACTGTTGAGTATTGATGCATTGTTGAAGCTGTTAATTTGATTCTTAATATTATTTAACATCTCCATGTATATCTCCACCATCCAACAACCTAAAGTGATTCTTTGCATTGATTGATTTTTGGGCAATTTATTGAGCTTCCCACCAAGATACTTCAACGAACAGGGGAGATCATCTTTGAACAAGAGCATAACTTCTTCCATGGGTTTAGATGTTTGGCTGAATATCTCAGCTGACTCCAATGACCTGCCACTTTCGTACAAATGCTCCGCCTTTTTCATCAATATCAAGTCTCTAATGGCTAAGTCATTATCAGTCAAAGAGGCTAATGCTTCATCATACAAATTTTGGGACAACATTATTTGCCAGATGTCCTTGGACTCGTTTTCAATTAAGATCTCGTATAGGTTGGAAGAAGAGAAGAGCCAAAAAGTATGCTCCACCGGGTCAGTAGTGAGTCTTAGAAATGATTCGTTGTCATCAAGTGCGAACTCTGAGACTAGCTCACCGTTCAATTGATTGTACGCGACTAGTTTCGTCTCTAGCAAAACAAAGACATGATACTTAGTCAACACCACGCTTCTAACGGACTCGTTCTCCTTTGTTTTGAATTTCATCACATTGAATGTTGTCGTATTCACCAACATGATCTCATCAGCTGATGATATTGTGCAGAAAGTATTCAAATTATATGCGGAGAATCGGCTGGTAAAGCTTAG
Source organism: Nakazawaea populi (assembly GCA_030557235.1). NCBI lineage: Eukaryota > Fungi > Ascomycota > Pichiomycetes > Alaninales > Pachysolenaceae > Nakazawaea > Nakazawaea populi. The sequence goes on along the minus strand of JAKTVN010000007.1, from coordinate 468,606 downwards.
TATTACCGGAGACATTTTATGCAATTGATTAAAATTGGAAGACTTGTGGTGGAATTTGGATATTTGATATCCTTTGAACAATGTTATACCTTTGGATGATGATATTATGAGATTGAAATTGGTTTCATCGATCGATTTGATTTGCAATCCCAATACGGGATCATCAATTTTATATACTTGTCTTAATACTTTTTCAATCTTGTTATTGAAATATTCATTTTTGGAGCCATCAGTTTCTAAGATCAATTCATACACAATCCCTGATTGACTTCCTAAGAGAATAGAACCTGAATTTTTCTGAGAGACAAAGTTATCATCTAAGCTATCAAAACAGAAAGCCACACAAGTGATGTCTAAACCTTTCAATTTGCCTAGTATTTTGCTTTCATTTGAATCTCTGTGGATGTATCGGTAATTCAAGTCTTTTGTCTTGACAACTAAGTGTTGACCCTTTGGATCGATGAACATATTCTCGATCTGATCATTGTTTGAAGAGACTATTTTGAAATCCACAACAAGCTCTGGATGGTTCAAATCGATCCGATATACCACCTGTTGGGTGGACAAGTATAGCACACTGTTGCTGATTTCTAGATCTGTTATATCATTGTCAATGTTGAACAGCAATTGCACTTGTTCAATATCAAACATTCTTTTGCATAAAGAGTATTCTCTACACCTCTTTCTCTCTCTCTAATCTTTTTTGATGTGTGTGTCTTGTTTTTTTTTTTTTTTTCTATTATTTTCTTTGGTGATTTCATAAAAAGACATAAGAAAGGAGAGATCGATTTGCTTTTCTGTGTTAATCAAGATTAACACAACTAAGTTTACCATTTGAAAGATGATTGATTATAGTAAATTTGATAATATTGAGCTCAGTGATGACTCTGATATTGAGGTCCACCCAAATGTTGATAAGCGCTCATTTATCAAGTGGAAGCAAAGAGACATACATGAAAAGAGACTGCAAAGAAACGGCCAAATTAAGCAGATCACTGTGAATTTACTGATGTATTCCCACTTAAACGATAGGGTTGACCTTTTGTTGAAGTCTCTGGTGAATTTGGCTGATGAGTCGCTGACTTTCCTGTATTTGGATTCAAAATTTGACAAGAAGGAGGTATTTAAATCCGAGTTGGTTGATGCCAATGACACTTTACCATATAATGAGCAAATCGAGGACTTGATTATTCAATTGAGAAATGATTTGTTGAAATCCGGTAAGGAGATTAATGACAGTAATATCCGCGAGGTTTTGAAACAACACAAATTGAAGATTGATAACTTGATTGTAGAGCAGAAGTCCACTTTGAAAAAACTTGAAGAAGAAAAGCTGAAACACATCGATTCTGATGATTTAAGAGAAGGTTTCAGTTCCACCATCATCAACAAAAACCCTTCTTCATCGAATGCTGTGAGTTCATCTACAACTACTGCAAAGGGAAAAGAGCAAGTTGTGGAGACGATCAACTCCCCTAAACCTAAGACAATAGAGGCAAAACCATCAAGACCCTTGGAAAGTTTAGATGAGATGGACGTTCTTGATGAAACTGATAAGTTTAGCAAGATACCTGATGATGATTTGACTCTGATGCATAGCTTTTTAGCAAAACATATGTATATCATATGTGAGCAGCAAAAGGATGCATTATTAATGACCGCGTTTGATGCAGAGTTGGAGGGAGAACAGAAGAGGGCCAAAAGCGTTGTGTTCAAGTCCATCTTGCTCAGATACTTAGATGAATTATTAAAACCTATCAAGGATAAGGATGTCAAGTTGTCAACGTTAAATACCTTTTTCAGCAGGATTCGTGATAGATCGCACCCTGCATCTAAAGCTTTTTTGCAAGAGGTAAATTTCACATATGAACACATTAAGACTAGATCCAAGGTTTTAAAAGAAGAGCAAGCCAATGGTGGTGGCAATGGCGATGATGAAGAGGCTTTGATCCAATTGAAATCTACTGATGACAATTCCAAAATCACAGTTGACTTACCAGCTGAATCTGAAATTGAAAGATACAAGCTTTTCCAGACTTTACCTAAAGAGCTTCAAGATGCTTTGAAGACTGAAGACATGGATGAAGTTAACAAAGTTTTCGCCAAAATGAAATTGCCTGATGCTGAGAAATGCTTGGATATCATGAACGAAGGCGGCATCTTAGGTGTTGTCGATTTGTTGGAGAATGAAGAAGAGTTTGAAGAATTGAAGAGAAATGCACAGAAGAGTAAAGATACTGACTTGACCAAAATTGAGGAATTGGAAGCTAATGATGATGATGTTCTCTTCCACAAAGATGTCACGCACACCGCTGACGATCCAGAAACGTCAACAGCTGATGTTGTCGACTAAATAAAATTAAGCAGCGAAGTAAGATAGATGTATAATCAAATCATATTTGTTTTATTTCTATCTCAATGAGGCCAATAGTAACTGATCAAATGAAACTATTCTGAAAGAGAACAATACATATAGAGCTGCTGTTAAGATAATAAATCTTAGAACGGATAAATTATACCATGTAGGTGATACTGACAGCCTCACAACGTGAATGAAAAGAGTACAATAACCTCGGTACTATTATTGATAGTCTACGAATAAACCAGATCAAACGAGAGCTGGGACTATAGGGATTAAAAATCACAAACCCCGTGCAATGGCAGAATCAATGGCAGAGGCAAATTACGATAGTATATACATCTAGATCTATGCATGCAACTGAACCTCTACCAACAATCTATCGAATTATTCTTTATCTTCCAGCTAGACCTACTGAATGATTACTAAATAGCTGTGGCGTATACTTTTTTTTTCCGTTTGCCAAATTCCATCATCAAAAGAGAAAAAAAACTTGGGCTTTTTTCAATATATAAATACAACCTGAATAGATTGAGTAGATAAAACATTATTGCCCATAATAGATAGATGCTCAGGAGTTCAACAACTGCTATTCACAGACTTATAAACCTAAACTCCAAACTATCGTTTTCGACAATGGCTCCTGTCAATCAATCACACTACAACTACTTGGTCATTGGAGGTGGCTCTGGTGGTGTTGCCTCTGCTAGAAGAGCTGCATCATACGGGGCAAAAGTATTATTAATTGAAGGTAAAGCCATGGGTGGTACTTGTGTTAATGTTGGTTGTGTTCCAAAGAAGGTGATGTGGTATGCTTCAGACTTGGCACACAAATTGCACCAAGCCAAGGAGTACGGCTTTGATGTTGATCCAGAACTGGCCAAATCATTCAACTGGGAATATTTCAAACCAAAGAGAGATGCTTACATTGAAAGATTAAATGGTATTTATGAGAAAAATTTGACAAAGGAAGGTGTTGAGTACGTCTATGGTTGGGCTAAATTCAACGAGAAGGGTACTGTTGATGTCACAACTAGGGACAATGAAACTTTAACCTTCAGTGCTGACAAATATTTAGTCGCTACAGGTGGTAAACCAGTTGAGCCTACAAATATTCCAGGTTACGAGTTTGGTATCAATTCAGATGGTTTTTTTGCATTGGAGAAACAACCAAAGAAAGTTGCCGTTGTAGGTGCTGGTTATATTGGTATTGAGTTTGCTGGTGTCTTTCAAGGTTTGGGTTCAGAAACTCATTTGATTATAAGAGGTGACACCGTATTAAGATCGTTTGATGAGTCAATTCAAACTACCATCACTGATCATTACGAGAATATTGGAATCAACGTCCACAAGCAAACTCAAGTTAAATCAGTAGAAAAATTATCGAGTGGTCTATTAAAAGTTGAATTGAGCACCGGGAAGAGCATAGAAGTTGATCAAATTATCTGGACAATTGGTAGAAGATCTTACTTGGGTCTTGGTTTGGAGCACGTCGGTGTCGAGTTGAACGACAAGGAGTTAATAGTTGTCAACGAATGGCAAGAAACTTCTGCCAAAAATGTTTACTCTTTAGGTGATGTGGTTGGTAATGTTGAATTGACTCCAGTTGCCATCGCAACTGGTAGAAAATTGTCAAACAGATTGTTTGGTCCAGAGAAATTTGCACAACAAAAACAAGACTTTACTAACGTTCCAAGTGTCATCTTCAGCCATCCTGAAGCTGGATCTATTGGTCTCTCTGAAAAGCAACTGATTGAGAAATACGGCAAAGACGATATCAAGGTTTACAAATCAAAATTTACTCCTATGTACTACGCTGTCTTGAGCGAGAAATCACCTGTTTCTTATAAGGTAATAGTGCAAGGTGAGAATGAGAAAGTTGTTGGGTTACATTTGGTTGGTGATTCAAGTGCTGAGATCTTGCAAGGTTTTGGTGTTGCCATCAAGATGGGTGCCACGAAACTGGACTTTGACAGTTGTGTTGCCATTCATCCTACCAGCGCTGAGGAGTTGGTAACTTTGACCGGATAGGTTTTTGTTTATATACAGTAATAATACAGAGGTATGCATACATTCATTATGTACAAGTAAAAAAGCTGACACACAGTTGATTATTTATATATATGTATTTATTATTCAGTCTAGTACTATTGACTAGCAGTACTAAAATGACTCATATATATACTTTTTCGCTTTTTTTTCTTTCTCTTCTCTTCAAGTTTTTTCGTCGATTTTTAATAGATATCATTTTTATATTATTCACTCGTGGACAATATTGTTTACTAGATAGAACATAAAGATGTTGGCCAGACAGCCTTTACAGCGCAGCACTGTCGCCGCTGTTACGTTGACAAAGAGATTCATTGCTTCGTCATCTAGTTCAGGTTCTAGATCATCAACCTCTGCCATCGCATATAAGCAACTTCACAGAAATAAGAGAAGACCGGCTTTACCAACTTTAGAAGCACCAAACTGGTCTGCAAATTCTGCAGTCTCATCTATTTTGTACGAGACCCCAGTGCCAACAAAGCTGCCAAAGAAGCAACACATCTTGAACTGTTTAGTACAGAATGAACCAGGGGTGTTGGCATTGATCTCATCGACTTTGGCCGCCAGAGGTTTTAACATTGATTCATTGGTCGTTTGTAACACGGAGGTTAAAGATTTGTCTAGAATGACTATCATTTTGGCCGGTCAAGATGCTATCATTGAGCAAGCTCGTAGACAGATTGAGGACTTGGTGCCAGTTTATGCTGTCTTGGATTACTCAAACAGTGAGATTATCAAGAGAGAAATGTTGTTAGCCAGAGTTTCCATCTTGGGTCCAGAATACTTCCAAGAGCTCTTGGCTCATCACAAAGAAGTACCACTCTCTGAGCTGGCCAATGAATCACCATATTATCCAAACAATTTGATCGCTTCGGAAGCATTGAGACAAAAACATGTCCATTTGGAAAATATAACAAACTTAGCCAAACAATTTGGTGGTAGAGTAGTTGATATCAGTGAGAGAAACTGTATTGTTGAATTAAGTGCTAAGCCTTCCAGAGTTAGTGCTTTCATCAAGTTGATTCAACCTTTTGGTATCTTAGAAATTGCAAGATCAGGTTTGATGGCATTGCCAAGAACCCCATTAGAATACGCTGAAGAAGAGGAGGAACTGGCTGCCCCAGAGATTGACGTAGCCGATTTACCACCAGGATGATCCATCTGTCTATATGGCTGGCTAGCTTGTGCGCATTATTATATATATATATAAAAATTTGATTTATGGTGAATTTGACTAATCTTTAATATTTCAAATGTGATTATTATGTTTTAAATTTCACCTTTCATAGGATAATTTCGATCATATTCAAATTTAATTCTCGTCTCAAAACAGTGGAACATTTGATCACAACCGTTTAGATTGATAAAGTACATTTCATTTGAGTATTACAAATTTCAATTGATGACAAAAATCTATTTATAAAAGACAATCTTTAAAAAACTAATCACTGTCATTCTCTTCAAGTGGTACAAAAGGAGGTGGTTTGAAAAATTCTTGATCTTTTATAACTAATTGTTTGAAATTTTCCTTGTTGTCACAATACTCGTACAAATAATCCAACTCTAGATCATGCACTTGTCTTCCCAACATGATTAAACTATGCAATGGTTCCCCAGCATCGTATTCGCTCAACTCTTGCAAACTGGCAGCATGGAATTTCTGTGTTGGTGATCCGAGTCTCGAGATGGCCACGCAAGGGGTATCTGGGGTATACGCCTGTTCACCTCTCCTGGCTTCAATTTCTAGTAATTGTTGAGCCAGGGTGGCAATATCCATGTAACGCGGCGGTTCATAGATCAACCTACCACGAGCCATATTCTCGATGCTTTGTTCTTTAACCTTGATATCTAACAACAACAATGTGTGCAACCCTATTTTCCTGTTCTCCATTATCTTAGGATAAAAGCTATCTGGCCTCCAACTATCGGTGAAAAATACAAGAGACACTGTTTGTCCGAATTGGTACAATTGTAAACCGCATGCACCAACGGCATTCATCACTGAAGCATTATGAATAGCTTCCACTTTGATACTCAATTCTCTTGCTCTAATTACCAAATCGCTATGAGTAGTGGCACCAAATGGATCACCCACTACCAAGAATGCAATATCATCTTCTTGAGCACCTTTTAAGATCTCGTCACTCCCTGTCTCAACCAATTCTCTATCAGCTAAAATTACTTCACGACCATAAAACTTCTCTAATGACTCTAAAGAAGCAGCCATTAATATTGAAGTGTAAGCTTCCAAATACACTCTTTTACAACGTTTCACTATTTCAAGACCTCTAACAGTGATATCAGTCTCATAACTGAGTCCCAATCCTATCAAATACAACATCCTTTCATACAATCAATTCAAATCTTGTTGATTGTATAAATTTCATGGATTAAACAAAATTACACAAAATAAATTTTTTTTAATTTTTCTTTGTTTCTTTTTTTCTTCATATTCTGCTGTTAAAAAAAAGTCATCACTCACTTGAAATGACATAATATTAAATTGATAATCTCTATCTAGATGATATTCATTTTATATTCCCACTGTTCATATCACGATGAGTGCAAACAAGAATCAACTTAATCATAATGACACAGAACATACCCCTTTGCTTCAACAACTTCCACCCATGCCCACAGTGTTGAACGAGGATGAAGACGATCAACAATTAATAGCGTGCGATAATCATCCGCATAAGAGGAGAAGAGATATCTTATTAAGAAGATCATTCTTCTTATTAGTAATTGTGGGATTATTGAGTTTCATCACAATATACACCATCAAAGTCTATTCCAACATTGAATCCACTGTGACGGATTCGCTGCTGATACAAGTGAATGACATTCAGTTTGATGGGTTCGATTCAAAGGACAAATCTATCAATTTGATCATTTCAGCTGACTCTTACTTGAATTACTCCAACAGCGATCTCGATCCAATCACAAAGAAGTATCTTATATTAAATTCTTATTTCATTGACAATTTAAATTTGGATTTAGACAATATTAACGTCTCAATCAGCACCATTGATAATTATTTTGCATCTGTTGGAGTTGTGAAAGTGACGCCGTTTAATTTAAAAATCCATCAGGGAGCTCAAAATAGCTTGAAGTTGAAAGTGAATATCAAACCCGATACACTGTCAATATTCAAAGCTGTCAAGGATATAGTTGTCAATAGAAGCATTATCGAATTAGATGGGAATTTTTTACTCAAGATCAAAGTTGGATATCTCAGGGTCCCGATCAAAAATATGGCTTTAAATTTCAACAATTTAAAAATCGATCCGAGTGATTTGTTGAACGAATTGTACGGTCATAGACTGGCTTTGGACCATGTGGTGGTGTCCAAGGATCAAATTGATTCGTCTATCTGGGTGAAATCCTCTGAGGATGACCATTTACTATCCAGATACATCAATTATATACCAAATGTGCCAGATTATTTCTATACTGATTTACTTATAGATGGTTGTAATGAGACTTTTACTTTAATTGAGTCAAAGATATCTGGAGTATCAAACTTTATGAAATACACCGTTGATAATCACTTGATGTTGACATCACTCAATGCCTTGCCCTCGATGTTTTTCGAGAGATGCTCAGATGGTAGTGTTTCTCCATTATCCCGATTAGTTCACTCTATTATTTACAAAGAACCCGTTTCAACGATGTACATCAAATCATCTGCCAAAAATAGAGAGATATTTCCAGTCTGGGTAAATCAAGACATTTTAAATCAGATTGAAATTCCATACCATGTTCCAACTTTTTCGAATTACCCGCAAATTGATGATGCAATATCGGTCATACAAAATGTATCGATTTCTAATTTAGAGTTTAACATTGATAACGGTATTGATAATCCACAGCTCAAATCAGGCGACATCTTGTTCGATTTGTATATTCCTAACTGGATGGAGTTACCCGGTTTGAAAGTTGCAAACTTGAGAGGTTTGGTTGATTTAAAATATTCAAACCGCAAATTCGGTTACATGGAAATTGAAAATTGGTTGAAATGTCAAACTACAAAGAATTCCACCGATTGTAAATTGTTCCAGAATGATATCATTGTCACTGATGGTGAAGTGTATGGATTGTTGATTGCAGAATATTTGATAGGTGGAGATGTTCAAATTGGGGTGGATTTTAATGTTGATGCTTTAATTGACTGGGATTTGGTTTCAAATAATGCTTTTGAGATAAATGGGTTGAAAGGTTCTGGTAATGGTGGTTTATAGGATGCAAAGTGAACTATTTTGAAAACTGTGTAAATGCAAAAAAAAAAAAGTTTACGGGGTAACAAAATATATCGTCGTAGTTAACAACCATCTCAAAGGAGAGAGAGAAAGAGAGAGAAATTTAACATACTTATACAAATGTCAAATGATGACAATGAAGAGTTGAAACAGACATTGCTCAATGAAAGCAACTTGTCTAATGACTCCTTCCAGCACTTTGCAAACGACAGTATTCAGAACTCATCCAATTTCAATGCCGCCAATCTCACCCTAGGAGATGTAGTCAAAGGAGAAAGCATCAGAGGAAGAGAAGGAATTGCTAAGTGGGTTGGTACCGATAATTTTATACAACGGTTCTATGACTCATGGATCTCACCCAATATAGGACTCTCTTTGGTGATCTTGGCCCAATTTTTCAACTCCATGATGAACATGTCTTGCAAATTGTTAGAAACGGATTCTGATTTCGAAGATACGATGAATCCATTTCAAATCTTATTTGTTAGAATGTCAGCAACATTTGTGTTAAGCATATTGTATATGCGGGTAAACAATGTACCAGACTCTCCTTGGGGTCCCAAAGATTTACGAAAATGGTTAGTTCTCAGAGGTGTCACTGGGTTCTTTGGTGTATTTGGGGTTTACTTCTCTTTACAATATTTAAGTGTGAGTGATGCCACAGTGTTGATTTTTTTGGCCCCAACTATTACTGGTATATTAGCATGGGTCATTTTGAAAGAGAGATACACTGTTATTGAGGCCATTGGAGGTGCAGTATCGATGATTGGTGTAATTCTCATTGCCAGACCAACTTTTATCTTTGGTGAACGTATTCTGTCCGCTGCAGATGAGAACGTGGAATCGTCAGATCCATTTAAGAGAGATCTCGCTGTGGCAGTGCTGCTATTAGGAGCACTAGGTGCAGGTTCTGTAGTGGTTGTAATCAGATTTATTGGTAAGAGACTGCATGCTTTAATCTCAGTCTCGTACTATTCGTTGTGGTGTTGTGTTGTTTCATTTTTTGCCATTCTTATCGTGCCTTCGTACTCGTTTCAATTACCACGTAACGCTAGACAATGGTTCTACTTCATATTAATTGGTTTTAGTGGATTCATCATGCAGTTTTGTTTAACGTCTGGAATTCAACGAGAAAAAGCTGGTCGGACCTCGTTGATGACGTATACACAGATGATCTGGGCTTTGCTCTGGGAAGTCACCATATGGCATCATATACCACCATTACTCAGTTGGTTAGGATTCTTCATCATCGTTGGGAGTGCCATCTGTATTGTTTATTTCAAGCCAAAGGAAGAAACCTCAGCGAGAGTACCCGTTAACGAAGAAATTGAATTATCAACTAGAGCTTAATCTGTATGTACCTCGCCAGAGAGCAGTATATACTTTTTGTAAGTAGACTATTTTCTTTTCAGTTCCCTTTATACATGAATGTTTTCCATCAAATTTAAATCAATCATCTTTATTGAACACTTGGTTGGATTATCAACAGTAATATACAAAAGGAATTCATCATCACTAAAATTATCACCTCCTTGGACCTCCTCTGCCCCTGATCGGCGCAGGAGGCTTGACAAAATTCGTATTTAGCATAGGGGCATTAGACAAGATCTCTGGAATGCTGAAGAACCTCACATTAGATCCTCTTATGAAACAGTGTTCAAGATGTTCAATCTCTCCCGTTTTTTTCGTCAAGATGATCTCCTTCAACGATACATTCATGTTGTCCTCACTGTCTATCAATTTGCCACGATACATGTCTCCATTGTTCAACTCTAGCGTGATCACATGGCCCTGGGCTTCGTTTAATAGTTTGACTGGAATTCCTGTGGACATCGTCGTGTGAGTAGTCGGTTTTGGCTTATTTAAAGTGGTGATAATCGTTAATTGAGATCTTTTTTTTTTTTTTTTCAGCTCACATTTTTTCAGATATCAATCCTGCTCAAAATCCTGCTGATACAGATACTGAACTGAAAGGGTCAAATGAAATTGGATTGTCATCATGATAGAAAGCTTGATAGTATATGCAAGGGTCAGTACATATATCCCTATATTCACTCAACTACTTCAAGTAAAGTTTCCTTTCTCAAGAATACACACTCACTCCAGCATATCTGACACACCATCTCTTGGTTCCTTAGGATTTCAATCAGTTTCCCAGCCAGCTTCTAATCTGCTATGGTAATTGATCCTCCATCTATATAACTTTCCCGGGACCACTTTCAAAAATAGTTATTGTCTCTCAGTGGTGAAAAATCGCTGACTCATTGTTATCAACACAACGCTAAAATACCATGCACAATTGTAGCTAAATCATAAATATTATAGGGTTTTAGTTTTTAAACCACCTGTCGATAGGATTTAGTTTTGTCGGAATAGAAAATGAACCGAGGCTTGCCTATGTCTACATTCATAAAAACAGTGTACAATCATTTTCGATATTCAACCGGTGTTTGATAGAAATTCACATCAGGAGAAGCATCCCTCAGCACGTTCATCATCTTGGATTTGCATACCGATAAATAATTTCTTTCACTCTAGATACAAGGGTGATAGTAAGGTTCATAAACTCTCAAGTCTTCAAACCGGTGGTCAAGTGTCATCTAGAATAAAATACTGCCTAGGATTTGTTCAATTGGATTAAGAATATGTCTAAAATTGTCCAAATACAGTTTGGAATAAAATACTGTCTAAATCAGTTCAAATGCAATCTAAAATAACATATTGTCCAAACTTTTCAACCATGCTTTCAATCCAGACGACGGTGGAGAATAGTTTTTCTCGACATAATTAGCCTCGTATGTTTCAATCTCCAATAAATGCTTCCTCAAATCAATGTCATCCTTAATTCGCCATTTGGTTCTTTTAACAATCTTGTACCCTACGTACATTGCAACATCGATAAACAACATCAAGAAGGAGAACAAAAAAGTTTTCATATCCCAGTATTCCTTTGATGGGTAATATAAGGTATAAGGATTGATGAAAACCATTGCAAAACAGCAAAAACCACCAAATATGGTTGTATACGGCTGACCCCAACTCTTGAATGGAAGATCATTTCTGTTAAAATTTGGCCTCATGGTGAATTTATAAAAATGGAAGTAAGTAAAGGACATCAAAGCATAATTGATCAATTGGCAAGCAGTGATCAAATTGACAATCCAGTTTAAGACTATAGAAGAATTTTCACCCAATTGAAGCAATGAAAGCAATCCCCATATCAAACTCAAAAGGACACAGAACAATGGGACACCATTATTACTACAATAAGTGAAAATTTTAGGAATTTTACCACTCTTTGCCAATCCGAATAATGTTCTTGATGAACAATACGTGTAAGAATTCCCAGCACTAAATGCGGCAAGCACTAATAGCGCATTGACAATATGGGGCAAGACTGCTTGTAATCCCAAGTTTTGCATTCCAACGATGTAGGGAGATTGACCTACACCAGGTCTCGAATTATCCATCAGATCAATCAATTTCGGGTCGCGTGGTGAGCAAATGATACCAACACACAATGCACCTCCAATAAACATCAATGTCAAACGATAGAATACTTGTTTGAAAGCATTGGGCAAGATTTTTTGTCTCACATTTTTACCCCCACAGTTTATCGCTGTTAGAGAAACATAGTCAGGACCTGCGATAGTAAAGGACAGCTGAATGAGGCAGGCTAAAAATCCTTGAAACCTACCAAGGTCACCAGTAGACAAGTATTCCATCATAGGAGCTGGGGATTTCCAATTTCTGAATCCGTAAACGTCACGTTGCGGGTTGGCACCTACCATGGTAAAGAATGTGAACAGCATCAATCCAAAAGCTAGGATCACTTTACCGATACTCAACCAAAATTCAACTTCTCCGTAGACTGAGATTGCCGACACCGATATGAGTGCATATAAGACGATCTGAACACTCAATTCAATTCCTGGACTGTGAGTATCATTCCAATATCTAATAATGGTATGAACACCAGTGATCTCATATGGAATCAACGCACACTCCAAGACCCAAAAATTGATTCCCTGCATGAATTCCAATGCTTCATCACAAAAGATGCCCGTCATGGTGATAAAGGGAGACTCGATAGGCATATAACAGACCATCTCTGCAGTGGATACTGTGACGCATAATATTGGGATGCACCAGATGATGAAACCTAATAGTAAACTTAAGGGACCTCCTGAGTATAGAGCGGTACCTATGGAGACAAATAACGCCGTGCCAACAGTGCCACCGATACCGATCAATTGAATATGTCTGTTTTTTAAATGACGATGGCTTGGAATTGTTTCCGCTAATGTAGATGAAGAGTCAGACACCATTTCAGTATCTTGCTGCAAATCATCAGATTTCTCTTCTTTGAACTGTGGAACATGATATCTGGATATCTCTTGCTTATTACTTCTTTCAGCGTTGTTTGTGTTGACAACCTTGGGAGCCCGAGGCACTAAATTGTCGTTGATTATCTTTTTAAATCTCTTCTTTGTCATTTTTGTTGCTGTTTGAGTATCGAAAAGAAAATATTCTTTTGCAATTCATTAGCTAATTATATTTCTACTTCTTTTGAAGTGTTTTTGCCATTTTTGTTCAAAGAAAGTTTTGACATTTTTTCTCTTTTTCCCGTGGAAAGAAAAAAAAATGTGGGGAAGTTAGACGGAACAACTCGATTTAATCAGTCAATAGATCACTTCGCGATGTGATAGTTACGGATGGAAAAAGATGTTCGATTTGGTGAAGAATGATGACGATGATGGGAGTCGAGTTCATTCACATTGATACAAGCTATCAATATCAGTCAATCAGTCAGTCACCTAGTCCACCCAGCCAGCCAGCCCCTCTTATGAAATCAAAATTATACATATGCTATCAATCGAAACAATTCTCGTGATATTCTGATGTGAAGGATAATGAGATTTTGAGCACAAGTATAAACATAGATTCTCTTATACTTCCTGCTTCGTTCACATTTTGTGATGATGAAGTATCTCTACCAAGTCACAGCTCAAGAGAGTTTCAAGTTTTTTACTAATACAAATATATCCCATGATCTGAAACTTTTGCAATAAAGACGAAGAAAGAATAGAAGCTAAATGAGTCATTTCCTCAAAACCCTTAATGTACTCCTTTTGGTGTAAGTATATGAGGTTTGGTCACATTCATCACCTAAAGAATACTTTCTTCTATTTCTTCTTCTCTTATCTGTTTATAAACTTGTGTTACCCAAACAAAACTTCAGATTTTTTTTCTCTCTCTTCTTTCCAAAAAATATTCTCGCACACGGTCACTTGTGTGATGAACTTATGAAACACCTGAGCAAGCCTTGAACTCAAATGTCAGATACCCAAGTACCCATTGATGTACCTCTGGATGATGACGATGATGATGATGACGATGATGATGATGTGATCATTGTGAGCGATTTTCCCTTTCGTGATAGAAGAATGGGACTAAATGGTGCTCCTTCATATTTTGAAACAAGGAGGTCCTCTGATACCTCCAGTGAGAATTTCAATGACTATGTTGATGCACAGGAGAATATAAGTCCAATTTCAGATGGAGCCTCTGATAACCATCCTCTGATAGTTCCAAAAACTGAAAATGATGCCACCGATGTTCATCCAGCAGAGGCTCTTGAAATGTCCATTAATAACAACCAAAACAATAAGGAGTTGATCTTGGTGCCCACCGAACATGAAGTTTACACGATGAGCATTCTCAAAGATCACCAGCCCATCATTCTTTCGCCATCTCAAAAGGATGTTGCCGAACCGGCTGCTAGCAATTCGGGCCTCGGTAGTAACCATTTGAAACAAGACGGTCATTCGGCGTTGACGCCTAAACTGTCTGACAAGACCGAAGTCCAACCTCGCGATGAACAGACAACACCGCAATTCGATTACAGTAAACCAATCAAATATGAATTCCAAGACGCTACAGAATATTTCACGGAACTTTACCGCATTGCCAATTTGGGGAATACATCGAGAGAAAGTATGAGGCGGCAATTCCAATATTTGACAGGTGATGATGGCGCTCAGTCAAGCATGGTGGAGAGAATGTTCTATTTATTGAAAGCTAAAAATAATGTGGATGAGATTTCCAAAAAGAGAACTTTTTCAATGTTTGTAGAGCGCAAGACTACCATAGACGAAAAGAGAGCAGCCGAATCTGAAGAAAGGGAACGCAAAAGACAACAAATTTATTCGTATAGGCATAAGCTTGACCAGAGTGACTCATCCGTCATGAATCAAAGCAAAGACTCCAAGGAATCAGGCGATGAGCAGCCAATGATGTTGGCCCTTGAATATTATCCAAAATTTGAAAAAGAGGATAAAGTCGCCATCATTGACAAAACGAAAGAAAACCGATTTCGGACAGCTTCTCCAAAATTGCGGAGCAATAATATCAATGATCAAGATGCAGGCACTGATCGGTTACTGCCCGATGAGCTGAAGTTGTTTGCTGAACCTGCTATGAAAGATTTGAGTTTTAAATTGCCTGGGGGGTCCATAAGCAAAAATGAACTCCCAGGTTTACTTATTTCGAAAACCGCGAGACCTGATAAGCTGATCTTGGAACCATCACAAATTGTAGAGCAGGAAAAGCAGGAGCCGAATCTGAAAGGGGATGTGGGAGAAGAACTTGAAAATGAAACAAGAAGTTTGGAATCAAAGCTGAAATTGAGACATATCGACTACCCGGAACAAATCGAGGTCGCGAAGAGTAATGATGAATTGGAAAAGAGCAGGTCACAGTGTGATGCAGAGCAGTTTTCATGTATAGCTCAGCAAGAAAACACAGGACAAACTGAAGAGCCTGCGATTCACAGCGGTGACGTTTCTGTGGAGCAGCATTCACGTGAATCGCCATTTGGAGCACAAATCGTGATAAATGACTCTCAGAAACGTATGCTTCCACCGGATTCGGCTACTGTTGTAGCAGGTGCTCTTTCAGCTGATCTAATCGGTTCACAACCACCAGTAGCTGATGACGTTGATTCCAACTATGATGGGCATCTGTCACAGGAAATGTTCCCTAATGATCTGGGGATGAGGCCTCATCAAAAACTTCAGTCGGAGGGTTCACTCCAGATACTGCCACCTCTCGGACCAGCTAAACATAAGACGGCATTTTTGAAACTTGTTCGAAAACTTTTGCACAAGCAGATACTGAAGAGAAAATTAATTATATCTGATTTGCTGATTGACCAATTGGTTTCAAGGTATGGCGCTATTCATTACAAAAACTATCTGGATGGAAAATTCAAGATTTCGACGGTATCTTTAGAACGACTCTTAAATCGGTTTGAAGAAAATTTTGTGTCCTCGGAAGTGGAGCTTTTTGAGAAACGAATTAGTGAAAATCATGAGCATAGTCTCAATTACGTCAAGCGTTTAAAAATTGAGATGAACAAACGAAGTGAAATTTTCGGCATCTGTGAACGTCATGCGAAAACAGTTTCCAGTATTATTCGCTCCATAAAGAATAATCCACGGAATGCAAATCTGAGGAGGTTCAAGCTTCGTAAGGAGTTGGAATCTTTGACGTCGATGTTCGATGAGGAGAAGACAGCAACTCGAAAAGCAGTCAATCTCGCAATCAGCAACTTAAATAGTGCTGTGGAAGATATAAAATGGGAACTCACTGAAGATTATTTCAAAGTAACCGAGCTCAAGAAATACATCGCTACCTTGAAGAAAGATCATTATCTTATTGACTTCAAAAACATTATGGCCAGTCAAGTGGAAAAAGAAATGATCAGCTTCTCTAATAATATGAAGCAAAAACGTCAGCATTTGAAATTCGAAGAAGATCGCCTTCTGGCACAAGAAGCACAGCAACGTCAAGATGCTCATCTGTTGATAGAGGAGGCCACTAATATGTTGAAGTCAACACCAAATATTGGTCATGATGTTTACCAACCCGAAGTGTCGCTGTCACCTCTGTTGTCACGCCAGAAGGGAACAAATTTAGTACAATCCAATAATCCAAGTGCAGTTATTAATACCACTGAGATCTCGAACGTTTCAAACACAAAAATTGCCGATCCAAGAATAACTAGAAAGCTTGCCCTTCAGAGGAAACGTGAAGAGGATAAGAAAGCGTTGGAAGAATCACTAAAAAGTGCCGGCACTGAAGCGGTACCTAATTTGGAAACCAAGGCATCTATATCAGCAGCTTCAGAAGTTTTCCAAAAGAGTGGTGAAGGAATAAATGCTGTTCAAATTTTTGAATCGGAAAAGAGAAATTCATCATCACTTTCACTAGTTGAAACTGCATCTTTTGATCATCCGCTGAAAGATTTAGCACCAGAGTTACCTGCTTCCAAATCAATTCAAGCAGTGTTACCTCAACCTCTGCCCGTTAGGATAAAACAAACGTTCAATTCGATGGCTGGGGGTAAGTTGGAAAATACAGTGGATAATTTGACTAGGGCCAAAAACCCAAATGTTCTGGCTCGTATAAAACTGACGCAGTTGAAAGCTTTTGATCCTAAGTCGATCGATCCTACGTTATTCGATTATCCTGACACTCAAAAGTCCTCCCAACAGACCCCAAAGCCTCAATCTATGGGGGAGCCCACAGCTGCAAAGGAGAGGTCCACTCCAAAAGAGATTTCACCTACCATCCTGAAGCTGACACAATCGATACAGCAGTCCTCACCACTTCTATCAATTAACCCAGTGGAGAAACTGCCTGGAACGACTGTTCCTGTTGATTCTAGAATACAAGCACCAGTGGAGAACATTGTTTTCGATTCAAATCCCCGCTCCTCACAACAGCTTTCCCGACAGTCCATGAAAGTTTCTCAACCTCCGTCTACCTTTGTTGAACCGGGACCCTCTTCAAATTTGGCAGGAACGAATCGGGCAGAGCCACAACAAACAATGCTGTTGACAAAGCAACAGCCAGATTTATCCACGACCACTAAAAGTGCAAGAAGTCCAATGTCTGCTGCACTTCGAGCATCCGTTGATGGCTCAAAGACACATAATGAGGCAACAGATCTGGATTCATCAACCGTTAAAAGCGAAGCATCACCGATGGCATCATTGTCTAAAGGTTGTGCTAAAACAGGTCCCAACATAACTCTGTCGCAGTTGAGCTCAATTGCTCCACTGTTGCCTCCGATCAGCCACCCCTCAACGAGTAACCACAATGTCACCACGAATTCATTGAATATGGGTTCAGATCGTTCTGAAAACGATGTGCAGAGGACCATGGTTGTTAAACCACATGAATTTGCTGTTCCATCGTATGAATCAATAGATACAAAAATGATTGCTTCTTCGGTACATTCACCACTGAAAAACAAAGTCAATCCAATGTCACCAGACAGCGTATATGACACAAATACGGATCTGCAAATGATTTGTACGAATTGCTCCGAGATATTTGAAGATTATGCAAGTTTGGCTATGCATTACACTACAAGTCACAACAGTGGAATTTGAGTATATACGTATATTGGTAGTGACCAAACTCCAGATTTTAGCTACATTCATGGAAGCAAAGCATTAAAATTTTTGAGTTGAATTATTTTAGTATATAATATGACATATCGAAGAGGCTAAGTGTCTACTGATATAATTGATGAACACTGGAATGTCTTTAATTTTGAACTAACGATAAAAGCTGGGCCTCTTGATGTTGACACCATGTTCTTCCAAAGCGCTCGATAAATCCTCCACTGTCAATGTAAGCTTTTCGTTATTTGGATTGGCATTGCCATTACCAGCGCTACCTGTGTTTGTACCTGAAGAATTAGCTCCTTGAGCCTGCTGGGGTTGTTGCTGCGATGGTGGATTGAGTTGATTGCTATTCAAAGTGTTTTTCAACTTGTTCACTGTGTTGCTTCTAATTCTGGAATATTCGTACGCATCTTGTGCTATATCGCTGATAAATTTTTGAGTTGCCAACAGTAATAACCTCTTGATATTCAAATCATTTATCTGTAATCCATTCTTAGCCATCAAATAATCAGTGACGGCATCAGGAATGATCGGAGAGTAGTCATCCATCATGGATAGTATCTCCCTCAATGATTTGTCCTTTCTTGTGAGCTCAGATAATTCGGGAATTAATGGTTGACCCGATGATGATGGTCTTCGACTCGATTTGGTAAGAGGAGGGTCAGCGTTACCTCCTGGTAAAGAAGCATCCTCGTTATCGTTGAACTCATCTAGTTCTTCTTCTTTCTCTTCTTCTTCCTGTTCAACACTTTTCTCCTTGGTATCCACCTCCATGGCGTCTTTGTCTGTACTACTCATCCTATTGAATATGAAATTCTCGCTTTAAATGCTCTCGGGAGGGTCCTTTTCTTTGGTGTTTTTATATTTTGATAACTTTTTTTTTTATTTTCTTCATAACATACTACAGATAAACAAAAACGCCGATTTCCCTTATTTGGTAATCAAAATCATTACATATAACATTTCATTTCATTTCTTACTTGCCAATTTTCTAACGAGATCCATCACATTTTGAGAACCATTTGCAGCACTTTTCTTTGAGGAAGTGCCACCTCTACTCAGAACCGGAGCCTTTCCTTTCCCTGGTGTAGCCAGCTTCTTTACTCTGCCCCTTTTAGCCACAGTCTTGGGAGGTGGCACGTCGATAAGGTCGTCATCACTCATCAACTCATCACTATGGATCTCTTCCTCACTTGCCTCGTCTGTATCGGAATCGGAAACAATTTCAACTACCCTTTTAGCTTTGTTCTTCGTCGCAGCCAGTCTTTTGGGAACTTTTCTACGAGATTGCGGTGGAGTTGAGGCCTCGACATCCGATGTAATCACATAATTATCAGCTATGGATTGTTCCAGATCTGAGTCTGAGTTAAGCACGAGCTCGCTACTCTTAACCGATTTCTTTCTCTGAGATTTCTCTATTTCGGCACGTTTATCCTCCAGCTTTTTTTCTTTTGCCATTTCCTTCAAAATTTCTCTAAAACCTTTCTTCATTTGCGACAGTGATTGAACCTTATTGATTTTAGAGCCTTCTTCATCGTTATTCATCAACAATTTGTCACCATTTGATGCCACTTCTAATTTTAAAAGCTCATTGAAGTCCTTCTCAAGTTCGAGCTTTATGAACTCCTTCAACGCATTTTTGTCTTCCTTCTCTATAAATATCTTAATCGCGTCAGTGATGTCATTCTTTGAAACGATGTTGAGTTCATCATCTACCAAAAATGAATCCACCAATGTCGCCACATTTACGGCCTGATTTTCGTCCTCTCCTTCTTTTGATGGATCGACTTCAGCTCTCGTGGTAAGTTTCTTGGAATTTTTGCTCGAAGCTTTCTTCCGGTGAAATAAAACCACGTCATTGACGTTGGCAATTTGTCCAACAAATCTATTAGAAAATCTTCTGGGATTTTCAATTTGATAGTCATCCGTGTATTCAACTTTTAGTCGTATCAATGGGAGCGGAGATTTCCTTAGCTTCTGATCCTGTTCTTCTTCCTCGTCTTTTTCTTGAGCCATCTCATCTTCCTCAGCTTCATCTTTATTCAAAACTTGCCAGCCTTTGTCAGCCTCTGCAATCAACAGTTCAATCTCCTCAGTGAGATACCGTATAACTTCATTTTTGTTTCCTGGTCCTGGCATGATATCGGTAGTGGTTAAGTCTATGCTCTTCATTATGAAGGGTCTCGGCGTTTTCAACGGCACCGTCTCTAATTGATAATCTAGACCGGTCACTGAAAGGATGAAAACATGTTTTCTCGCAGTCTCAGCAGGAGACAAAGAGGTCGCCACACTTGAGCCTGGTTGCAAAATAACACCACCATTAGGGGCTGGAGTCACATAAGGAATACACTCATGTTCATGTCCCCAGACAACAAAGTCTAAAAAATTTGGAAGAAAGGACTCAGGTAAGTAACTAGTATCGGTGTGAGCCGTATGATTTTGATGTACAGCGAGTAAATTGAAAAAACTGTCCTGGTATTTCCCACTTGCTCTTAAAAACTTAACGTTTCCATCCAAAAATGTCTTGTATAACCTTTCATCCCTTATATTTGACAAGCCGTAGAGAGCAAGTTTTGTATTTCCCTTTTGTAATAGTAAGGGGGATATTGTAACTTTGTCGTTCTCCAAATTTTTACCAAAATGGTTAATGAGTCCACTGACAGAGAGTAAATCCATTGCATCCAACAACTCATCGCCTGTACTGTCATCATGGTTACCGGCAATAGCAAATAATGGTATTGAAACATTGATATTGGGGTCTTGAAAATTGGCATGATTCAAGCCTCTATTGTCAATTGCTAATGACGGATCTGAGAGCAATTCGAATTCAATCGGTTTATCACCGTAGCATACAGATCTCAAGGACTTCATCACATGAAACATTGACTTCTTTGTTGGTTTATTAACGTGGAAAAGGTCTCCAGCTTGTAGTATAAAATCGACATCTTGATCTTTAGCTATGTACATGATCTCTTCAAAAGATTTCCATGAATCGTCTCCTCGCACTGGGTCATTCTCTTGATACCCAACATGGTTGTCAGTGGTGATCAAGATTTTGAAAGTGTCTGCCATCAATGAAATATGCCCCAGACACTTCAGTTCAGCTTGAATATCTTTTAATGCATAACATATCCTTTCTTGAAAGGCGAAGCCGAAAAATAATATTTGAAAAATAAAGAAAAAAAAGGTCGTCAAAAGAAACGGCAAAAAAGAGAAAGAAAAAAGTTCGGTTTAAAATGGGAAAAGAAGAAGAAGGCTAGTTGTTAACTATCGAAACCACTTCACTCAGTTACTGATCTGTTGCACTCAACCGACGAACAATGGCTATCACAAAAAGAGCAGGTCGTAGTAAGACACAACTGCAACCCGAAAAGAGGGCTATACAGAAAGCCCAATTCGACTCCAATAAGAAGAAGGAGGTCGGTGTAAGCGACTTGACGTTGTTGTCAACCGTCACTGATGACTCTATCAATGAAAATCTCGAGAAAAGATTTCAAAACAACACCATTTACACCTATATAGGTAACGTCTTGATCAGTGTCAACCCCTTCAAGGACTTGGGTATTTACACTGACAATATAATGGAATCATATCAGGGGAAGAACAGGTTGGAGGTACTGCCCCATGTTTTTGCTATAGCAGAATCCATGTACTACCAGATGAAATCATACCAAGAAAACCAGTGTGTGATCATATCAGGAGAATCTGGTGCGGGTAAGACGGAGGCAGCTAAACGAATCATGCAGTATATTGCTTCCGTCTCTGGTGGATCATCCTCCGAGCAAATCCAGAAGATCAAAGATATGGTGTTGGCTACCAATCCTTTGTTAGAGTCATTTGGCTGTGCCAAAACTTTGAGAAACAACAACTCGTCGAGACATGGTAAATACCTAGAAATTTTCTTCAACAATGAAAACCACCCAGTGGCAGGTAACATCACCAACTATTTATTGGAAAAAAACAGAGTTTCATATCAATTAAAATCGGAAAGAAACTATCACATCTTTTACCAGTTGACCAAATCCGACAAATACAGGCAGAATTTTGGTGTTCAACCTCCGGAAAGTTACATATACACGAATGGTGCTGGTTGTACATCTGTAGCTGGTATTGATGATTTACAGGACTTCAACGAAACAATAAAAGCAATGTCCATCATTGGTTTGGGTCAACTGGAACAAGATGAGATCTTCAGAGTTTTGGCAGCTATCTTGTGGATCGGTAATATTCAATTCTCCGAAAATGACGAAGGAAACGCTCAAGTGTCTGATGCCAGTGTCACTCAATTTGTTGCGTATCTTTTGCAAGTCGATGCTGAACAACTCACCAAGGCTATCACAGAGAGAATTGTTGAGACCAATCATGGTATGAAACGTGGTTCCATATACCATGTACCTTTGAACATCACACAAGCTACTGCTGTCAGAGATGGTTTGGCCAAGGGTTTATATAGTAACTTGTTCGATTGGATTGTGCTGAGGGTTAACGTCTCTTTACATACCTCTACTTCAACACTCGAAGGCTTGAAATCGATTGGTATTTTAGATATCTATGGTTTTGAGATTTTTCAAAATAATAGTTTTGAGCAATTTTGTATCAACTATGTTAATGAAAAGTTACAACAAGTCTTCATCGAATTGACAATCAAGCAAGAACAAGAGGAGTACAAGAACGAACAAATTACATGGACACCAATCAAGTATTTTGATAACAAGGTTGTCTGTGATTTGATCGAAAACAAAAGGGGGGGTATTTTCTCCACTTTAAATGATGCATGTGCCACAGCTCATGCTGATTCTTACGCGGCAGATCAGACCTTCGGACAAAGATTGAATATGATCTCGTCTAACCAACAATTTGAGTTGAGGTCCAACAAATTCATTGTACATCACTATGCTGGTGATGTCACTTACGATATAGATGGCATGACTGATAAGAACAAGGACTCTATGTTGAAAGATTTGGTTGAGATGTTATCAACATCATCCAATACTTTTGTGCAAGGAAACCTTGTTGATAAGATTGATACGTCATCCAAAAAGAGGCCTCCAACTGCCAGTGACAAAATTAGACAGAGTGCAAACGCTTTAGTCGAAAAATTGTCTCAGTGTACCCCAGCTTATATTAGAACGATCAAGCCAAACGAGAATAAACTGCCATTGGAGTACAATACTAAAAATGTTTTGCATCAAGTCAAATATCTTGGTTTAAAGGAAAATGTCAAGATTAGAAAAGCGGGTTTTTCCTATAGATCAACTTTTGAGCAGTTTGTTCAAAGATTTTTCTTGTTATCGCCACACACATGTTACGCTGGTGAATACATTTTCCAAGGTGATACTCAACAAGCTATCCAGTATATTTTACAAGCTGCAAATGTTCCACAGGATGAGTACAAAATTGGTATCACCAAAATTTTCATCAAATCTCCTCAAACCATTTTCGGTTTGGAGGATTTGAAGGACAAATATTTTGATAGCATGGCTATCAGAATTCAAAGAGCTTGGAGAAGAAAAATTCAAAAAATGATTGATGCTGCCACTGTCTTGCAAAGATATATTAGAAACTATAAGAGCGGTAACAAATACGAGCAGTTGAGAGATTATGGAAATTCCTTGTTGAATAATCAAAAGCAAAGAAGAACACTCTCTTTGTTGGGTAGTAGAGCATTTATGGGTGACTATTTGAATGCCAATGATGCCAGATCCAGAGGTGCTTATTTGAAGAAACAGGCTGGAATCAGTGAGTTTATTGTCTTTAGTAGTAAAGCTGAAACTTTGTTTCACAAATTTGGTAGATCTTCAACAAGATCTCCAAGAACTGTCATGTTGACCAAGACTCAATTGATTATCTTGGCGGAGACAATCAACCATCAGACCAAAAAGTTACTGGTGGTAAGAGAGTACACAATTCCTGTCCAGACGATCCGCTCTGTTGAGCTTTCTTCTTTACAAGATGATTGGATTGCATTGATTATCAATTCGCAAACTCAACCTGATCCTTTCATTAATCTTAGGTTCAAGACGGAGTTGGTCACACACTTGAAGAAGTTAAACCCATCTATGGCTATTAACATTGGGTTAACAATTCAATATCACAAAAAACCTGGTACCAAGTTGCACACGATCAAGTTTCAGGCCTCTGAAAGTGCACCATTAAACAGTGATAACTACAAGAGTGGTGTTGTTAGTGTAAGGCGTGGTAATCCAGCGTCGTCTGCTCAAAGGCCAAAGCCAAGAGGTAAGATGTCGGATCTGTTGCTGAATTACTTTTCAAATACAAGCACGTATCAGCAACCAGCAGTTCAACAGACATATCAAGAGCCAGTTCAAACGCAACAGCCACAACAAACTTACCAAGCTGCTGCCCCTGTTTCTAGAACCACGACCCTTAGAAAGCCTCCACCACCGTCAGCTCCGCAAATGAGAGACTCCATGATCAATCACGATGATGCTTCCGCTGCAGCTGCGGCTGCATACACTCACCAAATGAAACCTTCTGCCCCACCGCTGAGACACTCAAAACCTCCTGTTCCAGCTAAGAAGAAGCTGGCTCCACCTCCACCAAGACAAGCCAGGGCTACACCTGTTGCCGCTGCCGTTCAAAGACCACAACCCGTTGTTGCAACTACAATTGCTTCACCTCCTCCTCCACCTCCTCAGCCTAAGCAGCCTGAGTTTCCTAAGTTTAAAGCCGCCTATGATTTTGTAGGTACTGGGTCTGCATCCGAGTTACCTATTTCAAAGGACACTGTTGTATACATTGTTCAGCAAGAGACAAATGGTTGGTGGTTGGCGAAGAATTTGGAAGGCACAAAGCAAGGGTGGGTTCCTCTGGCATATGTTGTTCCATATGATGAACCTGTGTCGGTGGCAGCAACCCCAGCTGTGGCTACTGCTCAGGTATCAACTTCACTGGCTGTATCGAATGGTTATTCCAACAACTTGTCGACAAACAATTCCAATTCTACTGCTGCTACTTCTGTAACAGCGGGTTCGACAAATGGTAATGGTGCAATTGGAGGCGGTTTGGCTGCGGCTTTGATGGCGAAGAAGAATGAAGATACATCGTTGGCTGGAAGCTTGGCCGAAGCCATCAAAGCCAAATCAGGTAGAGTCAGCAGCGATGAAGAAGACGAAGATGATGACGATGACGATTGGTGAGTTTTCACGAGGTGGAAATTTAAAATGATTACATTCGTTTTCTTTTTGTTAATTTTATCATTATCTTATCATTATTTTTTACCTTTTCAATCTTGTTGCTCCCTTTGTTACATCAATTTTGATATTGTATTTTCGTTATAGATTTTGTACTTGATTCGTAGTTTTGTTTCTACTAAAATTCTGCTTTCAATTTATTTTTTCAACTATACTATCTGTTACTTAATGTGATGATGATGATAAGTGGCCATCAAAATTCACAAGCTCTTGTTCATGAATTTTTTCCTTTGAAATGCCAACCAGTACTTTGAAGGCTTTGACTTGTCATCTCTATAAATCCTCTCAACTAGTCTTGTACTCAACTCCTGTCTGAATTGTTGGAGATAACCTCTTAACAATTCGGCATCTTGTCTGTTAGCGGGAGGAGCGTATAAAGAGTTTAATGGAAATCCGACATCACCTGGGATGCTGAAATGGTCCAATGCCAAGTTGCTCAAAACCCTGAGTGCCTCGTGTTCATCAGTTTTATTATTCAAAAGATTCAAAGCTGAAGATATGTACAAAATACCATAGATCAAAGTACGATCAGCTGGGCCTTTTATCTCAAAATTCTTGAAGAATGAGTTTGCCCTGAAGAGATCCAATACTTCATCAATTATATCATAGTCGGATCTTGTAGGAAATGAAGGGCCTCTGAATTTGGTTCTTATTGGTAGTACAGCGAAATTTCCAACAACTCGTGTATCGATTGACTCCTCCTCACTGAGAAACGTAGAGTGATAAGCCTGATGTGTATCAGTTAGTACAAAATACTTGTTATAGATACTTCGATTGTTTTGTGGATTTGAAAAAGAGAATTGGCTCGACACTTACTGGCATTGTTGTTATTGATACGATTGGGTGTTGTGAGGTATAGGATCAAACGTTTAAATTTCGCTTATCGGCTCTCTGCAATTGGTTTGTGTCTGTCACTCTGTCTCTCTTGTGGTTGAATTCGGTGTTTTTTTTTGAGACTTTTTTTGGTTTTTGAAGAAGTCGTGTTCACAGTCTCAAAAATGAGATATGAAATAACAACTGCTTCATACAAGTTAGTCGAGCAGGATAATGTTTAGGATATGGATTGTTAAGAGCAAACAGATCATTGAGAAGAAGTTCAAAATCTCGATGTCAATTAGTAAATATTGGTTGAATTAACTTTCTTTAAAAGGATTTTTTGTGTTGCTATTAATAAATCCAAAAAGAGGGTAGTGTATTATGAGGCCAATATTCTCTCTCAGCTTTCTGTTTTCGTTTTCAAGTGTTCTCTCTCTCTCTGTCTCTGTTTTTGGGTTTGTTTTGTTTCAAAGGAGGAAAGTATCGGTGATTGATCCAAGTTTTGCAAATAGCCACATTCAATCAATCGATTCCCATCGTATCTCGCGAGATAAGATGGCTTCTTCCTCGAGCAACATCCATAGGGAGGACGTTTTCAACGACATCTTTGGTCTGCGAAGATCCTCTCAAAAAGATCAGTCCTCACACATACATCAACTGCCTCCTTTGGATACCTCGTCGATTCCTGCTTTACCTCAACCAAACCAGTTACTGCCACCATCTCAACAACAACAGCAACAACAACTCTCAAGCTCCCAGCTGGTGCTGGTACTGCTCCCACAGCTGCAGCGAGTTTACAACGTTCCACAACACCTTCAGCAGTACAACATTAAATCCTCTCTGCTGGATATCCCCACTTTCAGGCCAACATTAGATCCTCTCAAGAAATCAGTTGCACCCACATCAAACTCAATGACATCCACGCCTACTCTGCGACACTTTCTGAATCCTTTTGCAGCCAATCAGCCCGAGCAGCATCGACCTCCAATTCCGCAACAAATACCATCACAACTACAACCACAACAACTGCAGCAACCCCAATTAACAACACCAAAACAGCAACAACAACAACAACAGAACCAGCTGCGTCAACCGAATCAGCAGTACCAACAACAATATCATGTACTCCCACAGACAAATCAGGAAAGTGCTGACTCTTTTTCTCAACAGCCACGTCCTCAGCTGCCACATCCCCCTCATGCATATCAACAAATGGGCCATGCTGGTCCTCAGCAGCAAACTATAAGATCAGCTCAGCATTCCCAGCATCAACAACAACAACAGCATCAGCAGCACCAGTATCAGCAGCATCAACAACACCAATACCAAGTACCGTCTTACGGTCAAAGAAAAGCGGACGGTACTCATCCACATCAGGGATTACCACCTTTAAAAGTCAACTTGAATTCGGTCCCGGAGGCTGTTCCTGAAAGATTCAGAAACTCTCCCACTCTGCAATACTCATCATACCAATCAACATCACTGCGCAGTCCCATTTTGAGACAAGGTTTGGGATTCTTTAATAGAAACGGCAATGCAGCGCCAAGATCTGTTTCAACTAGTGCCGTTCACACCGAGTTGAACACAAATTCACTGCCACAAACAGTTGTGAACAATGCAGCTCCAAGAACAATGTCATTGAGCAGCTCACATGATAAATATCACCAGCAGAGTATCAAACCTGCTACTTTGAGTGGTCGAATAATTCCGCAAAAAGTAGACATGACTAATAACAATTCCAGTAATGCTTCTGGTACGAATGGAAGTGGGATGAGTAGCCCTATTTTAGGTTCCAAATCAAGAAGCTTTTCATCCTTGCTGAAGGGATCCCTTTCCAAGAGAAAGTCTTCGTCATCACAAAACTTGAAAAATATCGATAGAAGTGTGAGTAACTCATCTATAGCTTCAAAAGCAGTTGTTACGGCAAGCAAAAGGCCAAGTATATATCCTGCATTGTTGTCAAGAGTGGCAAAGCTATTCCAAGAACGTATTGTTCTCGGTTCCAGGCTTAAAAACGGCTTAGAGTACAGAGATGCATTCACAGGTTCCGAAGCTGTTGATGTTATCCTGCATATAATACGTACATCTGACCGAAATTTGGCCCTATTGCTTGGAAGAGCCTTAGATGCACAACGATTTTTCCACGATGTCACATATGAGCATAGGTTAAGAGATACCACAAGTGAGGTATACCAATTCAATACCATTACAACATTTTACGAAGATCCAAGCAATCAAGAATCGAGGCACAACTCATTTAGTAGTGACACAGTTAATTCACCAATTTCTACCACAAATGGTCAATTTATAGGTGGGCAGCAAATGCAACAAAAATTTCTGACTCAACCTCAAATTCAACAACCACAGCAACAGCAACAGCAACAGCAACAGCAACAGCAACAGCAACAGCAACAAACGGTTCCTGTAAATGGAGTATTCACCTTGTTGACAGAATGTTATTCACCAACATGTACGAAGAACAGATTATGCTATAGTATTGCTTGTCCAAGAAGATTGGAGCAACAGGCAAGATTGAATTTAAAACCACAAGGAGGGTTGAAAAACGACAATCATCTATCTCTATTACAAGAGCCGGATGAGTCTAAGCACCTTTGGTCGTATAGTGTGCCTAAAGAGGTATTGGAGAGTGTGGATAAAATGGAACTGAAAAGGCAAGAGACAATTTTTGAAACGATATATACTGAGCGTGATTTTGTCAAAGATTTGGAGTACATGAGAGATTTCTGGATTAGACCATTGCGTGAAAGTAATATAATACCTGAGAGAGAACGTGAGAAATTTATTCGTACAGTGTTCAACGGTATAGTTGAGATTTTAGCGGTTAATGCCAAGTTTGCAGAGCTGTTAACAAGAAGACAGAATGCAAAACCAATAGTGGATCAAATCACAGATCTTTTTTTGCAATTTATCCCACATTTTGAACCATTTGTCTATTATGGAGCTGGTCAAGTATTTGGGAAGTATGAATACGAAAGGCAGAAGACCACAAATCCATTATTTGCTAGATTTATTGAGGAGACAGAAAGGTTAAAGGAATCTAGGAGATTAGATATATCATCCTTCTTGTCTAAGCCCACAACGAGAATGCCAAAGTATATATTGTTGTTGAGGACAATAAAACACAACTCCAAACCTGAGTCCCCGGACTATGAAAATTTGGATAAACTGATTTCATTGTTGGAGAAAGTGTTACAAAGAATCAATGAAGAGACAGGTAAGCTGGCTGATAGACATGAATTGATTGTATTGAAGCAGAAGTTACAGTATAGGCCTGGTGAATTTGTGGACTTGAAATTATCAGCTCCTAACAGAAGGTTGTTATACAAAGGTGTTTTGAAAAAGAGGAATCAAGACAAGGATAATCAAGGTGAAGTTCAGGTCTACTTATTTGATCATTCGTTGGTTTTTGTTAGAATCAAGATTGTTAACAAAAGAGAACAACATAAGGTTTACCAAAGACCGATCCCATTACCACTTTTGTTTATCTCGTTGAACGAGGATGGTACAATTTTGAGGCAGTTGACAAGAAAATCTACGAGCACTTCAATAGTGACTAGTAATACCGGTTCAACGTTGATGCATAGCAATTCTGTATCTTCCAACATGAATGCCAACAAATTCCCGCTTACTTTTTTATACATTGGTCGTAAGGGTTATGATTTGACATTATATGCGATGAATTTTTCGACTCAAAGGACTTTGGTGGAGAAAATTGAAGAGCAACATCGAAAATTGATTGAGCAGAACGACATTTTCACATTGATACCATTGACACAAAAATTTTTTGATTCCAATAACAAGATCAATTGTGTTGTTCCATTTGATGGTGGTAGACGTTTACTCTATGGTACAGATAGTGGTATCTATATCAGTAACATCCGGAGATCGGATAATGGTGATAGAGTAGTTAGCTCTCCTATCAAGGTGATCAACAAGGTGAACATCATTCAATTAGAGGTGTTGGAGGAATATCAAACATTTTTGGTTTTAACAGATAGGAAATTGATGTCATGGTCATTAGATGTGTTACAACAAAATCCTGACCTGAATAAGAATTCGAAGCTAGGTAAAGAGTTGATGACTCATGTATCATTTTTCCGGGTTGGAATTTGTTCAGGGAGAATGTTGGTATGTGCAGCCAAGAATGGTTCAAATCATTTGATAAGAGTTTTTGAACCAATTGATCCTATTCAACAGAAAAAATTGAATAAGAAGAAATTTAAAAATGAAACAAAAGAATTATATTTCAACAGTGAGCCGGTATCAATCAGTTTTTTGAAGACTAAGCTTTGTGTTGGATGCACTAAAGGTTTTGAAATAGTATCGATGGAGACCAATTCGATGGAATCATTGTTGGATCCAGCAGATACGTCGTTAGATTTTGTCACTAATAAGGAAGGTTTGAAACCTTTGGAGATTGATCGTATCAATAGTGATTTTTTGTTGAGTTATTCAGATTTTTCATTTTATGTTAATAGGAATGGTTGGAGATCACGTTCTAATTTTTTGATCACTTGGGAGGGATTACCACAATCATTTGCAATTTGGTATCCATATCTATTGGCATTTGATATGAATTTCATCGAGATTAGACACGTTGAAACTGGTGAATTGATAAGAGTCATCAATGGAGACAATATTCGGTTATTGCATAGTTCATCGCAGGAAATATTGTATGCATATGAGGATGAAAGAGGGTATGACGTTGTTGCCAGTTTAGATTTCTGGGACAAATCACAAAATGCCACAAAGACTGTATAAGTAATAGTAATATTAGCGATAGTTCAAAAAAAACAATTTTGAAAAGACACATACATGATACTAGTATATCTTTGGTTCAGGGTAAAATGAAAATTCACAAATATTACTCCCCACGTTTTTTTTTTTTTCATTATTATTTCTTAACAATTTCAGTAATCAACGAAGCGGTAGAGGTTTGGGTGGTCAAGATTATCAATTACTGGACATGGCTTGCATCTAAAAGGAATTTATAAACTCTAATATTAATTGTAATTGTAATTGCATATCTTGTTGTTGTTGTTGTCGTTGTTTTTGTTAATTGGTTTGTGTGACAGATAAACGGTAGTTAAAGCGCACGAATTCTCAGGGTTTAAAATTCGAGCAAAGAAAAAAAAAATATAAAAAAAAAAAGACTGAGCAGCAAATGGAGAGAAGAAGAAGAAGAAGAAAAAAAAAAATTTTCTGTTTTTCTCGGAAGGGGAAACTTGGAACAAAACAAACAAACAAACAAGGAAGAAGAAGAACAAGCTTATAGTTGATTTAGTTGTATTGCTTCAAAAACTGATAGACTACACTAGATCTGGGATACGAGAAACGGAAAGAAAGAACTGATCCACCATATATAAAGAAGATCACACAGGAGTCAACAGCAACAAAACAGATCACCCGAAGAAAAAAAGAAAAACAAATACCCAACCCAACCCAACCCAACACGTCAACAACCATCATTTTATTTCAACAATATATATATATAGAATAAAAGATGTCAACAGCGGTGGATGTTATCAAATATCATCTACAACAGGTACCAATTGAATATGCCACACCTTCAGTGGACAATATTTTTGGGTTAAAGTTGTTTCCAATTTTCAATTTTTTTTTCAAATTGATTAAAGGATATAATGCAACCGATTTTGAATTTGTTCAGGGTTCAACTTTTATGTCTAATTATCAAGATGTGATAAGGATGATCATTGTTTATTATAGTGTTATCTTTGGAGGTCAATTCATCATGAACACGTTGAACATCAAGCCTATCAAGTTGAATCTCTTATTTCAATTGCATAACATCCTGTTGACGTTGATCAGTTTAACTTTATTACTTTTAATCTTGGAACAAATCTTACCTGTTATTTATCAACATGGGATCTTTTATTCGATTTGTTCTGAGGGACTGTACACTAAAGAATTGGTGATTTTATATTATTTGAATTACATGACCAAATATATCGAATTGTTGGACACTGTTTTTTTGGTTTTAAGAAGAAAGAAGTTATTATTTTTACACACTTATCACCATGGAGCAACACTGTTGTTATGTTTCACTCAATTGGTTGGCCATACCACTGTTGAGTGGGTGCCAATCTCTTTGAACTTGGGTGTACACGTTGTCATGTACTGGTATTACTATTTGAGCTCAAGAGGTATCAGAGTTTGGTGGAAGGAATACGTCACCAGATTCCAAATCATACAGTTCGTATTGGATTTGATCTTTGTATATTTCAGCACTTATACATTTTATGCTGATAAATATTTCCCAGACACGTTACCAAATATGGGTACTTGTCATGGAACAACAAAGCTGGCTCTGTATGGTTATTTGATCTTGACAAGTTACTTGGTTTTGTTTATCAGTTTTTACATCAAGGTTTATAAGAGCAAGCCTGCCAGCGCAGCCTCAAAGACAACAACAACAACAACAACATTAACTAGTGAGGATAAAAAAGTTGGTGGCAGCACACCAATTTCCAATAGAGTGAGATCAAGAAAGGCTTGAGGGGGAGAAGCACTATGAAAAAAAAAAAAAGAAAAAAAAAAAAAGTGTGATGATGTGTAGTAGTGGAGTAGTAGTGTGGGTGTGGGAGACTAAAACAAATAAACATCGTATGAAATGTTCTATATTATCATACCTAAAATATAATAATAATAAATAGTAGTAATAACAAATAAAATCAAATATAATAAATTAGATATTTTTTACATTTAATAGTAGAATTAGTTGAGAGATATGGAGTGATGGAATTGGAAGAAGAAGAAAAATAAAAAATGTAAGAAAATAGGCTCAAGTGTTTTGTTTTAGATTTTCATACCAAGAGAATCAATTATATATTGCCGTATTGTGTATGTGTTAAAGAATAGAGATGTACAACAAAATACTAAGATAATATCTCAGACCTCAATTCAAAATAGAAAGAGCAAGAAGGAGATCTAAAAGTAAATTTGGTACAAAATCAAAATTGGGTTAAAAAAATAATAAAAATAAAAAAAGCTTCATCTTTGCAGGAAGCATAGTAGTAAAGCCGAGCTACGAATGTTTATGTAATTGGTGGTGTGTGTGTTGTTTGCTTAAAATATATGTATATATATATATATATATATGATGCCCCCCGAGCAAGGCCGACCGAACTATTGACAGACAGTGTACAAGAATATATATATATAGATGTGTGTTGATTATGTAAGTAGTAGAATACTATGAATCATACATATATTTGAGTTAAAAATGAATCATGAATCATGACACGACGGCGCAATGTAAAAGAAAGCAAAAAGGCGCAAAAAGGGAAGGAGAAAAAAAAAATTGATGGGATGAGAAGAAGATGAGGATGGGATGGAGGAGGTGAAAAGGAGGGGAGGAGGAGGAATAAAGAATCTTCAGATATCTATATATTTATTCCCCAAAGATTTCGTATATGTATTAATCAACTACAATTGTTTTTATACCGGGCCTAAACAAATTACTATGCTTCAAATGATTGATATATAAAATCGGTTGGATCTAATTGACTAGTGGAATAAGTGAGCGAGAAAAGTTTGTTGTTTGAGGAGAAGAAAACGCACAAAATTGCGATGGGATTTTTTTTGTGCAGAGAGTTAAAGAGAGAGAGAGGGACGGATTGAAAGGTTTTTCCTTTTTGTTCCTTCTCCTTTTTCTTTCCTGCAGCCCCTTGCCCTTTCTTATTCTCTTTTTTCTTCTTCTCCGCTAGGAGAAGAAAGGGAATTAAAATCTCTCGGAGGTTCCCTAATTGGATGATTTTGTGTCTCATATACACGAATAGCAGCAGTTTACGAACAATTGACAAAGGACCCATTTTTTTGATATTTTTTTTATAAGAGGTTTGCAAATTCCGGAACTCTTTCAACGGACGATTCAATTAAAACTGTTACACTTTTGTAAATATATACATTTACATTCTGTTATTCATTTTCAAGAAATTTCCTGTTGTTAAATGGATGGATGAGCAGCATCACTTCTGACTACACACAAACCCTCCTGCAACAATCAATTCAACAACAATCACAACACCATCAACAACAACAACAACAGCAACAGCAACAACAACAGCAACAACAACATAACAAAATGTTTGAAAATTCGAGCAGTAGAACTCTACCACTCCCATACCCTACATTACCAAATTACAAATACATGACAAGTTCGTTACCTGTATACCAACTACCTCCAATAAATATTCCACCACAATCGGTAATCAGTACAAGTGGTCATCTCAATGGTACCAATAATACAAGTAATGGTAATAATTATTTGAAAAAAGAGGAAGACCGCTCAGTTATCTCATTACCGCCATTGCCAAGGACTCCTCCATTGACACAACAGTTGTCTCCCTTGGACACCCCTCCTCCTGTATTGAATCCACAACAGCATCAACAACAACAGCAGCAACAGCAGCAACAACAGCAACAGCAAGAAAATCAACAGCAACAACAACAACAACCACATGAGCTGCAACTGCTGCATCACAGAAAGAAGAGGCAGTGTCCTGATTGTAAATTATATTTTAGCAATTTGGCTACACATAAATCGACACATTTGTCAGTCAATTCTAGACCTCATGTTTGTCTTAAATGTTCGAGAGGATTTGCACGTTCTAATGATTTGATAAGACATGAGAATAGTCATTTGAAAGATATTGGTAAATTTCTTTATAAATGTCCTTTTTATAATGGAGAATGTCATTCAAATGGTTGCTTTTCGAGATGTGATACTTTTAAAAATCATTTAAAACTGTTACATTTCCAATATCCAGTAGGAACAAAAAAGAAGGATCGTTCTAAAGTAATGGGAGATTGCAAACTGTGTGGGATGCATTTCAACAATGTTGATGAATGGTTGAAATTGCATATCAATACCAATCAATGTGCCAAAATTTGTAATAATTGAAGACAAGAGAAACCAGTTTACGAATTTATGAATTTTTTTATCATCTTTTATTCTATATGTATATACATATATATAGACATTTTTTGTGTTTTTGGTTTTTTTGTTTTGGTTTTAGAGAGGTGGATGGTTGGATTGAACAAGCAGGGCCAGTCAAAATGAGATGAGTTAGAGGTTGGTTGATCTATAAAAGGGGAAGTTGATTGTGGGATTGGAAATTACGAAAAGAAAAAAAAAAGTATTAAAGAGATAAACCGAAACGAGGATTTATATGAAACAATTGGAAACGAGAAGGAAAAAAAAAACAAAAAATTCAACCCCGCCAACCCACAACAGAATTAGTGAAGTTCATTTTGAGATGTCACTTCATCTATTGTCTTCATCAGATACAACAGTTATCAGAGAATGAAAAGATGAAAAAAGCGAGGGAAAGGAGGAGGAGGAGTTTTTTTCAAGAAAGAAGAAAAAACCCCCCAACTCTATCACATCAATTCTCAATCAATCAATCAATATTGGCATACAAACAAGTACATTTGATTATTGAATGAATCCTACCCTCTATGGGAGAGGTCATTGATGGTTTTGTCAGCATTTTTTATTTACATTTATTATTACTATTATTCATATACAAACACACACACACACATACACACATTGTCATTATTATTATGTTACTATATTTTTTTTTATTCACCATCATCATCATCATCACTGTCATATTATTATTATTATAGACATGATTCATTTTATATATATATACGACTATTACATACGTTTTTTATAGAACCTTATTACTACACGATACAGGAGTTAGGAATGAAAATAAGAAAGGAAAAAAAAAAATTTGACTTTTATTAAACGAATAAGCCGCTGTTAGTAGTAATTGAAATATGAAAAAAGCATTTTTCTTTTTTCTTTTTTTGGTTTTTTGAGTGGTGTGCAATGATGTATGGGGCTGGCTGGAAAGGGTTGTGTCTTTGTTTAATGATTTTAAAGATCTTTAGTAAAGAGGAATGATACGGCTATTTTACTTTTTACTTTTTTCTTGTTATTTTTACCTTCCATCCCGCAATTTGCGATCCTTGTGCCGAAACTGTGCGCGTGTGTGTGTACGTGTGTATGTGCTGGGCAATCGGCGAGTTTTTGTTTCAAGCCGACCTCCTCCTCCGTCTCCGTCTCCTTCGCCGTTATTTCTCCTCCAACTTGCCCTCCTTTTTTTTTATTTATTTTGTTTTTACCTTTGCTTCCGCCACATCCTGTGCCCAACCGCCCGTTTTATTTAGATGATGGAGGGCACCGCCCGATACTTCGGTTGTTGTTGTTGTCGTATGGTGAAATCCTTATTACATAAATCAACCATCAAACAAAATGGCGGCAGTGTTGGTGGTCAGAGGCCTTATTAATAACGACATCGATTGTGGTCTTTCGATATCAATCCCCGAGAATTGATATGGTTGAATTGATCGTTTCAACCCCCGCTCAAATAGAGATACTTCTCTTTCCTCTTTCTAAATAATCAATTAGCCCCATGATAAATTTATCAGATGGGATATCATAACCCTCCCCTACAGAACTTGTGGTTATTTATCTTTGTAAATACACTGGCAAGTCTGTCGTGAGCGCAAGGTGAATGAGGGAATACCTCTTCAACGCTGCTTGTTCTATTTGTTTGCGATTCCGGAACATTTCAACTGGAAAAGGGCACACGCAATATCATACCCAACAACAATTGTGCCATCACTCGAACTGCGGAAATACACCACACATACACACACACACTATATAGATCATAGAGCGAAAATTCAGCAATGTCCCAATGGGCAAAAATGGGAAGCTCTCCAGTTCGACACATCTCTCCAGGCAGGCCATAGGGTCAAGACAAGCAACACACGCCGTATGCTCGGATCCATGAGGAATTTGTCACCCATCCCCCTTCGGGAAGGTCACGGGGAAATAAACTATAAACACCCATCAGTCAGCCTTACTAATCCTGGTTTATAATTCTTGACAAATTAGCCCTGCGGATTTAAGACTTTTTGTTGTTAAAACATTCTTCTTTTCTGGCAGTGCCAAGAAAACTTTTTGTAGTCCTTTGCCTTGCCTTGCTATTACACTGCTATTCTTATAATCCATCCACTCACAAGATGATGATGCATCTAGCCTTATGATACCACAAAAGAAAGAAAAACTAATTTTTTTTGTAAGGATTCAGAGTAAATTGCAACCAATTTTTTTTTTCTTTGGTAGCAACGTGATGGGAAAATGGTAGTTACAAAGTACCTTAGTCATTTGCTCTTGAACTTAATTTGACATCTTCATCTATATTTCTAGAATGTTGCTCTTGTAAATAGCACCGTTTTTAGCTGCTCAAAGCATCACTATAAAGAAATAAAAAAAAATCAACTTGTTATTCCCGAGGACGTTATTCGTCATTTTTTTTTTTGAAACAAAAAAGGGCTTTTTTATCCGAATTCATTTCCAGTATGGCAAAACAACCAATAATTAATCTGATATGGCCTCAAATTTTTTAGAGCCCCTTCTTCTATATAGTCAACTATCTGCTGTTTACAAATAATACTCAGGCTGCCATTAGCATAATAAATAGTTCTCACTCATCCATTTCCGCCTTGCCTTTTCGTTGCGTATCTCTCATTTCCTTTGGTCAAATTTTCACACTAGAACTCGGACCCGCCTTTCAGTTTACCGATGCTTGTTTTGTAGCTCTGGTACAACTCGTATAATCCATCATATTTGTTTGCTACAACTCACTTTTAAACCGTAAGAAAGGACAAATCTTAAGGCTCAACCGTTGGTGATAATTCTAGGAGGAGAAGAGACAAGGGAGAAGAGGAAAATTTTTGATCCCGAGAGTCCGAATCAACAGGGACTAAAATTCTCGCATTATCGTATAATGACAACGATTCAACATTGTAATTTAAAAAGAGAAACAGCAACTTGACCAACCCCCGGCTACCTTAACTGGGTTTCTCTCTTGAGAGCCAAAAGTGTATATTAATAAAATTTCTGGGATCGCCGCATGGGTCGAAATATCTGGCCGATGGCTTTGACAAAGTTTTTTAGTGCCCCTACTCTACTTCATTTTTAATTGCGGCTAGAAAGTCCAGTATTGGCCACAGAAAATTAAGACACTGGTTCATAAACATGCTGTTGATTTGAGATATGTGCAATTTTTGTTGAAATTGTCATCGGATTAAATACTGGTTTGCAGAACTATATGCGACCAAGCAAAATAATTTCACTATCATCTCAAATTTGGTCGCTGGCCCATCGAATATATTTATCTGTTCTCCGAATCAATGACAAATGGCTCTTGTACATCAATTTGCCAAGAAAGATCCCACTTCCAGACACAGATCAAATGGATGAAAAGAATGTGCAACATATCTAAAGATAACCTGATCAAAATTGTTGGACCTTCTTTTTATACTTGGAGAAATGGAATTTATGTCTGATTGATATATACTTATCATCTGATCTTGAAGGTGGGATGAATTCAGTGATTCCAATTCACTTCTTCAAGAAAGTGGAACATATAGAGAGACAAAGAGAGAAAAAAAAAGGAGAGAGGGTTGTGTATTGTGTATACTAATATTACTATCAAATATCCCCACCTACAAAGTCTGCAAATTATTATTATATTGTTAGCAGAGCACAGGACTTGTACACATTCAAGATAAAACTAGCTTTCGATTTGCGCTGTAATTTGATCGAAAAAATAAACTGACATCGTGTTGATAACACAGCAAATTTTTTCATCAACTTGTCAAATAGCCAAGTCAAGTACAAGATCCAAGGGCGTCAAAGATATGATGGTGTGCAAATAATCTAAGATCTATCAATAGTCTTTGTGATGCTACCTCTCACAATTAGCATATTAGAGCGAAAAGCCTTTCTTTGTTGTAAAGAATTCTACCCAAATACCTTATAACGAAATACAGGATGAAAAATTCCGTCAAACTCAACTGATTCGAGTAAACTCCAAGTTCAGCTTGATGTTCATCGTGATAAGATCTCAGTATCCCAGACACACATCCTCCAAAATTGAAAACGGTTATACATTTGAACACATCGTATACATCAGTACTGCTCAAGGATATGAGACCTACCCAAGAGCCGTCATGGGTCATTTTCAAACAATATTGACAACATAATCCAGGATGGGAGATGAGAAACTTTTGTAAAGCTCCATCTATAGTTCCAAGTTGAGCAGTGGTAGTGCAACCAACAGCCCCGGTATCTCTGTCACTCAAAGCTTGTATCTGATACAAGGTACATTATCAAGTGTGACTGTCCAGCCTTCTTTTAGTGAACACTCGTTCAGAGGCTTTATTCAACCACCCTCCGACACAATCAGCTATATTAGTAGTTATAATAGATCCAAGAGTCTGGCAAAGTTCTTTTACAGTCTGAGAAAAACTCGCGTCGCCTTCTCTTTGTTTGGCCAATTGGCTGCTTTCTGTAACATTCGACTCCAGGTAATCATATTCAGAATAGCCATCGAAGATCATTGCGTCATCCTGGGTGTTCCAAAGAGTAAGATTTGATTCAACAGATTCTAGTTCAAGTTCAGGCGTGCCTGGGATTACTGTTAGTACACACAGTGGTACCATAATCACCATCACAAACGTGATATATAGCCTGGTCCAATTCTGTTTTGGTTTCATGGTTATCAAAAATATCAGAAGGCGGATGACAATGAGGCAACTGCCATAAAGTACAAGATGAGGCGTGCTATATCATTCGTGAGAATTTCTTGAGCGTACAGAAAAAATGATTTTCCTCAATTACAGGAAGAAGGGTTTTTATATTCAATTTGAACTGCAGAGAGCTTTTTTTTTCTTTGATAAAGTAATCTAAAATGACATCCTCTAGGGACCAAGTATTACGGTTATACCTGAACCGTCTAAGTTCTCTACCCATTCAACAAAACAAAAAGAGTTCCTGAATAGTCACAGATCCCATAATAGATCAACACATTAGATACAAAATGAAGAAACTCCAGTAGATATCACTGGACGGTCTCAGTGAGTTTGATCATTATAAAAAGAATACACCATATAGGTCAGTCAGGTCATTTTTCCGCGCAATTTTAAGCATAAATATGTAAGATATTTGGGTCTATAAAGTTTTTCTGTTTTAAAAAATGCTATTCGACCAATTGAATCAAGTCCGCCATCCAAACACCCAAATGTTCATTGACAATCAACTGATCGCCCCTAAATAATGTTTATTCTTTTTGTCTTTTAGGTAAAAGCTTGATCTTTTTCAAATGAATTACAAAAAAACACAAAAACACAATATCAAAACTCTTTTCCAATGAGTTATCAGCAATGTTAAATACGTATTATATTTCATATTCCTGGTAACTTAATCATAGAAGCAGGTGATTGAAATGTTTTCCAGCATTCTCTTGATCACCATATCAATGGTCATCCGTTGTTGGTCTTTTACGATCAAGATCAATGACAGTCATCATTTGAAAGGATGTATGGATGTTCTTAGAAGTGACACCATGATCAGTCACTCAAGTGAAGCTATTCAATTGACTCTCACAACATCAAACTCGACCTTCTCTGAACCAGATTGGATTGTTGCCATATACAGATTTGCTGACCATGATGGTTATGGTTTCTTCAATTTTGATGTATGTGGTGTCCCCGCATCATACGGTGATGGTGTAAGATTTTGTTCTCCACAAAATTACGAAAATTGGAGCCAATTTATGCGGAAGGGTGATTACCTGATCAAAGATATAAGGGAAAACAATTCTATTGTCGACTTTGAATTAAAGCGCAATGGCCGGTACTTTTTCCATGCGATGAACAAATTCGATGATGGTTCGATAATCACCCCATCTCTCAGTCATCCATCATCATTCATGGCTTCTGCCGATTGGATGACGGTTTATTGTGGGATTTTTGAAACGGTGGTAAACTCATCAACGATCATTTTTTTCATAGTGATGTGGAATAGAAACAGTTACAATTTGAAGATGTCAACTAGACTCAAACAGGTTATCTCTATATATTACATTCCATTTCATGTTTTGGCTCCTTTCTTTGAAAAAGTCGTTGTTACTTTCTCCAAGAACAGCAATATATCTATTGATAAGTTCATTGATATAGCTACATGCTTATTAATATTTTGCGAGTGTTTGTATCGTCTTATATTTTACTTGTTTCATATGGCTTTGATAGCTTTCCAATTGACAAATATCCGTTGTCTTCGAAACACTTTCGAACGCCATGCTTTCTCTATTTGATGGCATGCTGCAGTGGGGTTTTGCGCTACAAAAAAGATACTAGGATCCGCGGACTGGTCTTTTATTTATCTTTCATGATAATGGTGATATATCCATTTTTCAAATATTTTCATCCTAAAAGATGGTTATTCTCCATGAATTTAAGGATCCCACAGAGAATAAAGGGAGTTATCAAAATGAATTTCATCTGGGCTGCTCAGTTCCTGATATTCACCATTTTTTTTTTTTATTACAAATTTACTCCTGGAGGTTCGAAAAGAAGGTTTTGAGGTCACAGAATTCAGGCTGGGTTGATGTCTTCTTTAGTGTATACCATAATAGCATACAAGCTATGATGGTTTCCTTCTTCTTGATCAAATATTGGAGTCCAAATCTGATAAAACTAGACCAAGTACGCTTGTTGGTGAATGATTCTCAAAATATTGGTATACCCTTGAATAGAATTAGGGTTGAGTGAGTGTCGGCAATTAAATTAGCTGAATAATAGTTTCCTGAGACTCGGCTGTGGTTTTATAAATCACTTCTTTTGTCTCATTTGGCACTGAAAGTGAGGAAATCAAAAAGAAAGAGAAGTGAAGATGTAGTAAAGATGAGTGATAAAGCACAGATGATATGGGCCCCCATACTGAAAGAAATTTGATCATTTGCCGATGCTGCCTTGAGCATCGAGTCAAATAATGACCATAGTGAAGTGTTGAAGTAACGGAGAAGGTCTCTTAAATACAGAAGTATGACAATCTCAGTGCTGAGAACAGCGATGAGGAAGATGAAGAGCAAGCAATTTAGAGACAAATACAAGAACGAAATTAGGATGTTTCACTTGAATTGTTTTGATGAGAGCCACCAAGAGTAAGACGGGCGTTGTGGAGAGCGAGATTCTTGATGAGTCAAAACCCGACTCGAAAGTCTAGATTGGCGTAGAATTAAATGTTAAGAAAATTGAGTCCGGAGCAATTAGCTAAGCATCAAAAGAAGATCCCGAACAGTAGTGGTAAACATATCGAAGATAACACCGTACATGAAATCGATGAAATGAAGACAGATGTTGTGTGAAGACTATCATATCGTTAGAGAGTAAATCATGATGGTAATATGAAAAGCTGCTATCCCAAAGGATGGGTTGGATTATTAAATAAGAAAGATGCTAACTTAATGGGGTTGAGTTTGAGCGGTGACCTATTGGAAGGGTTGAAGTGCTCTTCTTTCTATGAAGGTTTTTGATTGGGCCACGACTGGATGGATTGTCAAAGAGAATGAGGGGCTTATTCAGGGAAATTTGCAAGCTGGATTGTCGCACTCACACAAGTTAGCTAAGGTATTGATTGCAGACAACTTTTCCAGCCATCGTACTGATACTTCTGCCCGAGTGGAAATCCCAAAATCTCGGAAGATAAAGAGTGGAGAAAATAAAATTAAATGAAATTCTCGCTACAGCCGCATGTGTTGCCTCGTTTTCGTTAATTAGGAATTACACAAAAGTGTTGAAAAATTATGAGAAGTGCCCGCTGTTTTAGTTCAAGTTGAGTACAACATTTCTCACAACTTCCCACCTCATTATACTCCGTTATAGTTCGCGGTCAGAAGCCCACATGTCTCATTCTTGCCCTCAATGGAGATGCGATTCACTGGTGAAATTGGTCATGGCTAAGATGTTCTTTATTTTCTTCAAACCAGTTCGAAACGTTCACCCGATGATTGGGATTCCTCTGGCTTGAAGTGAAAGATTTTTATCGTGACAACGCAAGAGCAAGAACACTTGTGAGCTGCTCTGTTGTATATTAAATTATAATGCACCTAAAAAGTAACCTTTTATTAGACAAATTACATACCTCTGTTGAACTCCACACTTCTAATTGGCTCACCTTTGAGGTCTCTCATATTTTGTAAATCCGATTCTAATTTAGAGACATCGATGGTCCTTCTTTGTGGGAATACGGCAAGGGCAAATGGTAATGCCACCAACGACGTGACAAAGATCAAACCTATGTTACACAAGGTGACCACACTTCTGCTACTGTTTCTTAACACAGTTTTTTGTAATCTCAACAAGATCAATGGTGGAATAACCATGATAGGAGTTGCATTGATAACTCTTGACAGTGCCGTTTCACCAACTGCATAAACAGCGGCTTTCTTCGACGTACCAACTTCGTTCCCGTCATGATCGAAGACTGTGATTCCCTTCTTGATCTCTTCCGATCTCATCAAAAAGACATTGACAACCCCGGCACTAACGACAGCAGCAAAGGGTACCAATCTACCTAACACCGTCTTTGTTGATTGGCTGACATTACGAAGTCTCGGTACGATCGAATTCAAACCAATGGCAACACCACAGGATGCAGATACCAGCATCGAGTAATTGATCAGTAATTGTTGCCACGAGATGGGATGCGATTTATTACCATTGGCAATGTTGATCGCCACATTTAACGACTGATTAGCAATTTGCCAAAATAACGTCCCCAGTGATCCCAAATTCGGTGTCAACATACCAGCAGTGACGACCAAATTACTCAACACGCACGATGACATTCTGAAGGGTAAC
Source organism: Nakazawaea populi (assembly GCA_030557235.1). Lineage (NCBI taxonomy): Eukaryota > Fungi > Ascomycota > Pichiomycetes > Alaninales > Pachysolenaceae > Nakazawaea > Nakazawaea populi. The sequence goes on along the minus strand of JAKTVN010000007.1, from coordinate 424,658 downwards.
ATAACCGTCTCACCTGTATCTGGGTGTATGCTCGAGTCCAAGACTCTTTTCAGTTTCCATAATTCAGGAGTCATCTGAGGTATTTGGCCATTTTTATAGGCACTGATCAAATCCTTTGAGTGAGTGATGTCCTTGCTTGTGTTGAGAAGCATGAAAGGATCTGAGATCTCAGCACAATGCTTGACACGACCCCAGTAAGTGGAAAGATCATATTTGGAGTCCGGTAATGTTATAGCACCAGGAACTGAAGAAGCCATATTGTGTTCGTTCTGTCTCGATCTTTTATCTTATTAATTTTCAGTAGAAATTGATGGAAATCTCCTGAAGAGTACTAATCAGGGTCCAAGATCTCACTGACCGACAAGATGATATGGATCGAGTGAAAAATTTTGTATGATCAACTGATTTGTTTTTGTGGTCTGTGTGCACGTCTATCTTTCAGACTATGAATGGCTTTACACTTCTTCATATATCCAAAGTTGCTGCTGCTATTATGGCTATGTTTACTGAGAAGACACTGTAGGGAGAGATATAGAATAGACGATTACAAGGTAAACAACTTCTCGAGTCAAAGAGCTCTCATATCGGTTGAATAAGCTCTTATCTATAGCGATGCACATGGGGTCGGTCGTTCGGCTCGAAGATAGAGCTAATATAGTCGTGTCTCCATGCCTAATAATCTTTTAGTAGGTATTTTGCTTGGGCGTGGTATTATATCATTTGAGAATAATAGTATATTATATTGGCTCAAATTTGAGATTTTGAGAAATTTGAAGAGCATGTATCTTATCATGATTGCTATTACCAAACTTTTCAAGTACGTTTTGCTCTTACTCTCTGTGTTGTCTTACAAATCGCTCCCATTTGCCTATTTGGTGAGATTCTACTGGGTGGGATTCCACAATTTGGTACTATACAAGCAACCTCTGTTAAAGAAGAGCGACCCATTGCAATTGTTGAGACCAGTTATTTACAAAACACATTGCTCATTATTCGAATGCGACTTTTACTTACACAAGTCCAATTCCACCTACTTCATCGACTTGGATATAGCCAGAACAGATTTACTATTGCGTAAATTGCAAAAATTCTTTTGGTCCCACAAGAAAAGTCATGGTAGTTTCCCCATGATTCCAGTAGGCTCTGTGGCATCCCATTTCAAAAAGGAGATCAGGCCCTTGGCAAAATACAACATCATCAGTGAGATATTTGCTTGGGATGAAAAATGGGTTTTCATGTTGTCCAAATTTGTAATTGGCGAAAAATTGTGCTGTTTGTCTATCACCAAGTCCGTGTTCAAAAATGGTTTCAAAACAATATCTCCAAAAGAAATTTTCCAGGTGGAGGGAGTTTACAACGAGAAGGTGGCCAAGGTCAACGAGCAAAGATTGCCATTGGTCAGCCATTACGTTAACGAATTAGAATCACTTGATAACATTGAATTATTTACAACAAAACCTAAATTATAATTCAGATTGCTTCCAGTTATCATAAGTGAGCAATCACTATGGACTGCCATGATAAAAAAGTGAATGGGGTTACCCACTGCTACTCCTCACATAGCATACAATGATGAAGTGAACGGCAGATGTGTAAAACCAACTAAATGTCAACTTTTTTAATAAAATTGAGTATATTTATAGCCATAGTAAGCAGTACCGACACTACCCAATACAGTCAAAAGCAGTGGTACAGGCTTGCTGAAACCTGCTTTTCTACCTCTCATAACACCGCCGGTGAGCATCAAGGTGGTTCCTAATAATGCCGTGTGAATACCGTACTCCATGTTATTCTTCAACAAATAACCGGCTCCAGCAAAAATTGTTGCAATGGAAAGACCAGCAATCAACGATGGCTTGGATCCTTTACGCCTGATTTCAATGTGCTGTTAGTTAAATGATCGATCTCCCTCAATAATCATCGTTAGGTGACAATAAATCGTATACTTACAAGTACCCAGCTGTACCGCCAACGGCTGCTAATGCAGAGTATGTGAATGCCAAATGTTCCTAAAAATTAACCTAGTTAGAATCGAACTTGAAATATATAAATATATCTATACATCACATACCATTTTTGTATATTTAAAGTCAACGTTGATAAGATGGATGTTATATGAGTTGTATTTTTGTCGAATATTAATGGGAAAAACAGAATATACAAAATAATTTGTTATTAAAATTTGAAAGCACAAATGCCGTATAACAAACGTCATCTGAAATAATAATAAAAACAGAAAGCTTCACATTGATTGAAGGATGGGCTCTCAACTTTCGTTGCTCACGCCAACGGCCCCCACAGTGGCTTTGCAGTCCTACATCGACATCTTGCCCAATGTTCAGTACTCCTCCACCATCACTTCGTCAAGGTTTTTAAAAACAGTGAAGAGTTTAGATAGTAATGGATTCATCATTGTCAAAGTGTTTATCAAAAATGATAGGTTGAGCTTACCCTACACCCAAATTCTAGCAGCATTGGATAAGCAGCAGCAAATTTTGATGAATGTCAGTAATACTTTGCCTTTCACAAAGATCATTGACACCGATAGGGCTACTTATGTAATACGACCATTCATCAAGACCAATCTATTTGACAGATTATCGACGAGGCCATTTTTGGAGAAATATGAAAAGAACTGGATCCTGTTTCAAATGTTGTATGCGCTCAATGAATGCCATAAGCGTGGTGTCGTCCATGGGGATTTGAAAGCCGAAAACATTTTGATGACATCATGGAACTGGGTGCTCATCGCAGATTTTGAAAATTTCAAACCCACATGTCTACCAGAAAACTCGTCCCAATTCTCATTCTACTTTGATACTTCAAAGAGAAATATCTGTTATTTGGCACCTGAGAGATTTGAAGAGAGTAACCCCAATTTGCCCTTGTCTACCAAGATGGATTGCTTTGCAATGGGGTGCGTTTTAGCAGAATTGTACCTCGACGGTTCTCCTATCTTCACACTTTCACAATTGTTCAAATTCAAAAAAAACGATTATCAGCCCAACTTGAATGCCATAGATGATGTCAACGTAAGAGAATTGATTTTAGATTTGGTACAATTGGAACCAGAAAAGAGAAAATCAATACATCAAATTTTGCATGACTATAAGGATAAGGTATTTCCATCACTGTTTGATGAGTTCTTATATCCATACTTTGCAACATTGTCAAACTACAAAACAAATCTAGTGAAAAACAGAAAGGATCGATTTCAGGAATGCGATTACAGAATTGACAGTTTGTTCAATGATTTCGCCACAATTTCCAAATATCTCAATTATGACAATAAAGATGAACAACCAATAACTGTAAGCTCAATGCCAATACCTATAAGCTTAAATTTACCTGGATTAGCCAACTATTCTCCAAAAAAGACTCAAGATGCAAATTTGAACCCGATGGCTTTACTATTCTTAAACTTGGTACTCTCAGCCGTCCGAAACACTACTCATTCCTCATTTCGAATCAAATCATGCGATATCATCACTGTGCTTCTGGAAAAGCTACATGATGAAGCCAAGTTGGATCGCTGTTTGCCATACTTAATTTATCTCTTAGAGGACCCATGTAGCGATGTGAAAGTTGCCGCATTGAGGTCCATCACCCAATTGTTATACATGTGTGACTCAGTATCAATTGTAAATATATCGATTTGGCAAGAGTACATCTTACCTAAATTGACTTTTTTCCACAATCAGATAAATCAGACTAAAGAGTCAGATTTCTTGAAATTGCATTTTGCTATTTATTTACCATATTTGATGTCACAATCGTTGAGATTTTACAGCTTTGCAAAGATAATACAAGATGACAAAAACATGTTGGTAAAGTTGTTTGATAAGTCGAATCTTGTGAAAGAATTTGAGTATTTCACCGTCAACTTGTTGACAGATGCCAACCCCAATGTAAGAATAGCTCTTTTGCAAAATATCACAGAACTTTGTCAATTTTTTGGGAAGGACAAAACGAACGATTTGGTCTTGAGTCATTTGATCACATATCTTAACGATAAGAACCCTTATTTGAGAGTATGTTTCATTGATTCTATACTACCATTGTCCATGTTCACTGGTATATCGTCGTTGGAGCAGTACATTTTACCATTGTTGGTGCAAACGATAAATGATACAGACGAATTGGTTGTCTTCAAAATTTTGAGAGTCTTCTTACAACTCATCGGGCTTGGAATGTTGAAGAAACATTATATTTGGGATCTAGTTAAAATCGTCATAAAATTGGTGTTACATCCAAATGAGTGGATAAGAAACACATCATTGATGTTGATTATCACCATATGTGAGAATTTTTCCTTGACGGATTTATACTGCATTTTGTACCCGGTGATAAGACCATTTTTCCAGTATGATGTCACTGTATTCACCTATGAGTCGTTAATGCCATGTCTTGCAAAGCCCTTGTCAAGATCAGTTTACAATTTACTGATCAACTGGGCTCAAACTTGTAATACGGAAAATTCGTTGTTCTGGCAAAGGCAGAACAGCACTGCAGTGGATTCTTTTGGAAACTCTGGACTATCATTTTTGATAAGAAATAAGACGAATTTGAGATTCACTGAGTCAATTATGGTGAGTAACAACGAAATACCGCTATCGCCAAATGATAAGTTGTGGTTCATCAAGCTACAGAATTCAGGATTACAGGAATCTGAATTTTGGAAATTGGCCGTATTGAGGGACTACATTTTTCGTATTTCCAGGTTCACTACTAAGAGTTCGGTCAACGACATGAATCCAAACATAGAGATACAGAAAATTGGTGTCTTACCGAAAACTTTGTTTTTCGATGTCATGCATAAATCGGAATTTAAAGAACAATCCATAGCAAAAGTTCTACAATCTCCACCTCCACCATTGATCCCTATACCTTCACACTTGGATGCAAATTCATCGCCATCTAGATCGAATAAAGTCGGTACAACGCCTCCTAACAACGGCGGACAGCAGTTGATCTTGGGTAAAATTACTAAAGCTGCACCGTCAGTTCATGAGGATAAAGGCAACGCATTTGCTACCATCAAAGATGGAATCTATGGTAATATAAACAATGATCAGCTCTCAATGATGACTCAGCAATCAGAGCTGACTATAAATTCCACAGACTCTGCTATGAATGAAGAACATGGGTTGCAGGATATGGACCAGAACTCGGCTAAAATCTTGACACAGATCCAGCACAATTACAAGGGTAAAAATCCTTATATTCTCAGGTTTTTGTCGAGTTTCAAATTTGAGCCAAGCTTGGATAATTATATCGAGTTTGGCCCACAGTTGAATGTGGCCAACAACATGAACCTGGAGTCTAAAAATTGGTCGCCGAAGGGTGTCCTCGTGGCTCACTTAAATGAGCACAAAGCAAGTGTGAACTGCATTGCCATTGCCCCTGATCAGAATTACTTCATCACGGGTGATAATGATGGTATTTTGAAAGTATGGGACTCATTGAGGTTGGAGAGAAATGTCACAGGTAGTTCATCTCTATCGGTAAACTTGAAATCGTGCATAAAAAGTATTGCTTTTCTACAAAATCGAGATTGTTTTGCGCTGGCGCTAAAAAATGGTTTTGTCAAAATTTTCAGGATAGCCTTCGAGAAGAATGGCAGAAATAGGTTCAACAAACTCATCTCTATCAGAGAATATAAGTTGAATGATGAGTTTGCTATTCAGATAGAGCTTCTGGATGATTTGCTAATAATGGTGACATCAAGCTCAAGGATCATTGGAGTCGATATAAAGACGATGGTAAACATCTTTGTTTTACAGAACGACCCGAGTCATGGATTGCCCATTGCTTTTGTAACGGATCGTTCCCGAAAGTTGTGGGTTTTGGTTTCAACGAGTGCTGGATTGCTTGATTTATGGGATATAAGGTTTGAGATTCTTTTGAAAACTATCACCATTAATAAGCAGGTGATGTTGAAAAATGTACCAAATGAATTCAAGAAGTTCACTTCTAAAAGAAATAGAAACATTTTGATGATAGGTTCTGACTCTGAAGTGTCGATTGTCGACATCTCGAAACTGGAAAGTTCTTCGAAAAGAAAGGCTCAACAGCTGCAGCAACAACAGCAACAACAACAGCTGCAGCTGCCACCTCTAGATGTGTTGGAAGAGATAAGACCATGCAACCAACTGGAATTTGTACAGTTACAGAAAAACTCTTACATGATCACTTCCACGAATCAAAATGACTTAATATTCTGGAATTTGAAAAAGTTATCTGACTCAAAGTTTTTGAGTGCTTCGAAAGAATCAAAGATTGAGTTCAATGAATTCCAGCAAAACGACACTTTGAAGTATTCTTTCAACACCATCACTATGTCAGAGCCTCTGGACAAAAAGAAAAGAAACGTGAGCAAAAAAATTGTCAGCTCTCATCTGATTGACTTGATCAAGGGTATCAAGTTCATCAACAACCCCTATGAGATGATTATTACTATCGATAGAAGTGGATGTATTAATATTTATAGATAATACCTTAGTTTCTTCTTTCTCAGACTTGCGCAGCAGTTTACAAAACTTTAAATAAGTGAATTACAATGCTGCTTCGGCTAAAAACAAAATTATAAGCATCTATAAGGGTCCCCTCCAGTAGCACGAGACTTGTTTTCTGTATGGAATTGAAAATCACTTCAAAATTTGCAAAAGGAACAAGATTTCGTTGATCATTTATTGTCTCCATAGTGTTAATTAAATCTATTATGTCATATTTTTTTAAAGAAGTTTGAATGCTGTTTTCTACAATAGTCTATCTAATCAATTAAATCTGTTTCTATAACGCAATTTTATGGAAAATATAATGCCTGTAAATTCCCAAAATACGTATTGCACTCAGTCCTCTGGTCAGTGCTTCAAATATGTGGTCCAAGAATCTAATGTAACTTTGTTACAAGCACGTAGGTTTAAAGACATCGCTGCCCCGAAAGTTTGATGACAACTATGAATGATCATTGATACCCTCGAAAGCAAAACTCGTGCGAGGTGAAAAGAACGAAAAGCACCTCCAAACTTGAGGAATGAAAAATAAAAATAAAAAAAATTGGGGGAAGAATTTTTTTTATTTTTTGACCTTACTCGACTATTTATGGATATGAAAGATCATATACTTGAATGTCTTGGATAGAGCAAAGAGGCAACAGATCAAAGTGAGCTCGAAATAATTACCCTCAGAGTCTTGATGAATAGAAAGAAAGTCACGGTACTTCGTTCTGGATTAATTATAACTGTCATGTTCCATGATAGATGCAACTTTCCGACTATAACTTGTATTTACCGTAATTGAAAAAGCTGATGGCTGCTATCTAAAGCGAATGGTGTAGATTATTGGAAAGTACAGTTCATTGGACTTTATAAGGTTAAATAGTGATAAATTGATCATCCAAAATTTTATTTTGGGGATAAAAATTTGCTACATACTAGAGCATAAATTAAAAATTTAAAAAGCCGGGTATAGTAACGTCCCAGTGGCCGAGTGGTTAAGGCGACGCCCTGCTAAGGCGTTGTGCTCTGCATGCGCAGGTTCGAATCCTGTCTGTGACGTTATTTTTTGATTTTTTTTCTTTGTGTACTCAAAAGTTGATAACACAAACGTGAAATAGCAACTAAGTGTTAAGTTTCTTGTCGACACCGGTGCGAACATATCTTCCATATAATTCCAACTATTATGAACCATTGCTTGTTCTTCCAATACACCTTCAGTAGAACTTGATGATATGGCCTTCTCATGATAAAGACTGTCGTTTCGTTTTGGATAAATCTGATAAACAAATTTTTTTATAACAGAAGCGCTCTTTGATTTTTACAACATTCGATCGACCACATTGACAATTCGGTTACTCTACAGTTCTGCAGGAAAAAATTCTTTCATCTTCTTTAGCAGCCGCAGTATTTACAGCGAGGTTGGCCATAAAGCCATACTCACCAGACGTACATCAGTCGTCATCATCGAAAACTAGAATCCCTAGTTTGTTGACCAACTCTTTTGACACCATGTATTTTGGAGACCTAGACAGGGTGTAGAACAAGTCGGTGTACAAAGCCTTAAAAATGAATGGGGAATGACATGGATTGATAAAAATTTTATTGAGGTTGACCGACTGTTAAAAAAGATAGTAGTTTGAATTGAAGCTGGGAGAAAGGGGCAAAGGGGTGACACGTCGAAACTAGACCTCACCAGTGTGTTCCCATGGTAATTTCTCTTAACATGTTGTATAACATGGTAAAAAAAAATCATTTCTACGGTATGAACGGTAGAGTTTTTACAATTCAATTTCGCCTACTAATCACCAATTGATGCCTAATGTCCTAAGAAATGGTTTACTTCCATAATTGCTGGTGTGCTGCATCAAGTTTATATTAAGAAGCCCACATCTTCTGTTCTGTTTGAGGATAATATGATTCAAGATCAAGAGTGATAAGATGCCAAGCAGTCTTCAGCTACGTTTTCGTCAGGAAAAGTATGCCACATGTACGCATGTATCACTAGAAATCAAAGACTCCATTTGAGGAAAGGGTGGCAGGAGATATAGAAAGTATAGCAAATTCAAAAGTAGGAACTATCATTTGCTTCAGCCCTCGCATTATTCAGTGTCAATTCATCTTCCTACAACTACCAATAATGCGAGATGAGTGCTGTTGATTTTTCTCATCGTATATGTCATATCTTAGAATAGGCAGGATGAGAGATCTAGGAGTGTAGCTTTTATTTATCTTTTAGTAATCCCACTACTCTTTAATGGCAGTCTTCAATAAGAATTCTTAAATCGGCAATCAAATCATCACTTCATGTTTGACGAATTAAGTGTAGTGTTACTTTTCCGAAAGAAGAATTATAAAGTCTGTAACCTTCAGAGATACTCAAGAATACTGCTGAAGACAAACACTAAATTCATATCACCAGTTTTTTCTCCAGTAAAAGGATAAAACATGCAACATCCTCTTGATGTTATTAAAATGAAATACATAAAAAAAAAGTGGGTATCAGCAAATATTGGTATTAGCGGCCTCAAACTGATTTCAAGAAATTGGATAGTTGAAGGGTGAACCCGCACGATTGATCTGTATAAATGGGTGGTGTTGCTGATTCAATTTCCAAATAGAAAGCTTACCTCGCAGTACAGTTTTATTATACTTTTACAGAAAAGTTTGGAAAAACCTTGATAAGTTATATTAATGACGATATTAATCTAATTATTAAATTTAAAATGCAAATGATGAATTAAAACAGCCATGAAAGTCTAATTTTTGCCCCATTTGTCATAGCTGTAGACCCCAAACATGGTCAATGCCAAACCTGCAGTTTGTAAACCCGTGACTGACTGTCTCTCATATACAATAGATGCCAAGATGACGCAAATCCTTTTAAGAATATTGACTATGGAATAATTGACAGTTGAGATCAAACCCAAGATCTGGAAAGCCATCAAACTTTGTGTGAAATGGGATAATCCATTGAAGAGCAAAAGATTTAAAATCTTGAAATCAAGATTGTAAAGTGAGAATGACTCAGCTGATAACTCGGTCAAGATATAGATTGGCATAGTCAAACAAAACCCGATACAAGAGCACCAGAACAAGATGGTCAACTTGTCAAGTCTTGGATTCTTGGTGGCATCGTTCAAGTCATTATCGTTCTGTGGTAACAACTTCTCAGGGGTTGTAGAAGTCAAAATGGGTTTTGCGAACATGTTTTGTGACACAAAGATGATCATGGACAAGAAGGCAAAGAAACATCCTTTCTCGTAACCTTCGATGACGATTGAGGTGTTTGGCTTCAAGCATGACAACATCACTCCAACTACTAAAGGGAGCAATGTCAAGTAAGTTTGATAGTTGAATTTCCTGTGAAACACAACTCGGTAGATGAACACTGTTGATATAGGAGACAACAGTTTGATGGTATGAACCAAAGACACTGGGATGATAGATGTGGCTTTATGTGAAGTGATATGTCCGACAAATTGGAATGCTCCCATTGGCAATGTGGCTAAGATGATAGCTTTTGTTGGTTTCATAAAAAGCTTCAATGAAGTTGAACTGGGGAATGTTCCTTCTGGGAACCGTTTAACAAAGGCATTATTATTATTATTATTATTATTATTTTCACTGTTGCTGTTGCTATTGTGGTTGTCGTTATCACCGTTGTTGTTTTTCAAAAACAACATTGTCAAAATGCAAAAAAATTGTGTCAATATGAACTGGAATTGCGTCAAAGTGATGGGATACTTGAATTGTTTCAAAATGGCCTTTGTGGAGTTGCTGGATAAAACGCTTGTCAGATACCAAATCAAACATAGGCCAATAAGTCGAAAATTGACACTCGGTACTAAATGATCTGATTTGAATTTCGACTGTGATGGGAATGTTTTCAACGATATTCTACGCAAGACGCTGGGCCTGTCCAGTTTATGTTGCAGCAGCAGCTGATTATGATGATGGTGATATGCATTTGTCTGATAAAAGTTTTCAGCAACAGACTGCTCATATGAAGTATTTTTTTGAACGGTTGCGATCATGTTATTGCTTGTTGGATAATTTTTCTGTTACTGGGGGTCCGAAGTCAAGAAAAAATGCGAAGTGTGATATTTCATGTAGTTAAATAGTTGGTAAAAAACCACTGCTAAATGAAAGATATTGAATTGATAGCTAGTGATGACAGGTATTGTGGTAGTGCAATAAAAGAGTGTGGATGAAATATGGGATAGATCTGAAGTGTTCAAATGCAACAAAAGAATTTTTTTTATTTATTTATTGAAAAAAGAAAAATACAACAACAATAAGGAAGACAAAGAGACGAAAAAGAAAAATTCGATTTAAAAAGATTTTTCAGCGACTAAAATTTAAAGTTTTTAAAAGAAAAAAAGGATCTAGATTCGCTTATTGACACGTGTTTTTAACGGTATTTTTTCTGTCAAAATGTTGTGTTGCGTTCCTGGATATATTGCCTATCAGGGAAATGCTTTAAATCATTTTTGTTGTATTTTGGAAAGAAGTTTGTAACATAGATGAATTTTGAATAAGTAAAGTAGTGTATTGATAATTCAGTGATGATAGTAGTTTCAAATTTATTAAATTTTGTTCTTCTTTGTAAAGTTGTTGTAATAAGTCTCTGATATGTATATATACATCTAATAACAACTAGTTGGGTAATTACTTAAGCGAGTACTAGACCTTATAACAATAGTAGTTTTTAAGGAAGTGCAAAAACTACTAGAATTGTTCATTAGAAGTAATTTTTTCGATAGAGTGTTTGTTACACAAACAAAAAACTGGGGCTGCACAGCGAAGGACTGCAGAAGCAGAACAATTTTTTAAGGAAACTGCAGGGCGTGATGATTTATTTTGGAAATGATTTTTTTTTTTGACATAACGTAACAATCAAAATTGTTGGCGCCATAGTTGAAATCATTGCTATATATTAAGAATAGAATGGAGCCTGAAATTTTAAGATTTGTCGAACAGTTGAATCTGGCTTTCAGTTGTGATCATAATGAAATAGACAGTTTAGCTGGAGCAACAGCAGAACATTTTCAAAGGGAGAAACAACGAGAATTCGATTCATATTCTGTTGTCGTTGCACAAAAAATTAATTTTGCTAGATTTACTACAAACTCTCAAATAGATCCAGTTCTTTTCAAGATTGATGAATTGAATGGGTTTTGTTACTTTGATGATGATGAAGAAGAAGAAGAAGAAGAGGAGGAACCTGAAGAACCTAATTCAGAAGATGATGATTTTGAGGGAGGATTTCATTATGAGGAGGAATCGTTTCCAAACATGGAATCGATGATGTATTTTGACGAACCATGTATCGATTCATCAGTTCGATTAGAATTGGAGTCAATCACCAATGGTCAACCAATACCACTTGATAAGATCATTCGTGTGCCAAACTGTCACACTATTCTGTACTCGAGCAGTATCGACCATGGACGTGGCGCTTACCATTACTACGAAAGAGAAGTACATAACCAATACGAGACCAGAATCGTACGTGAATCAACGTTATCCTCAGCTTCTAGAAGAAACAGGGTGAGCAACAAGAGAAAACAGCGGGAAGGGTTATGCCCCTACTGTTCTGAAGTGGTATTTTTCGATATAGATACCTCGGCATATCTTCATCATTTGACTATTTCTCATGGGGTTTTTTCCAATGGAAACCCAGCTTTGGACCCGATATGTGTTGAAGATGGTGTTCTCTGTCCATATGAGCAATGCTCAACACAGTTTATCAAGTTGAAGAACAAGGATGTTATGGATCCTAAACGGTATAAGATTTATTGCCGCCACGCCAAGTTGAGTCATTATCAAGGGAAAAAAAGTATATAGAATGAGAGCAATTTATACCAAAAAGTGAATGGATAGGTTCATAAGAATACTGTATTTTATGAGTATGATGCCATTATAATGTTGGCTTGGATATATCAATGTTTTTTTTTCTTTCAAAGTTGTCTTACTTTAGTTCATTCATGTGATTTGGAACTTTCACATTAGATTATCTCTCTCTAGTTTTTGAAATCTTTTTTTATTTCCTCAAGAGGAAGTAGATGCGGATTTCCGCTCTCTGAGAAAAGGAATTGTCTAAAATGACACGACACGCCCCCCCCCCCCATTTGACCAAAAAAAGTTGAAGCATTTAACTTCCATATAATGAAGTATATTAATCTATGGGGTAAATGTACGAAGTAATAACAAGGTCAGCTAACGGTGACGGGTGGTACGATATTCATCATCTAAATTTGGTTGAAAATCAACTAACTATTGTGGTGTGTACCTGATAACGTGTCGTATACAAATGCGGGTGAGTAAAAAAGTATGCACGACCTTTTTTGTTGGGTCCAATTTTCGGGATACGTCATCTTGGATATATCTTTTTATCCAAAAAGTTCAAAACCACTCGGTATTTGTAGTGTAACAGAAAATTCAGGAATCAGAGTTTGTGTCTAGAGGCGTAGCATTCTAATGATGGTGAATTTGAGCTTTAACCTTATGTATATTTTGCTGTACTAAAATGTTGTGTTGTTGTGACAGTGAGTTGAGAGCGACACGACATTCGCAACAAATCCAAATTTTTTTTTTATTTTTTTTTTTACAAAAAGAGAAAAAGATAAAAAAACAGATTTGATTGTCAAAATATTGGTTGTGTAAGTATTTCCTGTGGGATATTAAACTGACTAACCTTTCATCACCTCAAAACCATTTATATCACATCCTAGATTTTAGCGACGCATACAGCAATCATGTCTGCCGTTACAGTCACAGGAAACAACAACTCCCAGGACACCAATAGCGTCACCTCTACTCAGAGAAGAGGTAACGTTGCTTCTTTGCAGCGTGAAAACTTGACAGCCATCGATACTTTTGGTAATGTTTTCAAAGTACCAGATTTTACTATTAAGGATATCTTAGATCTGATTCCAAAGGATTGCTATAACCGTGTTCTCTGGAAATCGATGAGTTATGTGATAAGAGATATTTCTGCCATGGTCGCCATTGGAACTTTGTCACATTATCTGATTCCATTATTGCCGTCAGTCTACCTCAGATTTGCCGCATGGTGTTTGAACTGTTGGATGATGGGTTTATTCGGTACAGGTATTTGGGTTATGGCTCATGAGTGTGGTCATCAACTGTTTAGCGATTATGGTGTTGTCAATGACGCCGTTGGATGGGTTTTGCATTCTTATTTGTTGGTGCCATTCTTTTCATGGAAGTATAGTCATGGAAAACATCACAAAGCCACAGGACATTTGACTAGGGATATGGTTTTTGTTCCTCAAACCAAAGAACAGTTCATGGAGTATAAACATGTTTCCCATTTGAGAGAATTGAGTGAAGATGCTCCAATTGTTACGTTGATCGATTTGGTCAAACAACAATTGTTTGGATGGTGGCTGCATTTGTTCACCAATGTAACAGGTCAACCTTACCCTGATCAACCTGGTTGGAAGACCAATCATTTTGTACCAGATTCACCACTTTTTGATAAAAAAGATTATTGGTATATTGTCTTGAGTGATATCGGTATCTTGACTCAAAGTTTCATCTTGTATCAATGGGTTCAAAAATTTGGCTGGTTCAACTTCGCCGTTTATTACTTTATACCATATGTTTTTGTCAACCACTGGTTGGTGTTCATCACTTATTTACAACACTCCGACTCTACAATGCCCCACTACGAAGCCTCTCAATGGACATTTGCCCGTGGTGCTGCTGCTACTATTGATAGAGAATTTGGTTGGGTTGGGAAATATTGTTTCCATGATATCATTGAGACCCATGTCTTACACCATTACGTTAGTAGAATTCCATTTTACAACGGTAGAAAAGGTACAGAACTGATAAAGAAAGTGATGGGAGAACATTATAGACATAGTGATGAAAATATGTGGGTAAGTCTTTACAAGACTGGTAGAATGTGTCAGTTTGTCGATGGTGAGAATGGAGTTAAGATGTTTAGAAACGTCAATAATGTAGGTGTCAAGCCTACTTGAGCTGAGCTGAGCTGACTTTTAGTGAGGTCATTTATATATATATATACAGATATATTGCTATTTACTACTATCTTTATTATTTTCTATTACTTCCTCCTTTATGATTATCAAGAATTTTGATCAATGAATCCAAGTTAAATCCGATACACTTCAATCACGTTAAAGAGCAAAAAAAAAAAAAAATTCAAGAAGAGCAAATTAAAGTATTTATTGATAATACAATTCAATTGATCCTACAAGAATCCAGCATAGGGATGATGATGACATATAGGTTGGGTGTGCCACGTATATCAATTACAATGAGACATATCCAACTGAGGCGAGGTGTTCACAACTATTCACAACACCAACAACAACAAGGACAGCAGCAATCACATCATCATGAGGAGTTGGACCTGGAGACTATTTTGTTGATCAAGTCATACCCAGTACATACCGATCCTACCCCGTATGAATTACTCAATGTTTCATACCATGCATTTGACGAGAGGGACTTGAAGAGCAATTTCAACAAGTTTGCAAAGATTTATCATCCCGATATCAAAATTTCACATCCGTTATTGAAGAATAAGACAGATAAATTTCAAAAAATATTGTCGGCTTACAAGTTGTTGAAAGATCCCAAAAAGCGGAACATGTACGACCAGTATAAGATGGGTTGGGATGGTGATCATAATACGACATATAATCTGTTCCGGCTGTCACCTAATTTCAAGGAATACCAATATTACAGTGCCGCGACTTGGGAGGATTTTCAACATATGAAGAATGGTGCTCCGAAGAGTACTTGGGATGTTGAGAAAAATAAGTATCAAATCCTGCTGAGTATAGTACTGTTTCTGATGGTTGTGGCCATTGTTGAATATCTTGGAGTGAAGGAGATGAGCGAGCTGGACTCGTTGTCGCGTTCTACTCTCTCTCAGCAATCTAAGATAGATTTGCAAAAACTGTACGACAATTATGGAATGGGAGCGGATAAAGATTCAAGAATTAATAGGTTTCTCTGGTGGAGACATATAAGTGAGATCTTATTTAATCATTCATGAATTTTATGATTTGATTTTTTTTTCATTATTCGGGCGGAGAAATTGGTTAGGGGGTTCATCAAAGTATCGAATTTTTTTTTTTCCACAACCTTTGTTCCACTATCATCTATCAATCAGTATTGTTTTACTAGAATTATGGGTCATCATGAGTTGAGTTTTGGTTGCCAGACGGGATTGTTGAGTGTTTTTGCATTTTGGATAATATGATTTGTGAGGTATGTATATATATCTTACAACATCAAATTTAATATTCTCTATAAAAAAAAATTGATATGAATACAAACTTTCAATGCTTAGCAACTGGTTTTTCACCTGTCAATTTCCCAACAAACTCTCTTGCCATATCACCCAATCCAACCATGCAAACGGTTTGCCATACTCCAAGTCCAATTCTAGGAGTTACACCTCTATACAAGCCTTTCAAACCATTTTGTTGGTAGATGTATTTGAACAGCGATCCAACACCCAAATTTTTAGGTCTGTTAGGGTCAGAAGTCTTACTTTGCATCTCGACTCTAATCACCTCAATTGGTTGATTCCAAGCACTTAATCCACCACCAATGGCACTGGCAAGGATTTTTTCCATAGCTGACAATTTAGAATCATCCTTCTTACCAGTCACACTTCTAATTAAATCTTCCAGAAGTCTCGATAACCCGAATCTGGAACCCCAATTGGTCATCTGTCTGATCAGCACAGCGTTGACACCTTTGTTTATACCTCTAATACCTTCTGCATTATATATCTGCTTAAAAACTTGAAATGAAGTTTGAGTTGGTACACCAGCAGCCAGTTGCTTTGATCTTGTAATCTCAACTGTCTTCATACAAGTACAAAATCCCATCGTTGCATAAGCTTGAACTAAACCACCAGCAACACCACCAGTGATACCGGCAACAAATGGTGATGCACCAAATGTTTTCAGTCTGTATTCGACATCGGCACTGACGAATAATAAGACAGCACCTTTAGTAGAGGCCTCGATCCAAGCCCATGGGATTAAACCTTGATAGAAACCCAATGGACCACCTCTGGACCACACGTGCTTGATCAGTTGTGGCAAGCTGAAGGATCTATTGGCAGCAATGGTGGTTTTGACCACTTCAAGAGGTTGACCTAATGTGGTCACCTCAAACATGTTCAAACCGGCACCTAATAAGATGTTGGAGAAATTAATAGGTTTCTTCTCCACTTTATTGACCTTGACCTCTGACATCTTATCTTCTTTGAAAGCTTTTCAGATGTGTTGCAATTAGGATAGTCTGTACCCTATGTAATTATTTATATATGATCAAGTTGTCGGATGATGACTATGAGACAATAATGATGATTGTGATGATTATGAGTGATTTGAAATTTTTTTGTTGTTGCGTGGGAGTCGAAAAAAAAAAAAAAAAGACTGACGACTGATTACAATACTTAATTATGAGATTGGAAGTTGTTGATGATGTGATATGAAGACATTCATATATGTATTTGTATATATATGTATACTTTATGCCAGTATAAGGATAGATTGTAAGCAACATTGTTTCTCATACCCATCAATAGCAGCCACTGCTCAACATCGCAGCCGAGATACGGCTACTCTTCTCCGAGTAACCAACCTCTCTCTCTCTCTCTCTTTGTATGTGTAGATGCCCGGGACGCAGCATTTTACCCGATGCAGGAAGTGGAGAGAGTGAGAGAGAGAGCGCGCGCGTTGCCTGTTCCGGAGACATCAAAATATTATTATGATTGATGATGAAAACGATGATGAGGGTGACTCATCAGATGCATGTAATAAGTTTGCAACAAATGATCTGGGTCTATATTAGACCCGTGGTTCATATTTGTGTTACTGTTGATGCCATCAAGCGTAACGAAAGTATCACTATATGGTAATTGCATTGATTTAATATACTTCCCACAACGAGGACAGATGAAATAGAATTGTAATAATTTGCTCAGTTCTATATTTGGTGATTGTGTTTTTTTCAAATCTCTAATGGTGATTAGGGGACTCTGGACAGTTTTTAACATTGAGGGCATATGCAGCCGTAATATATGATTTAAATACTGTTGATTATTGTTGCCTCGTATCTCTACCCAATGAGGACGAGCACGACAAAAGGGACATAGAACTTCTCTCACAGTTATCATCGGACTCTCATCATTATTTTCTGCATTGTTGTTGTTCTTGTTGTTCTTGTTGTTATTAACCGGTACAGATTTAATTCTTAACAAACTTGGTGTCAATTCAAGTCTCGTCTTCAAAATTTGACTCAATTGTAAAAAATCACTTTGTGTTTGGGCTTGTTTATAATTGTAAATCTCATTATTCGTTTTCATTTTATCAAACTCATTTCTTTTCAATGGATTTTCAAACAGTGCAGAAACATAACTGAGAAATAAAATGATGATCAGATCCTTCTCGGTCTCTTCTCGAGTGAAGAAAAATTGAGCAGTACAATTGGCATTATCATCCTGTGGCTTATGCAACGATGATTTCGATCTCTTCAGTGCGCCTCTCACCTTTAAGGTTTTCTCTTCAAGCAGACTTAGTTTCCTTTTCAACCCTTGATCGGCATTGGTTTCTATCAATGACGGACTCCTGAGCAAAGTGTTGATACTAATATTACAACATTGGCTCACTCCCTTCAACTCAACATTCGACCGTTTCCAAACAAGTCTTTCTGTTATCTTACCACCTATCAACATATATCGATATTCACGAATCCTCTTGCCTCTATTTCTATTCGGTTTTGGTTCAACAATGGTGATGATAGCCATTCCATCCCTCCACATCAGATTGGGTCCCTTTTTTGGTGGAAAAAAACTGGTGTTATTTTTGTAATACTGACATTCCATTCTACTCTTTCTAAGGATCAATCTTGCAATGTCATAGTCTAATTCTGGCTCCATTATGGTGTCAAGACTGTATATGTAGATGTATAGATATATATTTGACTTCATTTTTGTTTTTCAATTGCAGATCAGATCATCAAGTTTTAAAGAATATTTGGTCGCATCATCATTATTTTTAGTCTGTTCAAATTAGCTTTCGATCCTATATATAAAACTCAATATAAGAACCCATCATCACCTAATCAAAATTTTGATCATCTTCTTAGATCTAGATAAATTGAAAAAAATCGAATAGCATAACAATATACCTGTATATACAATGATTCCACTTGGTAGTCGAAAGGGTGACCTGAACAACTCTGGAATGAACACCAGTGCATGCGACCGCTCTCTCGATAATCTCTTACAAGGTTATTTCTTGGTTGATGAGGGCAAAAATGCTCAATTTGAGATGCACAAGGAGGAAATTGATCAGATTGTCGATTCTTACTTGGTGATGTCCTATAACTATGAGCGAAATTTTCCATGTGCTTGTAGGGCTATTGCGGAATCTCAAAAGAAGTTTGACCTGTTAAAGAAGACGAATTTTGCTGACCAAAAAAATTGAAGACTATTTGAATTCCGAGTTACTCAAATTTAACCACCACAAATCAGAGGTGCTCAATTTCATCTCTGGTGAATTTGCTAAATTGAACCTTTTAAAACGTTCCCATGAGAAGTTGTTCATTGAAAAGTTTTACAGTGCTTTCAATAAGTTTGGACTATCAGACAACACTTTTATAGACACGTTATTCCCATTAGCAACATCATCGATGGAGAAAACTTTGAAGCCAATACCTAGACCGGGAAAGCGAGAAGATATTTCACAATATTTCGAACAAAAATTCTCCATTATGATGAGATTTATACCAATTTTGAAACACATCATTTGCAGAACTACAAATTGCCCCAATGATTTCGAGAGGTTACAATTTTATATCTTTAGTGTACTGCATTACCAGATCACATACATGAACGAGCAACTGTTCAATTATAAAGTGGCACTTGATCAAATGCAAGAATTCCTGGCATTTGTTGAAAAACATATCAATAATATCATGTTGATGTATGAAGTGGACACAACTGCATTAAAATCGGACTTTCCGTATCATCATTTTGTATCTTAATGAGCAAAAAAAAAAAAGCCAGAGTGTGTATTTTCTGTTATTGGTGAGGGAAGGGCGTTTGATTTTGATAGAAAGTACTTATCTAATTCCGTCTTTGGGGGCGAGATTATCAAACGAGGGAAGCTAAAAAAATGAGCCAAAAAAAAAAACCAGAATAACAAAAAAGCGAAATTTTGTCTTTCCAATTCTCAGATAAACTGATAAATAGATAAACCCCATTATTCATCAACTTATAGTCAAGACACACACACACACACATACAAAAAAAGATGGATTTCATGAAACCAGAGACCGTGGTCGATCTCGGTAACATCAGGGATTCTCTTGTGCGTATGGAAGATACAATTGTATTTAATTTCATTGAGAGATCTCAATTTTATCTGACTCCATCGATTTATAAAGTGGATGAGTTTCAAATACCAAATTTCCATGGATCTTTCTTGGAATGGACACTTTCACAATTAGAGAAGATACATTCTCAGATAAGAAGATATGAAGCACCAGATGAAGTACCATTTTTCCCTCAATCATTACTTCCACCATTATTACCACCTATCAATTATCCGAATGTGTTGGCCTCTTATACGGATGAGATCAATGTCAATCAGGAAATTCTGAGTTACTATATTAATGAAATCATTCCATTGATCAGTGCTGGATCTGGTGAACAACCAGAGAACTTGGGATCAACTTGTACTACCGATATCGAGTGTTTACAATCTTTATCAAGAAGAATTCATTTTGGTAAATTTGTTGCAGAGCTGAAATTTAGACAAGAAAAGCTGAGATTTACAAAATTGATTCTTGAAAAGGATATTAAAGGTATTGAAGATGCTATTACAAATTCTGCTGTAGAAGAGAAGATATTAGTGAGGTTGGTTGAAAAGGGAAAGGCATATGGAATTGATCCAACGTTGAAATATTCACAAAATCCACAAAGTAAGGTGAGACCTGAGGTAATTGCTAAAATTTATAAGGATTGGATTATACCATTGACTAAGAAAGTTGAAGTTGACTATTTGTTGAGAAGATTAGAAGACGAGTGAAATCTCTCTCTCTTTATATACATATATTAATACAATGTTTTTTTTTTTTTTGCTATTGAAGGACTAATACATGAGTGTATCTGTATAAATGAAAATGTATATATATGTACAGAGATGAAGGAAGGTACTTTGAATTGAATTTTTTTTTATTTTTTAAGGAATTGGTTCAACCCAACAGTCTCATTGTCAATTCAAAAGCGTAGAAAGTGGCAGCATTAGCAGGGGCAGCTCTTAATATTGTTGGTAAAAAGCCTCTAAAATATCCCTTAACACCACTTGTCTTCCAAATATCTTTGATGGCATCCATCGAGTTTGAATATTTTGGTGTTTGCAATTTGTCAGTTTGTAATTTTGTCTTGATTATATCTATAGGGTATGCAGTGAGCCACATGGTGACACCAGCGGTGGCTCCAAAGAGACATAATTTCCAACCTGGTATATCCTTTCTTGTTAAATTTTTTGACGCAGTTTCATTTTTAACCAATGCTTCAAATGTCAGAAAATAAAGACCCATACCATGAGCTTCTCTTACCATTGTTGGACCAAAACCTTTGTATAAACCACGAACACCAGAATGTGAATAAATTTTTTTAAAACAATCGATTGGACCTTTGAAAGCTGTTGACTCTGTAGCGGCACCTGTTTGAATTTGTAATTTGATTCTAACCAATTCAATAGGGGATGCTAAGAAGGCATTGGCGACACCAGATGCGGCACCACAGATGTAATATTGAGATGTGGTCAATGGTGTTAATGCACTCATACCTTTACTGACGTAATAATCGCCGTATACTCTCTTCATATATTCATTGACACCAAATTGCATGGCAACACAACCACCGATTCCAATTAAAGGTGTCAAAGTACCTTTATAGAAACCCAGCACACCTTCATTTTTGATTAATTGGGAGACAACATCAAGTGGACCTTTATAATTACCTTCAACTAATCTAACTTTTGTAGTATCAAATGGCATACCGGTCAAGACTTGTGCAACACCTCCAACTGTACCAGCCAGTAAATCTTTCATGACCCTTGTTGGATCATTCTCTGGAGGAGAGTCTATCAACTTTTGAGAGACATCATCTGAAGACATGGTGACGGTGAATGAGAAATTTGGATTTATAGATTTTGATTATGATTCTTCTCTAAAACCGCTTCTTGTGTTCTCTCTTCAAAAAGAAGAATTTTCCACCGAAAACTTTTTTTCCTTTATCGCAGATTTCCTCATTTGGATATATATATTTAATATTAAGGACTCAATATAATCACATAACCTTGTGATGTAAAATAATAGGGGAGTATATTTTATATATTGGATTATCAAATATCTTTCTATCAATTATCTATCTATTGATTATTATATTTGTTCTTTATACTATAAAATCTTTTTTGGCATAATAAACATATCTAACTCACGTGATGTTATCTCTGTCTTATTGTTAAAAAATAAAAGAGTCGTGTATCAACAGCACAAATATTACAAAACAAATTTCTTTTTTTTCTTTGCTCTCTTTCTTTTCTTTTTCAGAAAAGAAACCACAAAAAAATGTCAATTTATTTGATTTATTTATTCATTTATTATACTTAGACATCAATTCATTATTCATCTATCAACTTTTATATATATTATCATACTAGACATTCCAAAATACTTATTGCTTTCACACAAAAAAAAAGGAGTGGTTTTTTATAAAAGCTTTCACGTCATAAAAACACCCCATTATTGTTGTGCTCACACATTCAAATTATGCCAACTTATAACTCAATCCATCAAAATGATTCAAGATCAACTTCACCACAACTATCACCTTTCAAGAAATCTGATAACGATACCACCACAAATAAAGTGCCGGAAAGCTTGAAATTATCCAATACTTTAACAATAACAGAAAATACAAAGCACGAGTTACAAAAATTGAAAGAACAATATCAAAAAGAGGAAGAATTTATATCTAGAACTGCATCTAACTCATCCATACATTCAATACTTTTGAATAATCAAAATCATTCAACACAAAAACAACAATCTCAAAACCCAGAATTATATTACCACCGCCATAATAATAGATATAAGGATTTTTTCGCCGAGCAAGAAGAGGAAAAATCTACACGTTATACAACAACATCTTTACTCAAACCTGGCGCTACATTTGTTGGCTCTCAACAGAGTGGAAGATCAACTTATGAAGTTGTTGTTGAATTAAAAGAAGTTGATTTGTCTAAATCCGAACTCTCTGGTTTTCTCAAAATTCAGGGTCTCACTGAAGATTACCCTGAGATCATCACTTTTTTCAAACTGGAAATTGTCGGTCCACACTACTCTTTTTACACAAATCATGATTCATGGGGTTCTTCAAGAAAAAATGACATTCAACATTGGTCTCGATTCTCCAGTTGGAGATCATTAAATTTCGATCTTGATAACGATTTACAAAATGATAAAATTTATCAAGATTCCATGAATCAAGAATACGTTTACATGAGATGGAAGGAAACTTTTTTAGTTCCAGATGCCAAGATCACCACTATTAGAGGTGCATCATTTGCTGGATTTTATTACATCTGCTTCAATCAATTAACAGGATCCATCACTGGTTTGTATTTCCATAAATCCTCAGAGAGATTTCAACAACTAGAGTTATCTCATGTTCCAGATTCTGGTTGCTTTGCTAGTTATGAGTATCAATAGACGACCCACCACTTCTCTTCATAATAATAATCATCATCGTCATCATATTGATTTCAATTCTAAAATCATCAATTTTCAGTTCAAAACTATTCCGCACTACATCTCTTTCTTTGTCGCCATTTTCTTACTCATATTTGATTTTCCGTTCGTCATTTGTAACACTATAGTGTTTTGTTTTTACTCGCATCTACCATTTCACATTTTTTGTTTTCTGTTTCCCATATAATTCATTTCAATGTTCATATTCATACAGAAAACGATCTTTGACCATTCTATACACTTTGATACCCTTGTCTCCGCGACTGCTTTGCTTCAAATTAAAAAGATTTTACTTATACAAGCTCAATGTAGTAATCCTCCTAAGGTCTTGAAATAGCCTTTGTTGTTGACTTTATCTGACTAACCAATTCTCCGTCAAACCATCCTTTTTGATAATTTCACAAGTGATCTCAAACCATTTTCACTTGCTCGGCAACTCCAACCGCTTTTCCCCATATTGGAATCATTTTTGAACATCTTAAAAAGATGATAATAGATATTGAACATCCATTATGCAGGACAATTATCTTTATCTAGAAATTTTGCTCCATGATTCATCGTACTTCAATCATATTCCCAGCGTGTATGTGACATATGCATCTATCCCCAGCTACCCTGCGTTATCAATAAAATCACTATTGGCGATAAGAGGAGGTGCGTGCGCGCTTGCTTCAAAAGCTTGAAAAAAAAAGAATTTGTATTAAAATTTTCTCTTCCTCATTAAACATCTTCTCTCTTCTCACTCACACATAAACGCACATCACCAACTCATAAAAAATGGAACCAGTGTGCCCATTACCTAAGATATCTGTCGACATTGTAAATGGCCACACCACGTCCATATTGAGGGGCGGAAAACCAGGATATATCGTCTACGATGAATTCCAGTTCTATCTCGATTCACGCTATCAATTACAAGATTCTTTAGGGAAAGGAACTTATGGTACAGTGGTTTCAGCCATCGATATAAAGTCTCTGGATAAGGTGCCTTTACTGATCAAGAAAGTATCCATGATATTCACCAAGGAAATCTTGTTGAAAAGAGCTATTAGAGAGTTGAAATTAATGCGATTTTTCAAAGGTCATAAAAATGTGAGAAGTTCCCCATTTCATATGTGTAATCATCAGCGGTAAAAAAATAAAATTAAAAAATTGAAAAAACCTGATACAGAGAACAAAAAGATTCATTTACTAACTGAAAGGAATTCGCCAATCAGATCATTAGTTTGATCGATTTGGATATCGTCCACATTGTGCCATATGATGGTCTCTACTGTTTTCAAGAATTGGTCGATTATGATTTGGCTTATGTGATCCATTCACAAGTACAATTTTCAGAATTCCACATTCAAAACTTTGTTTACCAAATCCTCTGTGGGCTTAAATATATCCATTCAGCGGAGGTCATCCACAGAGACTTGAAACCGGGTAATATTTTGATCACTGCACAGGGACTTTTAAAAATATGTGATTTTGGACTCGCTAGAGGCATCTCCCCTAAATTCATCACTAAGACCAATTCCAGATCTAATCTCATAACAAATTACGTTGCAACTAGATGGTATCGGGCCCCTGAATTGATGTTTTCACGTAAACCTTACTCCAAGGGCGTTGACATGTGGGCTGTTGGTTGTATAATTCTGGAATTTTATGGTCGTAGACCATTATTCATGGGTAGAGATCAATTACATCAAGTTGTGGAGATTTTAAAAGTATTAGGAAGTCCACCAAGAAATATCTTGACAAATTACGGTAATTTGACCGAGTTATCATTCAAAGTATTTTGTCCACCAAGACCACAATACGCTTTCATTCCATGGAGCCATGTTTATCCGTATGCTTCGGACGAAGCTCATGACTTGTTGAGTCATTTGATTTGTTGGGACGTCAATCAGAGACTCAGCGCCGAAGAGTGTTTGTCACATGAGTACTTCCAAACTGTAAGGGACAAATCGAAGGAACCTTCATCAACAAAATTGTTTGATTTTTCATTCGAAAATGATGTTATCCCTTTAAATGTATTGAAAAATTATTTAACAGAAGAAGTGAAAAGTTTCAAAATAGAGAAAAAACGAATTTTGAAATTTGAAAAGAAACACCGATATTTTATATAAGTTTCTTGTTGAGCAGATAAACTACACACGTTGTGCAGCAGAATGTATCAAAACTTAACAGAACCAATCTAGAATTGTAAAAAAAAACCACATACCAATTTACCAATCCGAAAAGAAACAAAAACCCAAACCATGATTTACGCAACCTTCGATATCTTGAAAGCTCATGTATGCCTCTAACATGAAGACCGCATCCAGATTAACTGTAGAATAAATAAATAAATCTCACCATTCCAGTAGATGACATTAGCTTGTTCATTCAAAATCATCATCAACAATTTCCAATTCAACACGTGACGACGTTGGTATTGTAAAGACGAAAATTCCACAAAGTAAATATACACCACAAATAACATAGAGAAATACTTTTGGTTCAGTCTTAACAGTTGCTGAGTAAACCGTGAGGAACATATAAGGACCAATCAAATTTGCCAAATTGTCGATTGTAGATAGAGCACCCATCATAGCACCTGTTGATTGCTTTGGAGCATATTTAACAACGGTTGATCTTATCGCAGGCGACAACAACGATTTGAGACCATCCAAGACTCCAGCGGCCATGAACAGTATAGAGCTATTAGCACAGATACACATCAAAGCCACCACTATCAGGAAAAACAAAGAAATCTTAACTGTTGTCATATCCACTTCATCAACCAGATACTTGTTAGAATGGAAATGTTTCTTGATGTATCCCAAAAGAATTGGAGATATTACCAATAATACAAACAGACTACTACCACTCGAGAGCGAGATGTAATATCCCAATTGGACCCCATCCCATTTGAATACGTAGGTGCAATATAACACCATCACTAACCCACTCAGCTTATTGGCAACGTTCCACAAAAATTCACTCAAAACTAAAAGTATTAACGTTGTTCTATTTCTGTAACTAGAAGATCCATCACTTTGTTTAATAGGAAGCCAAAGTAATTTCATTGGGGTGACAAACGATTTGAGCGTTTCCATAATGTGGTGTGACCAACGTGATGATCCACGCAACTCCAGCAGAATACTTCCCCTCAAATCGTTTTGAGACACGGAATGACTTTTAGATTGCCTTCTCGATCTTTCTGACCTCGACTCTGGTAAGACAACTATTGTAAAAAGTAAATTCAACATTGTCATGACACATGATATAATAAGTACTAAATGTGGTGATTTGATCACATATTTCAACAGTTGAGATGATACCATTGGACCAATGGAAACTCCTATTGATGCAGTAGCAGCCATCATACCCATTGAGACAATTCTCTCCTCTTCTTCAACAATATCAATGATGTATGAACCGACAACAGTGGAAGTTTGGCCTAAACTTTCAATACAGGAAGCCAAGACAAACAATCCCCAATGGAACTCCATCATCGTTGGATTTAACATTATCATATACATACTGATAGACACCAGTTGAGCTCCAATAACAAACACCATCACTGGTTTCCTTCCGTGTATGTCTGACATTTGACCAATTTTACTTGAGAGAGCCATTAAAATCATTCCACTTAATAAACCTGTAACTTTTTGTAATTGTGAAAATTTGATCTGAGCTAACAGCAAGTCACAACTTAACATATCCAGTTCCAGTGGTAATGTGCCTGAATCATCAGCCAGCTGTGTTCGACACAATAACAGTAACATCAATTCAACTTGTGACAGCATTGAAAACCCCATTGCAAAGGCAAAGTTGAATACCACTGCAAGAATCATCATTAACGAGGGTCTCTTTGCCCAATGAATGGACTTATGCTGAAGCCTTTCATGCCTTAACCACATCACTTCATTTGTGTCATCAGGGTCATCAACATCTGTGATAACCGATTGATAAACATCCTGCAGTGCTTCTTCCATTAACTCCTCCTCAGAAGGATTGATTGCCACTTGTGACACAGGTCCCTGAAGTCTCACCTCAGTGATGGGGTGAGCGGAGTCTGACATCATAAAAGCTTATTAATGATGTCTTTTTGAGGGCAATAGAAACATTTAAATGGTGTAGGATTACGGCAGTTATTTATATAGAGTTGTTATAAAATATACGAGAAGCGCTGCAAAGAAAATCAATCGAACGGCTCCAAAAAAAAAAAATCAAAAACAAAACAAGCAAACAACCTTATCATCCAAAGAGATTAAAACGAGAAAATTCGCATTTCGGTAAATCTATCTATGAACACATCATCTATTATGCTCACAGGACGTTAGGAAGGCTGATCACAGTTTTGTTTGAGCAATATTTATTTATATCCATCCCATACTAATCAGATTTATCTCTTTTTACACAAAATCTTAAAATCGGACAAGCTATCAATTGCTTAATTAGGGCTCCGGACCCACTCGATATCATATCATATTATATCAATAAGATTTGTTGACTGAATATAACCAAGACCGCTATCTAAAGGCTATATAAAATAGTAGCAATTAATCTGATTAATGATTTGGTAACTGAGATCAAGGCTAAAAAACTCCCCCCTTGTCTTATAAAGAGCTTTACCAAACTTACCCCCCAACTGATCCTCTTTGTAAGAAAAAAAAAAACTTCATTATATCCAAAACAGCTCTTGATTTCCTATTTTGGAATAAAGTAGCAATAATAAAATTTTGTTTTTTCCAAGTCAAATCATGACAACGGGCGTGTGGTCTAGTGGTATGATTCTCGCTTTGGGTGCGAGAGGCCCTGGGTTCAATTCCCAGTATGCCCCGATATGTCGTTTATTTTTTGTTTCAAGAAGAAGCACTTTATTAATTAGTAATTAGCCAGGATGAAAAAACGATTAAGAATTGTTACATTTGCGCTCAAGGCAAGTTGGTCTTCGTCTAATTAAAGACTGATTTTGTACAACTATCATTGATCGACGATTCACCTTCTCTGTTAGTACTATGAAAACTAGCCACAGTTCTGCCGGGACTACTATTGTTATCTGCTCAATATCACCATTTGAGTCGTCTGACAGATCGAAAATTTTTGTTACACTTGAATCAAACAATTTCACCTTCGATATTGGTGTTGCTGTTTTGCATGATGGTGCTACTCTTTGGTTCGAAGGAGTTGATACAATGGTTAACCAAAATGCTGGAGATGCAAAGAATAGTATTACCAGTGAGCTTGTGTGGAGGCTCTTGTGATGACACTTTCTACAAATTGCATTGTCTATTCATATTGACAGTGTGTTTCTCTCTTTTTTGTACTTTCGTCGTCTTATAGTAAAGTCAGTTTAGTTATCAAATTGGCGAGTACTTCTAAAGTTGAATCCTGTGGCAGAATGTTATGGACACTGGAACATCCAGTTACTCAGCTATTAAAGAAGGCATAACTTTTTTTTTTTTAATTGATGTATCTCGATGAGTTGCAAAATGATCGTTTGGCACCGATAGTTGTGTTATTTCTTCTAGGATGATTGAAAATTTTCTTTTGAATCTTCCATAAGATCTTTCAATATCAATTGATATTCCATCAGTTTAGCAGGTTCAAACGATTTCATAACGAATTTTGGGAAAGAGTTTCCCAATCTTTTTCAACTTAACAGCCCCTTTGTGCATGGGCAAGGGTTGAATAGCATTTTCTACAAAAATACGGCCAGACAACCGATATCAAGAGACTGTTTAAATTACTCTTTTGCTAGTTCAATTACAATGAAAGTAAACCCATATTCTAGTAAATAGGAAGTTGATGCAGTTCTGATTTTAACTATTTGAAAACCAAAGTGGATTTAAAGAGGTAAGATGGCTTGCACTTTAGAGCAGCATATTTGGGAAAGAAAAACAAAATGAGTCTTGGCCGGAACTCAATGTAGTTTTACGAAAGACGTAATAATATATGAGAAAAGTTTATAGCTAAAGCGGAAAAAATTCGAAGAATAATGGTGATGAAGGTAAAAGTGGGTGACAGCAAAAAAATCTATACATGCAAAGTTTTTTATTTTTGTGATTGTCCTTTTCCTATTGAAAAAAACTATGTGGGCCTTAACCAAATAGTTGATAGATAGTCTAATAATACAGGAGATTGAACAGCGGGATGAAACTTAATGACCAATGAAAGGAAGACAAGCACCGAAAAAAAAACAATTGAAACAACAACATAAGAACTTTGAAAAATGGATGCACATGTATGATTTAAATTATCGAACAGTCAAGAGACTCTCGAATGATGATGAAGAGTGGTTATTTCTAGTCTTTTGGAGATCAAAGATTTTCCAAAATTTCAAGCTTTCATCAGCGGCAACCGTTGCCAAAGTGATATTGTCAGGTGATAATGAACCTTGTAAAATTCTAGAATCATGTGCATTTAAGATAGCACCAGTTTTTTGTAAAGTTTGATATGACCAAACACTTATCGAGTTCTCAGGATATCCATGAGTGGCGCAAATTTCCTTACCGATACCATTGGCATAACCCCAGGATAAAGAAGAGATCTGTGAACCGGTATCGATTGAATTGATCTTGGCACCAGTTGTAGTGTTCCAGAAATGAATATGCCTATCAGCAGACCCACCACCAGTGGCAAGTACAGAATTTTGTGAGGGACACCATGAAATGGCTTTCACCAGTGCGGTATGTGTAGTCTTGGTGAATTGTGGGATATTGCTTCTTGCATCCCAGATATTAACTATGTTATCGTTACCACCGGAACAAAATTTTAAACCATCTGATCTCCATTCTAAACCACAGACCTCGGCAAGATGATTTTCTAAAGTGGATGTGATGTGATTGGAGATTCTTACATCATGATGGTGTATCTTACCTGATCTTGTACCCGATGTAACTATATGTTCAAACCATTTATGTACACCGATTCTTGACTCGGCACCATGCATTGTCCTCAACCTAGTCATGGAATCCATGTCCCAAATTTCGATGGCACCATCTTGTTTACCGATGGACAAATACAAACCATCAATTGACCAACTAACCGAAGTGATTAAATGATCCGCCGTGGGTAAGGAGTCAACAGCTCCAGTCAAAGAGTTCCAAATGTATACGGTATCATCCAATGCAATGGCCAATAGCTGAGTTGGTGACCAGGACAACAAGTTCAAGTAAAAATCATCCGAGAAAGAAGGTGCATCAAGGACTTTTTCCAGAGTTGTTGGCATCCTCCTTGATCTTGATTTGACATCGATAAGTTTTTGTATTGAAGTGGTGGAATTGTTAGAAGAAGACGCCGAAGATGATATTGATTTCTCCAATCTTTTTTGTTGGAAATTCATTATTCTAGAATTCAATTCGATACCACATGCGCTAGCAACACTCTCTTTATAGATGATATTATTTTGGGCGTTTAAATGCACAGAGGGGGATTCAGATGGTAATGGCAACTCCTCGAAACCATTTGTTGAACTTATCTTTGCAGTAGGTTTCAGTATAGTTGGTAAGAATCTGTCCTTTTGTCTAGCCATGATAGTGGCGGTAGTGTTATCTGAGATAGTTGAATGGAATGTGAGATCGTCATTTGTCCAGTCTTTGGTCACCACATTTAGCTTGGGCGAGAGCAACTTGCTATGATGATTGAAACTCTGGGCGGGATTTATCACGGTGTATGCCATTGTTGGTTGCAATAGAGTGGGTAGTTAAATGTCAATCAATGTCTATACCCGTGTGAAGTTAGCTTTTGCAATGAATGTCTGTTGCTGTATAAATATGTCTTGAAATGCTTAATTAAAAAAATGAATGTCTCTAGTAATGTTATATGTTCACGTTTTATGAGTATCGCCCAATTATTATTTTCTAAGCATGAATTAATAATAAGAATATGATGATGATGAGTGACCTCCAGTTTGAAAAAGAACGATTGAATGAATAAATGAATGAACTGGCGTATTTTTGACTTTACAATCGAATCAATCGAAAAAAAAGGGTTTTTTTTTCCTCAAATTTTTTTTATATTTTTTATTTCCTTAAATTATCTTTATTTACATATTTCCTCTTTAGGGGATTTTCTTTCATTCAATCAGCACGCTGCTGCTGTCTCTTCTTAAATGCTTTATCCAACTTATTGTTGGATGGGGCTTTACCATGGAACTGATGGCTCATTTGCTTATACGCCTCTTTAGTTGATAAAGATACACCGTTTTCATCATGATACTTAAGATTAACCGTAGGGTTATAATTCTTCATCAATTTTTGTTCTTGTAAATCAAGTTTCCTTAACAGTTCCGTGTCCGATTTGGATAATTGTTGCCTTTGAATCTCAATCAACTCCCGTTGCTTTAATAACTCTCTTTGGCTTTGTTTCACTTCTTTCATATACGCATCTTGCTTGTTCAATACGGCTCTTTTTTGTAATAACCTCAAAGTTGCACCTAGCCCAGTGCTACTGACATCCTCATCAGTGGCTTCTGCTTTGAGGATTCTAGATTCATCTTCTTCTTTGATAGGATGATGAGATTCTGTCACATTTTTCTCAACTTTTGACTTTATGCCGGGTAGAACATCTTCATTTGCTTCATCATCCCCCGAATCCAACTTGATATCTGTTTGCTCAAGCTTGACTGGGAGGCTTGCTCCGAGGCTTGCTCCGAAGCTTGCTTCAAATTCTGGCATTTCTTGCTTGACCAATGTCTTATCATCATCCTCACTATAAAATGGCGTATGATCATGGCTCTCCTGCTTTATAGAGCTTAAGAACTCCGATACTTCATCAATCACTAATCCTCCTTTAGAAATTTCAGTTTCACTCTTCATCACAGGATGTTGTTCATTTTGTAGCTTTGAGACAAAATCTTCAGGGTTAACACGTCTCCTTTTCAGCAAATTCTTCTTACGCAGTGATGCTATTATGGATTGCAATTGATCTTCATCATCCTCTTCATCATCATCTTTCAATAATGGAACGTATTCCAATTTTACTTCATTTTCATCAACATGTTTTGACCTCTTGTGATTTGAAGTTACTTTCTTTTTCAATTTTTTCATCTTAATTTGCTTTGCCTCTTGATAATCAGTTCTTTCATTGTTTATGTTTCCGTATTCATCGTCATCATCATCATCATGATCCACCATGAACTTGATTTTCTTTTTGTTGTGAAGCCGTAGATGATCATTGCCATCTTTCTCCATATTGGTCGCCACACCCCCACTTGTGATGATACTTTCATTTTTGTGATTCAATGTCTGGTCATCATCTTCTTGATAATAACCTTTAAATTTTCTATCATCTTTACCAAATCTAGCTTTCAAGTCCTCTTTCAAGTTTTGCTGATCCACCAATTCTTGAACCACTAACTCGTCTCGATCTTCTTCATCATCATCATTTAGTATTGATCGGTCCTTCAATATAAGAACTGTTCCTTCTTCCAAATTGGTCACATCTTCCAGAGAATGGCCAATTTTCATCCCAGTTATAACTTCATCTTCAACTTCCTCCTCCTCCTTCAATGACAAGTGCAGCTTTTCAGAGGCCAGCGCATCTTGAGCAGCTTTCGAAGTCAAATTTTGGAGCCAATCATCAGTGTTATCAAGCCTGGTATCATTATATAGATCAAGCTTTGGTGGTTGAACTGATACAATAGATGATTCCAGTTTAATGTCATCTCTTTTAGTTTGCGTTTTGTGATTTGTTTTTGTTATCACAGTCAGTGGCAGAGACTCGAGCACTATGGGCTGCAATCCTAGTGAGAGTCTCAACTTGTTTGTCTCCTCTACAGATAGTGATATCTCATTACTCATTGCTGTTCCTATCTTCTATATTATCTTTATCCTCTCTCTATACATATTAAATTTTTTTTCTCTCTCTGTCACACACCGTTTTTTTTTTTTATCTTTAACCGTTATATTATTATTATCTTTTATAAAATTTTGGACTCTGGTACCATGGTAGACATATGAGACAATCTCCCCAATTGCTGAAAGGCATAAGTGAATGGATTGATAAAAGACCTCTTTTATTCCATATCATGCCATCAATTTTCGAAACTCTTTTTCCAACGTCAAGTCCTTTAAAAGCACCTGACAATAGGGGTTCATGTAAAACCCGTTCAATTCCCCACCGGAGTAATTGTCAATCTCATAGGCATCCAGAGTTGTATTGGATAGTCTCATTAGACTCAAGTTGACCAATATCATGGCAAAATCACTATTATCAAATTGCAGCAAGGCATTAGTCGTCAAGTTTGTCGGGGTCACAATCATCAATATTGCCTTATTCTTCTCATTCAGCTTTACATTATATTTAAAACTACCAGACAACTCTCTTATCTTTGCAGAACCTATCTTGCTCTGATACAGCTTGCATTGTACTAGAAGCTGGACGCTAGGTTGCGCTTTAGACACAATAGGTTTCAATCTATTACCAGTAGTCTCCACCCTTAGTAATCCATATTCTTTTGTCTTCTTGGGAAAATACTTCTTCAATGACCATGATCCTCGAAGATCAATACCATTATCTGCTGTACCACCTGAATGTATCAATTTTTTCACCCCGAGATAGTCTTCTAAGAACTTGAGAGTGGTAAGCTCATACAAAGTTCCAATGAAATATGGTGATACCGTTGAGAGTTGTTTCCCCTTGGTGTGATCCAAGTAAGACTGCAAAGACCTATACTTTTCAGTCACGAGATTACTTTTGAAACGTGTACCAATGGGGAGTCTGAAAGCGTTCCCCACTAGTATCCTGGACATCTTTTTTATTATTAATTATTGATCTGACGTGATAAGCCTGTAGTGGTAGTTATTTAATTGTCTCTTTTGATATATTTCAAAAAGTGTTTTGGCGTTTCTGTGGGTTTTTTTGCACAATTTTTTTTAATTTTGCAATCAAATCAAAAAAAAAAAAAAACAGACGCCAAAACAACTAAGAGAGAAGAGTGATAATCAGCAGCAGCAGCAGCAGCACTTGATTGATTGAAATATGGATGATGATGCTGTCACTAGTTCTCCAATAGAGCCATTGAAGGACTCCAACAACCAACTGCTTAAAGCTCCAGTTGAATCGAAGGTTTCAATATTCGACTTGGCTTCCTCTTTGGAGGTGCAGATGAAGGAAATGGTAAGCGTGTGTCTCTTTGGAAGTCAACATCAAAATATACATTACTGACTCATACAGATGATGAATGCCGAGAAGTTTGATCAGGAAATTAACGATAAACGTAAGTAATCGTTCGTAGAGGGAACCATTAATAATTTTGCCATTCGAAAATCAATTTTACTAACATTTATTGTTCCCATTAAAGTCGAGGCAATTACCAAGAGAGTTTCTCATTTGGAGCAAGTACATACTCAAACTTCTGAAAATCATTCAAAGAACGAAAAGGAATGAATAAATCAAGAGAATAATAATAATAATCTTAGTAGCATATGTATATATATAGTAGTGATAGCTGTGATTTGGTTTGTGATCGATCCCATCAAACAACTTTCACACACAAAAACAAAAAAAATTGTGTAGTTAAAAAAAGACACACAAAAAGAATCACTTTGTAGAAGAAGACATAACCCATTAGATATATCATGGCTAAAGTTAGTAAGAATCTGTTAAGAAGACTGAAAGCAAAACAAAAGAGACTGCAAAAGTTAGTCGATCTGGTTTCGCAACAGGAACTTCCAAGCGAAAAGCTAGTGAAGGACAGTGCTTTGCCTGTTGCCTCGATAACGAGTATTGAGATTGATGAAGATGATCCAACTTTTTTACAATTCAAATCAGTATTTGAAAGATTTCAAGATCCTATCACAGAAGATGGCACTACAACCTCAACTACCGGTGAAGAGGTATTTTACAATGACGAGCAAAATGATAATCGTGGATTAGATTTGATATCCGATGATGATGATGACGATGATGGCAACAATAAGACTACAAAACTTAGCAAAAGGCAACAAAGATTACGTGACAAAATACCTTTAGCAGTGCTAAAAGCAGAGTCAGTGAGGCCACAGATTGTGGAATGGTTTGATGCCGATGCTCCAGATCCTAGGTTTTTAATATACTTAAAAAACTTGAAAAATGTTGTTCCAGTTCCATCTCATTGGACGTCAAAGAGAGAGTATTTGTCAAATAAGAGAGCCATTGAGAGAATGCCTTTCGCTTTGCCCAAATTCATCGAAGATACAGGTATCGCAGACATGAGAGACACACTAAAAGATGATGACGAACAAACTTTGAAGGAGAAAATGAGACACAGAGTACAACCACAAATGGGTAAATTGGATTTAGACTATGCTTTACTCCACAGTGCATTTTTCAAACAAC
This sequence comes from Nakazawaea populi, assembly GCA_030557235.1. NCBI lineage: Eukaryota > Fungi > Ascomycota > Pichiomycetes > Alaninales > Pachysolenaceae > Nakazawaea > Nakazawaea populi. The sequence goes on along the minus strand of JAKTVN010000007.1, from coordinate 389,013 downwards.
AAACAAAACCAAGATTATATGGATATGGTGATTTGTATTACGAGGGCAAAGAATATCAAGGGAAATTTCACTTTGAAAATTTGAAACCTGGCCAGGTCAGTGCCAAATTATACCATGCATTAGGAGTACCGTTTGGATCAATACCGCCTTGGGTGCCTAATATGCAGAAGTATGGGTTACCTCCTAGTTATCCAAACTTGAGAGTACCAGGTTTGAATGCAAACACCTTGGAAGTTGGGAATGAGATTGCAACTGTTGATAAATCACATTGGGCCACACTACAGCCGGAATTCGAGGAAGATATAGCAGATGATGAAGACGAAGACGAAGGTCACAATACTGATGATGATGAAAATGGCTTGAACTATGCTCTGCAAGACTCTGACGAAGAAATCCCTGCTGTTCCATTACTGGCAATACCTATCACTGAGTTCGGTACCACCAAACTGGCTAAGACTTCGAGTATCAACGAAGAAAACCCTGTGGTGAGTCTGAATAGGCCGTTATATCGGGTACTAGAACAAACAGAAGATAACAGGTACAAAATTCCAGGTGACCAGGTCACAGGCGAGGCCAAAGTCGCTGTTCCCATCACTACTACTGATACTACAGTTAACGATGTTGATGTTGATGAAAATGAGAATGAAAAGTTTAGATTTTGATATATATTTATTACACCGGAATGGGAAGTCGTATAGGAGCTGAAAATAAAAGAAAAAAACTCATCTCTCGCTTTGCAGAGAAGAAAAAAAAAAAAAATTTAAAAGACAAGGCCATATATTTATATATATGATGATCTCTCAATAAAAAATTATTGATTGGTTGTGAAATCGAGTTAGTTTAGACTGTTCTCTGCGATGACGGTAAAGAGGCGATTCTCAGAGTATGAGGAAATGAGTTCCACACAGAAGGGAACAAAGTTATTTAAAGAAAATGGGCTGCTAGGAAACAACTATCAAGGAGAAGGAGAGGAAGAAGAAAATGCAGCTATTGGAGAAGCTTTGAAAAAACTGGTCAGTCAGTTGGATATCAAGCTTACCGATGTCTTAGGGATAGAGCACGCTGTGACAAATTTGAGAAATGCGATAAGTAAAATAATCAATGACGCTCCAGACTACGACAAGTTGGTGGAAGTGATGGCAACAACTGATATGGAGGATAGTGTTAAAAAGGAAGTTTTCATCGCTCTATCAAGGACGAATAATGTCAAAATTGCGTCTCGGTTGAAAAGCTTATACGAAGAAGGCAATTTAAAATTGTTTGACTTTATACTAAACTCGGATGGCAGTGGAGCTATCGAGTTAAGTGATAGCAATATCTCATTCACCAGTGGTTCAAATTTAGATTTTCTGACAAAGGAGAGCAAAGCAATGTACCATGAAAAACCATACCCGCCTCCATTACCTAAGATTGATAACCCAGTGATATTATCCAAAGTATTTATGCACAAATCGGTTGTCAACGACAAGAGATACTTATCCAACCAGCAGCTCCTAGATAGTCATAATGAACGATTGGAATTCTTGGGAGATTCTATATTGAACAACTTGATAACATTAATCATATTTAAGGCCTTTCCTGATTACAATGAGGGGGAACTATCGAGGCTAAGAATTGAATTGGTGAATAATCAAACATTGACCAACTGGTCCAAGTTGTACGATTTCGATAAGGAGTTGAGAAAGAACATTAGTGATTCAGCATTTAATTCAGGTAAGATGAAAGTGTACGCGGATGTATTTGAAGCATATGTGGGAGGATTAGTAAGCGATGGTGTCAAAATGCAGGAGATAAGTGATTGGTTACAAAACTTGGCTGATCCTGTTCTTAGCAAATTTAGACTGGAGAAAGATTTAGCAGAAGTCAAACCTCTCAATAAAAATGCCAAACTGGAGCTTTATTCCTTGATTGGATGTGCAGCTCTGGCACCAAGATACGTCACAGTTCAAAGTGGTGATGGGATGGTTTTACCCTTTGTTGTTGCATGTCTCATGAAAGATGAGGAGTTGGGAAGAGGAGAAGGGCAAAATATCAAAGAAGCCGGGTTAAGGCTGGCAATGACAGCATTGGAGAACAAATCATTGATGGAAAAATTTTCCCTTTTGAGAAGACAAATGCCGAGATCACTAAGTGTGGTACGGCAATCTGAAGATATCGATTCAGCAGCAACACTATTATCATCATCATCATCGTCATCAGCATCATCATCATCAGAGACATCGAACAGATCTGAACAGCCCGAGTTCCTGAGTCTACCACAGCATTCAACAAATTTCCCAGCATCGCTACCAGGAACACCAAACACAACAGATTCATCAAAGTTGCCCATCCGCGTTCATCAGGTGAAGGAACATTTGATAGATATACAATCAAAGGGGCGCTTATACGGACTGTTGACTAAGAGGAAGCTACATCCAGAATACGACACTGAAAAGTTACCAGATGGTAAGATTAAAGTTTTGTTAAGTGTGAACAGCGTTCCATTCGCGTACTGTATCCATAAAAGTGGTAAATTAGCTGGACAGAGTGCTGCACAATATTTATTGGAGCATTCACACTTGTTAAAAGAACATGGAATCATTGATGAGCTTCCACTTTAAGGTTTGTGATTCCTTTTCTTAATAATCCCAGTTTGTTTGATAAATCATGTATGTCGGGAAATTATAGGTAAATAATTAGATAGGTTAATATAAAATCGCGAATAGGTTAAAAGCGGATTCATGGCTCAAATGTTTGAATATATTTGCGGAATAATAAAAATCAATCAGGCAAATGCCACTTTCAAGGATCAAGTGGATCCTAGCGAATTTTGAGAACAAAGACAGTAATACATCATGAACTTGTCACTATTGTTTGAGTGTGAACAGCGTTCCGCTCGTGTACTGTATTCATTAAAATGGGAAGTTAGCAGGACGGAGTGCTTCTCAATATTTCTTACAATATCCTTGCTTACTAAAAAAACATGGAATCGCTGAGAAGCTTCTTTGAAGATTGTACATTGTATAATCAAAACAAAAATATGTTCGTTTCTACAAGGAGGTCAAATAAAATAAATTATCACTGCAAATGAATAAATAAATCATTGAATAAATAGAATAATAAATAAATAAATAAGTAAATAAATAAATAGGGAAGTCATAGATAGGCACAGAGGATAGATGACTCAACGTCAGATCTCAATATCTATTAGGCAAATGCCAGGCACAGGTAACCATCTCCTTTGATTTTTTCCAATTTAGGTCCAAACGCTGTGACACACTTTGCCATTGTAGGAGATGACCTTGAGATTACATCAGTGAAGTAGAAATTTTCAATTGGATTTTTCAAAGGAATGTTGACAGGTTTTAATGTTGAACCAGACCTCAAAGTTTGCAAACCCAATTGAACAAATTCCTCACTGACAGGCTCGACAATGTCATGCCTCAATAAATGAGGTGAAACTTCGTTCAACCTACCCCTGATCATATACATATCATCATATGGCAAATCAGCACCAACGTACTCGGAAAGAGCTCTAATGATAGTCCAATCCTCTCTAGCCGTTCCAGGTGCATTTGCAGCAGCTCTAGTTACTTGAACTCTTCCTTCTGTGTTGACAAAGGTAGCCGCTTTTTCTGTATATGCTGAGCCAGGTAAGATGACATCGGCAAATGAAGCCCCCATATCGCCGTGGTGGCCCTGGTACACTACGAAAGCATCTCTTGGAATATCCTTGCCTTCAATCTCATCTGCATTCAACAAGTAAATGAACTTGGGCTTGGTGTCGGAAATCTTCAGAGATTGTGTGACAAATCCGATATCCAAAGCACCAGCTCTGGAAGCTTCACGATGCAACAAGTTCAATCCATTCCATTCAGAGGTGTTGAAGTTCTTACTTTTCTCAATAAATCTGCTGATTGCGTCATAGATAACCTTGGAATCAGGATGCTCAATCACGCCTGATCCAACGATTATCAACGGGTTCTTCGCACTGCCCAACTTCTTTCCGACTTCTCCGTTTAAAGCATTGATCAAGGAACCCAGATCTTCACCAACATGGTTCAAATCAAAAGTGGATTCAAAAACTTCACCAACGTGATGGATTTCCAATGGAGATCTCAACCAAACCTTCCTCAATCTTGCATTCAAGACTGCAGCTTCGTGTCTTGGATTGGTACCAACCAATAATATCTGATCTGCTATTTCAACTCCATCAATGGTAGTATTGAAAATATAGTTAGATCTAATGTCAGATCCATGAACAGGAGGTACATCGTTGGCCTTGATATCGGTAGTCAAATTCTCTGAGCCTAGCTTGTTTATCAAGTCCTTCAACAGTACCATAGATTCCAAATCGGCTAAAGCACCCGAAATGCCCTTGATCTCATCACCCTTCAGGCCACTTGTCTTCAAGCCCCTAGCGATAGTTGTTAACAGCTCATCCCAGGTCGCTGGAATAAAGGTTTCACCAGTCCTGATTAAAGGTGTAGTCAACCTTTGGGTTTTCAAACCATCACATGCAAATCTGGTTTTATCTGAAATCCATTCCTCGTTAATATCATCATTTCCACGAGGCAAGACTCTCATGATCTCAATTCCTCTAGCATCCACTCTGATATTTGAACCAAGAGCATCATGTATATCAATAGATTCTGTTCTTTTCAACTCCCAAGGTCTTGCTCTAAAAGCATATGGTTTGGAGGTTAAAGCCCCAACTGGGCATAGGTCGATAATGTTACCAGACATTTCCGAATTGATGTTCCTCTCGATGTAAGTACCGATTTGCATATCATTACCACGACCAGATGTTCCAAATTCCGGAGCACCAGCAACGTCATTCATGAATCTGACACATCTAGTACAGTGGATACAACGATTCATTGATGTCTTGACCAAAGGCCCTATTGCTTTATTCTCAACTGCTCTTTTACCTAAAACTTCTTGAAATCTACCACGGTCTCGGCCATATCTCAAAGACTGATCTTGTAAGTCACACTCACCACCCTGGTCGCAAATAGGACAGTCCAATGGATGATTTTGCAATAACATTTCGGTAACACCTTCTCTTGACTTCTTTATTCTCTCTGAGTCAGTGTGAACAATCATACCTTCTTGAACTGGATAAGCGCATGATGCGATGATTTTGGGAGCCTTCTCCACATCAACCAAACACATACGACAGTTACCAGCGATAGCCAATTTGTCATGATAACAGTATCTTGGCACAGCAACACCTGCTAAATCACAGGCTTGGATGATCGAGGAGCCCTTTTCAATCTGCACTGGTACGCCATCTACGACCACATTCACAAGCGTGGATGTGGAAGTAGGAGGCTTTGCTGTAGCCAAACTTCTAAACCAAATAAATTTTGGGAGTGTTGAAAAGACTGGTCGAGATAACAACATGTTTGTTTGTGAAAGTTATCTTGAAATGACAGCAGCCCTCCAATAAATAGATAAATAAATAATAAGGTAAATAAATAAGTAGAGAAGTACAAGGGCAAATAATTTCGAGGAAAATGAACAAGTGAAGATAAAAGATCGTGAAGATAAGACCTTACAATTATGAATCAAGTGATCAACTAAGCTCACTTGAAATCAAACCAGCGCTACCTGTCTCCATTAAAATTAATGAGTGGACTCCTCTCTCCATCTTTTTTTTTTTACATCCGCTTCTTTCAATTCGCTGCCATTTACTTCAGAATATTGACACAGCAACAAAAAGACACACACAATTATGAAAAACCAATACAAATTTTCTATACTACAATACCGTCATCTTCTTCAACATCCACCTCATCTTCTTCTTCCTCTTCTTCTCCACCATCTTCTTTACTTGGTGTGCTACTCTGTACCTTCCTGGTTATCTTCCTCTTCTTGTAATTGGCACCTTCGAATTCTCTCGTGATCCCTAATAACAAGGTCTGGCAACGTCTGTTCAACTCCAATGGGCTTCGTGAATTGATAAACCAGTCAAATTTAAAATTTTCATTATCGTTGATATCTTGTTTGATGATTTTGAAAAGATTTTCGGTTTGTAATCCATATTTGTGCAGTTGCAATAACAAAAATCTGTCCTCAAGATCGGAATAAATTCTTTTTGAGTTGTTTGGAGGATACTTCAATTGAAGCTCTCTCATTGGATCATCATAATGAGAAATCTTTTTCTTGAGCAAGTCTTGCTGGTACTTTACTTTAGCAATCTTGTCTTCACCTGCTTCAATTTGTTGTATGTACCTATCGTACCCATCAATCTCCTTGTAGCGGTCCCAGAACACGTTGGAATATTTTTCAACTTCTTTCGCAGTTTTAGATCTCATATCTCTGGCGATCAGTCTATAGTTGACACGGCCATATTTGGAACAAAGCTGTATGAAGTGTCCGAACTCTCTTCTGTTCCAGTCTCCAAATCCTTGAGCCAAATACTCATCCTTTAATTTCACTTCGTCCTCGCTGAGTTCATTCACCGCATCAATTTTTTTTTGTTCTTTTGTTCTTTTTGTCTCTCTGGTCTCCCTTTCATCATCACTTTCTAGCAAATCTTCATCACTGTCTCCAACCTCCGAAAGGGAAACTTTGTAATTGATTTTTTTTTTATAAGATAACTGTTCCCTGTCCAAAAGTTCTTGTAAACCTGGAGGATAAAACTGATGATCATATACATTGTAATGTTTGGGAGGCCTAGGCAATCTAGGCAGGACCGGGTTTTTTGGTTGTTGCAAAACATCCTTGTAATAATTGTCAACACTGTAAGTTTGCTCTTTTCTTTCTCTTTTACTTGGATTAATCCAATTCAAGACTTTATCGTGTTGTTTTTTGGCAAAATTTTCTCCGTTCCATTCATACAGTGACGCTTGTTCGCTTGAAAAGTTTTGCAAGTCATCTAAACCCAATTTAGAGAATTTCTGATTCAAATTCTTAGTCTTCTCTTCACCCTTTTTCAATATGGCATCAATATCATCATCAACCATAGTACTTTTACCACTCTCAAAGACCTTTTTAGCACCATGCTGAATCATATCAATCAAGTCGTCTTTACTATTACCAATTCCTGGATTTTTGTTTTGTTGCAGTCTGCTGCCCTGTTGAATGACCAATTGATCCAATCTCAACTTTTGAGCTGCTCTTTCCAAGACTTTTTCTTCGATGGCATTCTCAGTAACAAACCTGTAAACATACACCTGTTTCTTCTGTCCAATCCTATGTGCTCTATCCATAGCCTGTAAATCAGCTTGCGGATTCCAATCCGAATCATATAGCACAACAACATCGGCACTAGTCAAATTGATACCCAAACCACCAGCTCTTGTAGTCAACAAGAAAATGAATTTTTCGCTATCTTCTGCATTATACTCGTCAATAGCCAGAATACGATCCTCGTGCGATGTTGAACCATCGATACGGCAGTATTGGTATTCCCTGAAATAACAGTAATCTTCTAAGATATCCAATAATCTACTCATCTGTGAAAAAATCAAGACCCTTGAACCTTGAGCTTTCAATCTTTTGAGCAACTTATCCAATATTATCATTTTGCCGGCATTATACACCAAATGCTCGTCAGTAGTGTATGGAGGCCCTGGCTCTGCTCCCTCGAAAAGGTAAGGATGGTTGCAACATTTTCTTAATTGCATAACGATGTTGAGTAATCGGGTCTTGCCTTCTCTCTTACCGACGACTCCGTTGACAGCATCAATATCCTTTTCCAACAAGTTCTTATACCATTTCACTTGCATATCTGTCATGCCAACATACAAATTGACTTCTTTTTTTGGTAAAAGTGATTTCTCAACATCTGCTTTGATACGACGCAACAAAAAGGGTGACAAAACTTTGTGTAATTGCTGAACCACCAAGTCTTGATCTGAATTCTGGTTTTCAAACCATTGATCAAATGTATCAGAATCTCCAAAGACATCGGGCAAAAGAAAATTGAGCAAAGACCACAACTCGTGTAAGTTATTTTGCAATGGTGTACCAGTGATCAATAATCTATTTTTGGAGTAAAACAATCTTATGATTTGTGACAATGAACTCTCTTCATTTTTGATTCTGTGCAGCTCATCTACAATAATATATTGCCATTTGATCTTAGAAAATTTCAGTTTCTCCCTGATGATCATCTCAAAACTGGTTATACAAACATCAAACTTCAGTTCCAAGAGTATATCTTTGATCAAAGTACCCCTGTCCTCTTTTGTGCCCTGCAACACCAATACGTTGACTTCAGGTGTCCATTTAGCAAATTCTCTTCTCCAGTTATCTAAAGTCGATTTAGGCACAATAATGATATGTGGACCATCGATTTTCTCATAGTATCGTAAAAAACCCAAGAATGAAATTGTTTGCAAAGTTTTCCCCAATCCCATTTCATCTGCAAGTATTCCAGATAAGGAATTTTTGTGCAAAGATATAAGCCAGTTTAATCCTTGAATCTGATAGTCTCTTAATGTTCCGTTAATAAAAGAGGGTGATTCTTCCAATACTGTAGTGTCTTCTTCGTATTCCTCGTCATGAATCAATTCCAGATCTTCTTCTTTTTCTGTTTTACGACGTCTACCCAGTTTCTTCTTTGTGGATCCAGAATTTAGCTTTTCCAGCTCGATAGACTTAACTATTTGCAAAAGTTGAGGGTTTTTTGAGATGGATATATTGATGAAGTGACTGAACAAATCGGTCAAATTCAACAAGAATCGGAAACGACGAGTCGCATCTCTGTGCCCATCTTTTAATCTTTCAGTTTTGACATCTGTTGACAAGATGAATCTTTTTTTACGATCCTTCAGGCTCTCCTTTTGATCCACAACCGCCTTTGCCATAGTTAGTATACCATCAGACTTCAAAGCGATTTTAGCCAAACATACCATTCCCGTTTGAGTGTGTTCTATAGAGTTTGAAAGTTGTTAAGATCCAGTAATGTCCATTTTTTTTTGTAATTTTTCTCTTTTCGAAATTTGCGAAATACGCGTTCCCTACTGATTCAGTTGCAACTCAAGTTGGTCAAGTTGGTCCTTAACATGAGACAAAACGAAGAATCTTTGACCTTTCATGAAGCTGTTTATTCTCAAACATCTCTAATACCGTTTGGGAAGGTCACGAGTTATGGCCATATTCTGAAATTGATATTTCGACCTCAAAACTCCAGACAAGTTGGTGTTTCCTTGAAACATTTAAATATTGTTAACCGTCCGGATGTGCCATGGTGGCGAGTTGTGAATTACAAAGGAATCATTTCTCCGCGAGATGGAGGTATAGAAAGACAAATCGTCAAACTAGAGGAAGAGGGCATTGACGTCTTAGAGTATAGTGATGGAAGTAGGGGGGTTGATTTGACGGACCACGGCTGGTATCCCACTACCGAGTTTGATGACGACGACTAATGAGTAGGCGGTGTTTGCAGGAATTCTTAATTATTGTTGCACACAAGAACCATATATTGAACAAAGCTCTTTTTGCATAGCCGAAAGTCTCATCGTGTCTTTCAGATGCCATACATTATATTGCTAGGCTAAACGTCTTCGAAATTTCTGATGAATCGAGCGTCATATATATAAGAAAAGGCGAAAAGGTTTACTTGATTATTTTGGAGTCATACAAGATGATCTAACGTTCCTTTTGAGTTGGTGGATTTTCACTTGAGAAAACACAAGTACCAAAGAATTCCATGGCGGTTAAGGGATCACTTACATTTGATCTCAACCAACAACAACAACAACAACAACAGCTTTCTTTTCCTGGTACATTTGGAGTGTAGTTATATCCATCGATGCTGGATGATTGTATATTGGAGGTAGGTGCGAGCTAATCCTTCTGATGAGATGCTGCCATGGCCAGTTTGCTCGTATATTCAGGGGTGTAATTCTAATTGAAAAGCTGTATGACCTTAATTCTAGATAAATTTGCTGATGCGAATTGTCGTGGAAGAAACGAACGGTGTCAGTCTACAAAGATGTGTATCAGGTAATAGTTTTTAACGAGTTTTTATATACAATCGAGTGGTTGTGTAGTAACAATATGTTATCGCACTCATGAGTCTCTACTTCCCTGGTTGGTGTTCTTTGTCTTAGATTTCCATTTCTTCCTATTGCCTGATTGTTGCTGCTTTTTCTGCTGATTCTCTTGCTGTTCTTGCTCCTTTTGATACCTGAGAGTTTCCTCTTGAAACCATCTCTCGAACTCCTCTTCCAGTTGAATTTCAGCCAAACTTCTAATTTGCTTAGTTTTCGGCAGCAACGACTCCTCCTGCTCCAACATGATGTGCAACAAGGATGGCGCCCCTTCCATAGAGTTCACTGGGGTCACCAGTTTCAGTTTCAGTTTCAGTACTGGAATGTTCCAGACAGGGGGTGTCAGCGATCTAGAGGAGGATGATGAAGTTGGTGTAATTGGCACGCTGTTCGTAACGTACAATTCATGTTGTTGATCCAGGAGAATTTTCTTCCTCTCACGTTGTGGGGGCTTTTTTGGAACCGACATCTTCACCTTAGCTTTCGGCAGTTGCGCTTCGATCTCGAACAAGGTTTGGTGTTGCTCAAAACTTTTTGAGTCACGTCTTTTTCCAGAAGAGTCAAGAGATTCCCTTCTCGACACAACATTAGCAGATGGATCAATCGAGTTCTGTCTGGACTTGGTTTCTGCAATGAAAATGCCACCAATACTGTTGTTGTTATTGTTGACAGATGGTCTTCTTGCAGCTGCAGCTCCCGCCGCCACTGAAGACTTTCGTCTTCTGCTTATCACTTCGATAAATTGTTTATCATCTTCGTCATCATCGTCAATTGCGAAGGATGATGTTGATGGTGATGCGGATAACGGTGTGGCAGTATTGGAGACCCCTGATGATATTGGAGTTGATGAAAGTGTGTGTTCAGGGGATGGCTGATTTAGAGCAGCGGAAATACTGCCTGACATCTTCCTCACTACCGATGGCCTCCGTCTCTCTTCAATTTCAAACACTGGCTCCCAATTCTGATTTTCAATGAAGATCCTGTTGAAATTGGCCATATCGTAGATGAATGACCTGAGTAACATTTCTGAATTGTTTTCTATAAAGTTGTTACAATAGTTTTCATTTGTTGTTTTCAAATTGTTGAAAAACTTGAAGGAATAATTCAATTTCTTCAACAATTCGTGATTGTTCTCATTGATTAACTTGCTGAACTCTGAGTCGAACAAAAAATAGGACAAATTGTTGTAAATAAACCATAGACAGTATTCAAATACTTTATGGCATCTCAAGTCGAAGGAGTGCTTGAGCAAAACCAAAACATTGGACAAATCGATGAACTCGGTGATGTAAGCTTGTATGAAGTCCTTCAATTTGAATAGGAGCAACTCATCCGCAACCTCAACACAACTCAACAAAAAATTGATAAACTCATCAATACTATCGTTCCCCACGTCTAAATCATCAAGAATTTCAAATGGATTTATACCATGCAAGTATTTCATAACAATATTGAACACTTCTTTGGAGATATCACTCAAATCGATGACATAACGAGTATTACCATCAACATTGTTATTGTTGTTGTCATGCCATGCGAACAATTTTTCGAAATACAAACTGGTGCATCTTAATATCCAAGAGTAACAGTGATATGTTTCACCATCACACAAACTTATCAATGTATCGCTTGCTGTGAAATCGTCCATAAGTCTGGTGAAATCAAACGCTGTGGATCGGTGGTGCCGTGCCGCCTGCTGTAACGTAACATGTATCTGTAAGTCACTCATCAATTCTACAACTTCTTTCTGTAAAGACCTTTCTTCATCAGTGAGATATAGCTCAGTCCATGAGATAAACTCGTTGGTGTAAAGATAATGGAGCATTATGATGATGGCTCTATGATCATACTTCATCTCGACGATTTTACCGGATAGCAATTTCATACGCTCAGACTGCCAATCCCCATCAAATAACACGCCCAATTTGCCCCTTTTAGAAATGAGATTTTTGTGAACAGGGATTTTGAGACTATCTAGGGACTTGATGTAATATTCTGTATGAGGATATTTTGCTAGCACCTCAACTATAGAGGTGGGGAACAGCGATAACAACTGGTTCTTGAAGTGCGAGTGTTGAACTGATCTATGCAGCGAATTGAATATGTTTTCCAACTTGAAATTGATTTCATCCGAGTACATGATCTCATCTGTCATCAAATACGATTTTTTATTGTTCTCCTTCGATGTAAACTTATCATTGTAGTTTAAAATAGAGAGCATACTGATATCGACAGGAAATGTATCCTTCTCGATCTTAATAGGCACCTTGGTGAGCTCACGTTTACCGAATATGAATTTTTTGAAAACGCCATCACTGACCACTTTACAAACATTGTTGACGTTTCCCAACTTGTCAAACTTGAACAATTTTTTCTTTTTCTGCTGCTGCCTTGTGACTCTCTTATATACGGATCCATCTCTTACACATATGATGATGGAACCGTCGCAACCCAAATCGAAATCAACACACCTCAAATGAGGCTTTGTTGCCCGCCATAAGGTTGTAAACTTTAATCCATTTAAAAAATCTTGGCTCGATTCTACACCATTGACAGGCAATACAAATTGCATGATGTTACCATTGTCGTACAATAGCAGTACTTTATCAGCTCGACACACCATCTTGACAATGGATATCTTTTCGGTATATTTACGCGGTTTGAAAGCGTACAAATTAGCCTTCCCAATGATCTTGTTATACATTGGTGGTTGGAATCTGACATGGAATCCACCTGTGTAAAGATGGATCTCGCCACCAGCAGTCAATACTAATGTGGCATTCTCCGTACACACAACTTGTGAGATCTCATCGTAGTGGAAATCAACACAGTGCAATTGACGTTGTTTAAAACCTTTGAGTTGAGGCTTACCAAATGATGACATCTCAGTGTACTCTCCACCACCACCTCCACCGCTAACGGTGCTGAACCCCATCTGACCCAGGTTCAAGCCCCAGAACCACATTTGGGATCTGGTATACAATACACAGTGCACTTTGGAACATACCAACCCGATAAACTTGTATGAGACGAGATTTGTCTTCACAAACACTTGGCGTGGTACAGTCGATACCGACTCGTCAGCGACCAGGTCAGCAGTAGGTATACCGAGACAGCCGTACTGGTTCGAGCCGAATGTGAACAAGGTGTTTTCTGAAGTTAAGACAACGTTATAATCATCACTGATAGCAACCAACTTGACGTTCACATCTTGCAATGCCGGTATTGGAACAAATGTTGGCTTGTTGAGTTTGACGTTGCCTAAACCAAGTCTACCATGGGATGCGGATCCACAGACAAAAATGTTTCCAACACCTAGTGCTTTTGACTGGTTTGTTAAAACGATGGAGTGTTTGGTCGACATTTGTAAAGATATGATTTTGGGTGTGGATAAGCGGGAAATGATGTGAGGTTCTTGATGTTGGAAACGTAATGATTCCAAGTCCACGGTGGTGTAGACGCCATCTTCAGTTGTAAACTTGATAATTTCGTCAATCTGTGAAGTGCGAGAGGAGCCGGGAGGAGTTTGAGTAGTAGTGTGATTATTAATCGGCTGAGACGCCACGTTGATTTCTCTCATTTGATATTTGGAGACCCTTTTTTGCAGTTCTTCAGTACTGCCAATGGATGTGAGTGGATATGAGATTCTATCTGGATCAAGTCCGTCACTAAGCAAATCTAAAGGTGTGAATCCCTCCCTGTCTTTCTGCTTAAGTAACAAATCTAGTTTGTTGATGGATGATGCATGTTGTATGATACAATTGGTCATGATAAAATTGTTATTGAAAATGGTTAAATGCAAACAATTCCAGCCATTTTCCATATCAGTGATGGTGAGATCCACATTTTTGTTCTTGAGTAAAGTTTTCAAATAATCATGTTTATCAGTTTTGCAAATGAGATGTAAAATGGTGTTACCGAAGCAATCTCTTTTACTCAACTCATCAGTCGACAATTTGGATAGCTTTGTCGAGAGGTTTTCATTCATCGATGATGAATAATTCATCATCGGTCTATTTATCTTTGAGCCAGTGAATGCGAACTAAGTAATGCAAAGTGACATTTGAATGTTAGCGTGTATGCTCTGTACAACAGGTATGTATAATATGTATTCACTTACCGATTAAAACATTGTCAGAAATGAAGCGCCTTTGAATAAAATTGGAAACGTATATGGCCGTATTTAAATATGTTATTCGGATAAGAGTGGGAAACAACAGAGAATTCGGAATGAGTACTCTTTCGAAGGGGATGATAAGTTAATAAATGAATATTGCTTGGTGTGTCAACCACGTTTAATTGCTTGAAAAAAAAAGAATCACACTCAAAAATCTAAGTGAAATTTTTTTTTTTTTTTAGACGTCGATAAAAACAAAGAGTAAAACCATTATCATCAAAATCATCATCAGATCCTACAAATGTCGTTGTTCATCAGCCTGAAGGGTGTGAATGGCTTCGATGAAGTAAATGAGGAGAAGTTACAAATGGCCGAGATCCAATTGAATGCCATGAACACCACTTTCAACACGTGAGTTGCATATTAAGGAATCATCAAATTTACCGTCATTTAGTCATTTCATACTAACTTAACACTATATCTTTTCTACAGACTATTAAGAAAATGTAGAGACAAATGCATTCCTCATGAATACGGTGAACATGAGTTGAACAAGGGTGAACAAACGTGTGTCGATAGGTGTACTGCCAAGTTCATGCAGCTGAATCTCATCATGGGTCGTAATGCACAACAGTTGAACTTCCAGCCGCTGACGTGCCATCAGTTTGAAAGATTTACTAGTGGTGGTGGTGGTGTGTGAGTGAGTGAGTGAGCGATGGCATGAGTTGGTGATGAGCGAGTGAAGCATTGTGGAAAAAACGGTAGCACAGAGTTGCAGACCGGAACTGGACTGAGCGAGGGAACTCTTTTCGAGTGTGTATATTTATATATATATATATATATTTGGATGAGGTGGTTAATGAAATTACGACTATGATAATTACTGAGTAATAGAAGAAGGGGGGTAAGTGTAAAGAAACAGGTGTGATTTTATTGGCGGGTATGTGGCACCAGTGTGTTGAGAACAAACATGTGTCTATCGGTGAGCTGCCAAGTTCATGCAATTGAATCTCAAAATACACAATAATTACAAAAACAAATCCAGCCATTGATGTGCCATCGGTTTCAAAGGTTCACTAGTGATTGTGGATTTGGTGATGTGTGAGTGAGTTAGTGAGTGAGTGATGAATGGGAGGAAGATGGTAGAAAGGGAGTTGAAAAGCTAAATAAGATTAGGCGAGAGATACTTCTATGTATATATATAGTAGAGTTTTCCATCTGAGGTGATTCAAGTTCGGCTAATGAAATGATGAATATAAGGAATTATCAAACACCGGTATGTTGTGGTGGCAACACGGAGAAGCGCCGTTGTTTGTTAAGCGATAGACTGACGCGGTGGACAGAAGATTAATCAATACACTGTGTATCAAAGTTGATTCGAAAAGTTTTCATGATGATGGGTGATTCATTTGCGACAATTTGAGTTTGGTGGAAGGGAATTGGGTCTTGATCTATTTTTGTGTTTTATGGATGATGAAAAAGGTGTGCAAAAATGGTACCGCCGCAGGTAACAAAAGTTGACAGGCATTAACGATCGATGAAAAAAAGGTTGATAATTAGATTTATGGATCAATCATTGGGAATGATTAAAAGGAACTCAAGAACTAGATTTCTGGAGTCTAATGAAGAGTTACGTCATCATCATTATCAAGCAGGGAGTAGAAGAGTAGCTAGTTACTTGTTGCAATGAATATAAACTAAAAACTCTCTCAAAATTGATAAATCCATCTGTTGCCACCAAAAGAGGCAACGGACAACAAACATCAAAACGAAAACAGGTAAAAAATTATAAAAGAAAGTAGTAAGAAAAACACATAGAATAACAAGAGTAGTAGTAGTAATAGTGATAATAATAATAATAATAATAAGCTAATGTACAACAACGCAATTTGAGTAAACCATAACATCAACAAGGGGAAAAAAAATGATCATCTGATATCATATTACCATATTTGTGTTAATAATCAAACATGATCATAGATGAGTACATATGAAAAAAATCTTTCCCTGTGATGAATATTGTCATCATTTTCCTCAAAATGTGATAAGATAACCAATGAGCAATGTTTTTTTCTTTTATCAACAGAGCACACGAATTGAAAAGACGATTAGAATTAAGCTTGAGTTTTCAAGTATTCAGCTTTTTCCAATTCGTATCTCTTCTTATCAGCTTCAGCTTTAACTTCATAAGGTTTCTTTTGATCTTCGGTAAGCAGCTTCCATCTTTCACCTAATAATTTACCAACTTGACCAAAGGCAATACCTGGGTTTTCAGCTCTAACAACATCTCTTTGCTCATTGGCAAAGAACATGTAAGCAGACAATGATCTCTTTGGAGCATTTGGGTCTATTGTAAGGGATGGTTAGTAGATTGTTATGTGATAATAAAACTGTCAAGGCAACCAACCGACAACAACAATGATGAAACCTAAACTGTGAAAGTCATTATTGTGGTTAGGAGGGAACCAAGTTTGATATAAGACTTACCCTTCTTTCTTCTAGCGGTCTTTTGTCTTCTTTCAGCCATTGTGGAATTGAGTTGATACTATTAACTGTGATAAAAGTTAGTTATAAATGTGTCAATTGATATAGTAGTAGTAGTAACAACAACAAGAGTGTATTATATAGAGGGAAAATTCCAAATTTTGTTGTTTTTTTTTTCTTTTTGTGTTTTGTTGTTTTTTTTCGGTTTCGCGTTTCGTGTTTTTTTTTTTTTGTTATATTTTCCCTTGAATGGATAATTGGTATTCGACAACACGACCCTTGGGATATTTTTTTTTTTTGAATAAAAAAACAAACAAAACAAACAAAGTCACATTCTCCTGCCCTCCACTTCGCACCACCAGTTGTCTAGAACTCAATTGGTTGATTGAATAAATAAATGGATGATTATATCTCTCTCATTTGAGTTGCTTCTCATATGGATCCTGTAATTGATCTAATTTAATCGCAATGTAACAATCTAATTACAAACCCTTTGTATCCTCACTTGATATGTGTGTTACTACTACCACGTTCTCTCAACACAACCATACACATTTTAATTAAACTATTGAATATTGATATATATATGTGTGCGTGTGGGTGTGGGTGTAGGTGATAGGTATGGATGAGAATGTATGATGAGTGTATGGTTTGTATATATATGTGTATGTAATTGTGAGAAAGTATGTGTATAGGTGAGAAAAACTTACATATTATAATTATTTATTTATAATAAGTATATACTATAATATAATATAGTATTGGGTATATTATAATAGTAGTAATAGTAATATAATTTAGTATATGATATTTAACTAAGGGCGAAGAAAAAATTATATATGAAATTTCCCTTGTAATATTTTTGTTTATTGGGAGTTGCGCAATTTACATTGGGCAGCAGCAGCCAAAAGGAGGGAGAAAGAGAGAGAGAGAGAGAGAGGGTTACCCGGCTTGTCTTCAATGTTGTTCGTTTTTTTTTTCTTTGATATCTGGGGCACGCTCTTATTGTAGGTTTTTGTACGTGCACGACGATTAATAGACATCTATAGTATATATATACACATCTCACTCAACACATTGATTATTATTTAATAAACTATAATTATCTTTGCATTTTTATAGCTAGCAAAACTATCAATTAACTAAAAAATTCAATACATTCTCTCTCTCTCTCTCAATTCCTCTCTCTCCTATCTTTATCTTTTTGATCTCGTTAAAACAAAAACTAATACCATCCACCTCTGGAATTGTCTCCGACACCATTGCCATACGCGTTACCATAAGCTGCTCCATATGGTGGTTGTCCGTAGTACTGCTGTTGTTGTTGCTGTTGCAAAGGTGGCTGTTGTTGCTGGTGAGGTTGTTGTTGTTGTGATACACCACCCTCGTTATCAGCAGCAGCAGCTCCTGCTCCTGCTTGTGCTCCACCAGCGGCACCACCATTACCTGGTGTTGATGATGCGCCAGCACCCTGCTGCTGTTGCTGTTGCTGTTGTTGATGTTGTTGTTGTGGATGACCAGCACCAGGAGTTCCTCCAGCGGCGTTGGTGTTGGCTGCTGCGGCAGGTGGAGGTGGAGGTGGAGGTGGTTGATTGGTGTAATACTGTTTCAACTGATTCTGATAACCTTGTGAGACAGGTGGTTGATATTGGTTGTAATAATTTGGTGGTTGTTGGGCCTGTTGTGGGTAGTAGTAATAGTATGGGTTATACATTCCCATCTGGTACTGTTGGTATTGAGCTGCTGCTGCGGCTGCTGCTGCTGCTTGTGGGTTATTAGTAGTAGTACTACCACCTACTGCACCGGTGCCAGTTCCTGCAGATGTCACAGGGGATGACAAATTCAGTACTCCACCTGGTGTGCTACCAACTCCGCCAACTACTGCTGGGTTAATAGGCAAGGCTGATGGAGTAGATGCTGAACCTGGAATAGGCTGTTGTTGTTGTTGTTGTTGTTGTTGTTGCAAGTACTGTTGTGGATCATATTGCAGAGCCTGTTGCTGTTGTTGTTGTTGCTGGTGTGTAGTCGATGCGGTATCTTGATTTCTTGGTGATTGCAAGTAACTATTTTGATATGCTGCAGCGGCAGCGGTGGTGGCAGCAGAATAGTCTGGGTATCCACCATTGCTGTATCCTGGGTATCCACCATAATAATCCTGGTACAACTTTTGTTGTTGTTGCAAATTCTGTTGTTGTTGTGGAACTGAAGTTGAAGAGGTAGTGGTGGAAGCTGGCTGCTGCTGCTGCTGCTGTTGTTGCTGTTGTTGTTGCAGCTGTTGTTGTTGTGGATATTGAAATTGGGATTGCTGATATTGATTGTTCTGATTGTTGTATTGATTGTTATATTGACGGTTTTGGTTGCTGTTATTGTTGTAGTAACCTCTTTGTTGTTGCTGTTGTTGTTGCTGTTGTTGTTGTTGTTGTTGTTGCTGTTGTTGCTGTTGTTGCTGTTGTTGCTGTTGTTGTTGTTGTTGTTGCAGTTGTTGTTGTTGATACTGTTGTTGTGGGGTAGCTGCAGATGAAGAAGATTGTTCCTTTTCTTCCAATGACAACGAGCCAAATGCAATGCTTCCAACGGAACCAATTTGTGAATTTGATGATGGTAATACTACTTTTTCATTCAATTTTCTGTATTTTGGTTGCAGATCCTCCAATTTTGCAGCAACTTCTTCCTCGGCAACTTCTTCTTGGACAATCACAGTCTCAAAAGTCTCTTGTTTTGGTTCACCTTCTGATGTTGGTTCAACGACAAATTCTTCAGTTTCGATAACCACTTCCTCAACTTCAACAGGTTGAGATTCTTCTTTTGGTGGAGAAACAGCAGTTGGTGGCGCCTTGGCAACTGGCTTCTTCTTCTTTGGTGCAACCATTGCTGCCCATGTTTGTTTCTGCAGTGACTTTGGTGGCACTGGAGCAGGGACATATGTTTTCTGTTGTTGTTCCTCTTTCCTTGTTGATTCTTCAACCTTAACATTTTGAGCCAGCTCTTCCTCTTCTTCTTTGTCTTCTTGTTGTTTATCTACAGGGAAAGATTCAATGATAACGGTTTCTTCAACCTCTACAACAGCAATTGGTTCATCTGATGAAGTCTGTTGTTGTTGTTGTTGTTGTGTAGCAGCTGCTTTAGAACTCAACGCTGAGGCCCAAGACAATTTTCCAGCTGCAGATGAAGGTGGGGCCGATGAGGCGGCTGCTGTAGCGGCGGCGGCTGCTGTAGCGGCGGCGGCTGCTGCTGCTGCATTAGATGTTGAACCTGAGGCAGATGACGAAGCTTCTCTTACTGGTTTTTTCAGTGGTTTACCATTTCTTGGCTTGAACTCTCTTCTCTGGTTATGTTGAGAAGACCTGTTATATTGTGATGAGGAGGACGATGCAGATGATGTGTGTGTTGCTGTATTTGATTCTACTGCGGCTATATCATCTTTTTTACTCTTCTTTTCCTTCTTTGTGGCATCACTTTCCCATTTGTGAACTTTACCTTGAATGATCATCTCAATTATTTCGCTTATATCTTTGTCTTTGTTTTCTTCCAAAACCAATAAGAGATCATCCTGTGACCAGTCTGGAAAAACCTCGGACAAAGCAATGATCTTGGCTTTGTATTCGGATGCTATCTTATGATTATTGCCTATTATGTTGCTTTCATTTGCTGATGTATTATTACTATTATTATATCTTCTCGATTGATTACGGTATGATCCGCCTTGTTTTTTAGGCTTTACAGTGGTGTCCGACATTATTATATTTGTTTAAATATGTGGTATCTGGAGCAATGTGCTGTAAAGAATAGATGTGTCAGTGGTTATATTGATGGGATTGAATTGAAAAGATGTGTAATACATATATATATATATATATATGAATTGATTTCTGCGATTGTGTTTTCGACAAGAGAAAAAAAAAAATTTCACTTTTCTGTGTAATTCATCGTCCATTAGGTTGGTAGTTCGTTGAGGATCAATTTATGTAACACTAAAAGATTTATGTTATTACTCTCAAATCATACAGTGGTGTTGTTAATCATCTAAAACAGACTAAAGAGATAAATTAGGAAGTTCATAAACACGTATTTAACAAGAGGGCAAAACTATACACCGTAAGTAAAGGGAGGGGGGTCATTCATCATAATAACAACTCAAAACTTATAATTGACCTTTTGTATGGAAGATTTCCAAAGCAGTTGTGATTCTCTTTGACATTGTCAATTCACCTTCTCTAACCCAGACTCTTGGGTCAAAGTACTTCTTGTTTGGTTTGTCGGCACCATCTGGGTTACCAACTTGAGTCATGATGTAATCCTTCTTGGTTAAGACGTAATCTCTGATACCTTCCAAGTATGCAAATTGACAATCGGTATCTAAGTTAACCTTAACGACACCATTCTTGATAGCGGTATCGAATTCTTGTTGAGTGGAACCTGAACCACCATGGAAGACCAAGTATAATGGATGAACTTTATCAGTCTTCAATTGTTTCTTGGCATAAGCTTGATGTTCACCTAAGATAGCAGGTCTCAAGACAACGTTACCTGGCTTGTAAACACCATGAACGTTACCGAAAGCGGCAGCAATGGAGAAATTTGGAGAGATTTTGTGTAAGGCATCGTAAACGGCATAAACGGTTTCGGATGATGTGTATAATGCTTCTTTGTCAACGTGTTCATTGTTGACACCATCTTCTTCACCACCAGTGATACCAATTTCCATCTCCAACCATTGGTTCATCTTGGCTTGTCTTTCGAAATATTTAGCACAAGTACCAATGTTTTCAGCATCATTTTCTTCAGATAAATCTAACATATGTGATGAGAATAATGGTTCACCATGAAGCTTAAAGTAAGCTTCATCGGCAGCCAACATACCGTCATACCATGGCAACAATTTCTTTGCACAATGGTCAGAATGTAATACCACTGGGATACCATAAGTTGGGGCAATTGATCTTATGTAATGGGCAGCGGCAATGGCACCAGCAATTGAAGCCTCTTGATTCTTGTTTGGAACACCTTTACCGGCAAAGTATGCAGCACCACCGTTAGAAGTTTGCAAAATGATTGGAGATTTGTTATCTCTAGCAGCTTCTAATGCGGCAACGACAGTGGAAGATGAGGTAACATTGATAGATGGGATGGCAAATCCATGAGCTTGAGCATAGTCAAATAATTTTCTGACATCGTCACCGACAATGACACCTGTCTTTCTTGATAAAACGTCTTGGACACCCATTGTTTAATGATTGTGCTGTTATTTAAGTAAAATTATATATAAATAGAATATATATGAGATTTGATTTGAGGGGAATATAATATAATAGATGATGTTATATATATATATATGAGGAAATGGTGAATATAAAATTTAGGATCTTGTATCCATTTTATATACACCTAAGAAAAAAAACCACTTGATGAAAAGAAAAATATTAACGAAAACAACACACACACCACGCAGCAGCACGCATACAGTCATGATCATCACACAACAAATAAATCCCATCCACCACCACCATTTACAATGAAAAACAAAAAACCACCGGGTAATGGACATAATACACGACTCTTTGCATCTGACACACTACGAAAAACAAAAAAAAACATCAGTCCACCCTCATCATACACCAAAAACATAGCACATATATATAATTATCTGCTGTTTTATGACCACCTCCTGACATCATCAATCATTTGTAAATAATAAATTTTGGCTAGACAAATATACCAAAACACAACTAAACTGACCTGCATGCTGATTTATCCGGCTTTTATCCAGGAGAGAGAGAGAGAGACATCAGTCACATCTTACAATCCCATATAATTGTTTTATAAAACCAGGTGATCTCAAAGTATTTAGACATTGCATTTGCACTCTACAAGCAAGAAGCAAATGTGTGTTTAGAAATGTCTCTCTCCCCCATATATTTCTTCAAATAGGCAACAGGCAAATCAATCTTCTCCGGGATTTGTAGTAATATACACACGACTAAATATATCTATATTAAATACACTAACCTAAATATCTAACTAGTGATCCCCAATTCAATTCATTCTTCATTCAACAACAATAGTTCAATGAATAGAGTTCATCTTTGTTAGGAAAGAGAACTTTTATCATCATTTCACCAATAATCTCTTATTTTGCTTCTTTGATATATACCAAGAAAAGAAAAATTCAAATATATAACATATCAAATATATATAACCCTGAACCCTTATAATTTGATACTTTTCATCAACCAACAGTTTTGATATAAATAGTTATTGTAGCGGCTCACTCTCAATTGAGCAAAATTGAATAGACAACAATTGAAGTACCGAAATCACAAGCCTCTACAATTGACTACATCAGCCATAATATGATTTTTTTTGAAACAGAGAGTTTCTGTTTAGTATATATTTTTCACTTCTTGGTAGACAGATAAGATTATGATGAGTCTTCGACAGAAATTGCTCTCATCAAGATGATCGTTGAAGCAACTGTTGCTCAGGTGATTTGATTATATATGTCATAGTTAGGTTGTTTAAGCCACCTTCAAAGCTCAGCACCCTCGGCAAACTGCTGAACCGTGCTCAGGTTATACTCCCATATATATGAGGGAGTAATTGTTTCCCCCACGAATAGTTTCATATAGTTGCTGAGTTTATAGAAGCAAATCCTGTTTTGTGGGGGGTAACAGGAAAAAAAAAGAGAGAGAGAGAGAAGACTACCGACCGATTTCCGAATTTGAATTTTTCTTTTTGGTTAACTTTTCATACCCAAAAGTAACACAAAGGTTAAGTGATCGATCTGTCTGACAAACATACCTACACTTGCTAAAAGATTTTTATAAATATATATATATATATATATATATATTTAGTGTTAAGTTCAGATAACTTTTTCATCCCACGTTCACATAGCTCACTAAAAAAATGTCATCATTACCTAAAGTATCATACAACAACGACAAGACATCCTTTGCATTCTCCACTTGTCAGGAACGCTGGCCCAAATTGATCCAAAACGCCATCAATGACCTCGACGAGGCAGCCTCCAAGAGAGAAGAAGAAGATGATGACGAGGAAGCCAAGATCCAGGCTGAAACTATTAAGTCACAGTTGTCTCAGTTGAAACTGGATTTGCTCGGTGATGCTGAGATTACTCCATTTAACGATGATTCAATTCCAGGTTTGGACTCTTATGATGAGACTTTAAATAAGATTGGCTCTAAAGTGACATGGTTACAAGGCCCATGGTTATATTTGGAATGTTATCTTTATAGAAAGATCAATTTTTTCTTTGTTAAGCAATCCAAATGGCTGACGTTTGATATTTTTGAGAAACCAAAGAGAGAAACTTTTAAATCATCAAGCATTGGCATATATGAATTAGCAATCAGATATAAACAATTGAGTCATCAAATAACCGAACAAGATGAATTGGACTCGGAATCATTGAAGTTATTGTTCACCGAATTCATCGATATTTCTCTTTGGGGAAATGCTACAGATTTATCATTGTTAGCCAATGCCACCTTGGATGATATCAAATCGGTACAAGGAGCAGAGGCACGTAAGAAATCAGAAAAAAATATCTTGACCAACGATTTGTCTAAACTGTGGGACCATTTGACATCATCGACAAAAACAGGTCAAAGAAGAATTGATTTCGTGTTGGACAATGCCGGTTTTGAAAATTATACCGATTTAATACTCGCTTTATTCTTATTAGATACTGGATTGGCCGATGAGATATATTTACATTGTAAGACAAGACCATGGATGGTGAGTGATACCATGGTGAAGGATTTCCAAATCTTGCTTGAAGATTTGACCAATACTTCTTGGTTTCCTGATCATCGTGATGAATTAAATTTTTTAATTGGCAAATTGATGAAGTATCATGGCTTGTCCCAATTGAAATTGGTTGAACATGAGTTTTGGACTATAGACTTGGACTATTGGAATATCGACCCATCAGAAACCAAACATGGTGGTGCAGAGGTTTATGAATTACTCAAACCTTCAGATTTGGTGATTGTTAAAGGAGATTTAAATTATAGAAAATTGACCGGAGATAGACAGTGGCCAAGATCAACACCTTTCATTGAGGGTATTGGACCTTTAAAATCAAGTGGATTGAAAATATTGGCCTTGAGAACTTGTAAAGCTGATGTCTGCTTGGGTCTTCCTGAAGGTAAAGATGAGGAATTGTCAAAGTATTGGAAAAGTTTGGGTAACGAAGTGGGAGAATTGTGGTGTGCAAGTGGTAAATGGGCTGTTATTAGTTTCTGTGATGGTAAACAGTAATCTCTGTCTCGCTTATATAGACACGTGTACGGTTTTGTGACAAATAGTTCATTGTTCCTTTCAGCGTTTACATGAGTATCCGTGTAAAAAATAGATCACATTCAGAGCCGTACCAATCTGTATAGCAGATAAGAAAACGAAAATCTAATCTCAACTAGTAATTTGTGTTTTTTTTTTGTTATATCTCACGCCCCGGTAATTCATCTTTAGAAGATATGCTGAAAACAACAACAGAAAACATCACAACCAACTATGTGCAAGACACCTTATGGAGCAACAGAATCAATGTCTTGAGATCTGCCACTATACCTTCGATGCTCAACCAATTGAAAGAAACTGGTCGGTGGGACGCTTTAGATTTGAAATACAAAGAGGGCAACGGAGTTCCTAAACCTCACATCTTTTGGGATTCAGATGTGGCCAAATTCATCGAAAGCTTATGCTACGGCTTAAAATATTGCGAAGGAGATGAGTTCAACTATTATATATCGTTGATCGATGAGATTGCTGAGAAATTGGCCAAAGCACAATTACCTGACGGTTACATCAACTCTTATTTCCAGACAGTGGAGGCAGAGCCTCCAATGCGATTCACCAATGTGGTACTCAAACATGAATTGTACTGTGCTGGACATCTCTTAGAGTGTGGTGTGCTGTATTATAAAGCGACAGATTCGAATAAATTATTGGACATCGTTTGTAAATACATAGACTTGATCTGTATCATTTTTGGAAATGGGGAAGGTCAATTGCATGGATACCCGGGACACCAGGAATTAGAATTGGCATTGGTGAAATTGTACAAGATAAGACCGGAATTGAAGTATTTAAATTTACTCAAATATTTCATAGAGCAAAGAGGCCATAAAAATGGCAAATTCTTTGACGATGAAGCATGGGATCGTGGAGTTAACCCATACGAATTCATTTACGGCCAGGGTGAAACCACTGATGACTCCTGTTGGCCCACACCTAGAAGTTATTGGTACATGCAAGCTGATGCACCTATCAGAGAATTGACCGAGGCAAAGGGACACAGTGTCCGAGTCTGTTACTACCTCACTGGAGCACAGGGATTAGCCAACTTGACTCGTGATTCATCATTGTACGATCTGGTGTGGAGAATTTGGCAAAATATGGTAAAGCGTAAGATGTACGTGCATGGTGGCGTTGGGTCCAAGCTGAATTGGGAGGGATTTGGTGCCGAGTTTGAGTTGCCCTGGAAAGGTTATTCTGAGACCTGTGCTTCAATCGGGTTAGTATTTGCTGGTGCGCAATTACTCGAATGGGAATTGGATGGGTCAGTAGCAAAAGTGATGGAAAGAGCCTTGTACAATAATGTCTTGGGCGGTATTTCTCTTGATGGCAAACTGTTCTTTTACGATCAACCAATAACAGGTGCTGCCGGTTTGCAAAGACAAGAATGGTTTGAATGTAGCTGTTGCCCGCCAAATGTTTCAAGATTGTTCAACAACTTGGAAGAATACATCTATACTTTGAAATCTCATGTGATCGCTGTCAATTTGTTCATAGGAAGTCATTTCAATAAAGAAGGTGTCGAAGTGCATTTACGAACTGAATACCCATACCTGGGGAAAATAGAGATCGATATTAAAACAAAATCTCCAATCATGCTAGCAATAAGAAGTCCTCATACAAGTGTCCATTCTAGCAATTCGAATTTCAAAATTTTCAAAGATTACTTGATTTTCAAACCCAATGTTTGGAACGAGACCATCGTTCTAGAATTTGAAATTCCCGTGGAGATCATCGAGCCGGATCCACGTGTCGCTGCAAACAAGGGAAAATTGGCAGTCAAGAAAGGTCCTTTCATTTATGCGATTGAAGAAACAGGTTATCTTGGTCACTTGGACGATGCTTTTATCTCCAGAGATACCAAATTCGTGGAATGTTTGGAAATGTTACAACATGTGAAATATGTGTCGTTGTTAACCATTGCGGATGGAAAAATAATGAAGCTAGTACCTTATTTTGTCACTGGTAATGAAAAGCCTGGAATGGACTTTAGAATTTGGTTGAATGATCTTCGTGGAATTTGAAATGATTATCAATTTGAATAACAAAGTATAACGAGTAGTTCAATAAGGCCCGGATCATGGATCGAACTGGATTATGAAATTGTACCTTTGCTGAAAAGAGATTGCTCTAAGAAGTACAGATGATATCTCGGTACACCTAAAAGTTTCCTCATGTGAGATGCATGTGTCCTCTTTAGAGGGGGGGTTCGGTAAATGCGAGTTAAGCTGTTTGTTAATAAATATAATTCTATATACTCATTTGAAAACAAAGTCGTCCCTTTTTCTGATATGAATCCAATAAGTGTCTTTCTTTCCAAAAGTTTATAGAGATTCTGTTTGAAGTTGAAGTCATAGAGAGGGGGCACCCATTATAGAAAAGGGGCGTGTAACGACTCCACAATATTATAGGCAGCATCGCACAGATCAGGAGAAAGAGAGCGAACAAGAAGAAAAAATTTAAAAAAAACGCGATTTCTTTTGGGTACTAAACAACAAGCCCAGAGGGAGAGAGAGATAGAGAGATTTATATAAATTAATCACATATACATATAATCTGAGATCCATACTTATACCAACTACAATAGCAAGAAAACATGGCTTCATTTGTTCCAGCTCAATTCTCTTCTCTCGGCACAAACTTCAACTTTGATAGTTTGCGAACTGCAGACAACATTTCAACCATCAAGGCCAAATACAACAAGTTGAAATCGCCACAAGATTTCTTTGATTTCAAAAGATTTTCCAAGCCATCATCGATATTTGAGCTCCAAAATAGAGTTAGTTTCAATTTGAGTTACTTCAACAGCAACTATTGGATCATTTTTTTGTTATTGAGCACTTACACATTGTTCACCAATTTGTGGTTGCTTTTCGATTTATTTTTCATGACAGTGGGCTCTTATGCCATAACTAAATTGAATGGCGAGGATTTAGATTTGAGGTTTTTCAAATTCACATCATCACAGTTGTTCACTGGTTTGATATGTATCGGGATACCTATCTTGTTCATCAGTTCTCCTATATCTACAATCATTTGGTTGCTCAGTTCTAGTACATTTATAATACTCGGGCATGCCTCATTGATAGACAAACCGATTGAAGACGCCTTCAATGAAACTGTTTGAAGTCAACGAGACTTGCTTTCACATATGTGAGGAGAAACTATGTTTTTGAAAAATCAAACAATTTGCTTTTTTTGTTCGTTTGATTGTTTCCCTAACACAGGTGTGTATCAAGTTTTTGAAAAATCGGACCATCCTTTGTCAAGGTTATGTCAGCTGCGTTTTTGTCTATGGAGTTCTAATTCAGTCATTTAATATTCTGAGGCACTCATCTGAAAATGATCTCAGTATTCGAAGTTTATACTCTCGCTCGACGAAACAACTTGTTGGCCACATTTGTGTGAAGAGAATGAATGATAAATGAGATCTCTGACATAAATGTTGTGCTTTTCGTCCGCTTATACTGTCCTATACCTCACATATATATATATATATTTAAATGTACCATATTTTGCATCAATCATTTATGTAAAAAGTGGTGCCTCTATCTCCACAATCTTTGTAACTTTGCGAGAGTGAAAAATTGATAAAAGAAAATTGTTATTTTTAAGCTCTCGATCTGTGCATGCAATTTTTATATACAAAGAAGATAATGACCGAATACAAGCCGTTGTCGCAAAGGTTTCACGAAGCTGTTATAGCTTCAACGAATCTTGAAAGGTCACCTTTGAGAAAGGATTCATCTGAATTCCAAGAGACTTCTAAAAAAATTGAAGTATTGTTGACAGATTTAAAAAATCTGATCCAAAAGCTGTCGTTGTTTAGTGATAATGAGAATATAGATGAGTTACAGACGAAGGAAATCCAGTACTTGAGCATTGATTTCTATCTTGCACACTTCTACGAAAATGGTGGAGCAATTAATCCAACTGATCGTCGAAACAAGTTAAAATTATCCAAGAACTTGTACTTACAATTTCTTCACAACCTACAAAATTACCAAATCCTTTCAAAGGATCAAGAAAAGAAATTGGATAACTTCGAGAACTCGTTCAATCCAAATTTATCGGAGGTAAGACCCGAGGATCCGACAAAGAGAAGAGAAGAGAAGATCTCGAATTATAAGTATGAGCAAGAATTGATGTCGAAGTTGAAGATATTATCCGATCCAACTACAAACTTGGACAATTTGGATGATGAGGTCATTCGTGAGATATACGTTGATCAATTGAAACTCAATTCTGTAAGGGCCTTCCAAAGTGTGGAGTCTGTGATAATGGAGTTAGAGTTGCTAAAGAATTTTCCTGATCGTCCAAGAGTGGAGGAAATCAAAGACAACAGACAGAAGGAGAATCCGTCATCTTCAAATGACTTTTTGTATACAGACAAGTTGGAGACATTAACAACACCGTTGTTGTCCAAGACGGGGAAGATCTTGAGGCCATTTACTATAGTACCCAATAGAAACTCTGTCAAGAAACAAGTCTTTGGAACTGGCCAGGTGTTACCTTCGATGACGGTAGAAGAATTCTTAGAGCAAGAGTTGGAGAATGGGGGTATGGTGTCGAAGCAAGAGGATGAAAAGGAGTTGGATGAAGATAATACTGAAGAGGTTGACCTGGAAACTTACAAACAGAGAGAGTGGGATGAGTTCAAGGAAGCAAATGTCAAGGGAAGCGGGAACACTACGAATAGGGGTTGAGTTTAAGGAGGCAAATACCAAGAGAAGCGGTATTTACTACGAACAAGGGATGAGTGGTAGAGGAAGAGACAATAGTGAACATGTGTCTTCCAAACTCGTATCATGCAAAACATCATGATCCAGTTGAACAGCTACTTTTATGGCTGAGTTGGTGTGGCGCCTTGCTAGCTTATTGAATTTTTCTCAAACAAAACAGCTTGATTATGAGCGGCAATGACATGAGGATTAATAAAAGGTAGATGGTAGACGCTATAAGAGGAGTGGTATCATTATTGTTGAATCAATATTTTTCCAAAAAATAACTTGACAGAAACTAGAGTGTTATTATGACAAAATCAAATTAAAACAAAACAAATATATATATATAAATAAACCGGTATTTTGATATTATAGAATCTATTAAAATTTTACTAGTGGTTAGGTTTTGACTGGACCGAATTCAGGCTGGATGCCATAGTTTCAACGTCATCATCATCGTCAATAATGAAATCTCTCATTTCAATGTCAAACTTGCCTCTTTCTTCATCTTCTACGTCATTGGATAATCTATCCGGTAATTCATCAACTTCCTCGTCATGGGGTTTGAGATATATGATGGTGATTGTGCTTGACACGATGATCATAAACCCAAGCCATGTTAGTGAGCTTGGCAGGTGATTCCAAATGACAATCTCCCAAAATATTGAATATATCATTCCAAAATAGGTCAACAATACCAATCTACCAGCTTTCTCTCTTGAAATCCCACAAGTCCACAAAAACTGGGTTAAAAAGCCTGAGATACCAAGCATCAAAAACAAAAACCACTGCTTCAAAGTTGTCAACATTTGAAATTCGGCACCGGGTATAACTAATAACCCTAAAAACGCTATCATTCCAGATGCTATGCTGAACACTTGTACAGAGATCACTGGATCGCATCTTTTGCCGATAAGCCGTAAGATGATGCTGGAGCAAGCACCAGAAACACAACCTATAAATGCCACAGCTAAACCTAATGCTCTTAAACCAGAATCAGAAGATTCAACTCCCGAATTATCACTAATCACAGGATTTGGAAATAGAAAAGTTGGTTGTACAACCAATAGAACACCGATAATGGAAAAAATCCCTCCTATACCTTCATAAACAGTATATTTTTCACCTAGTATAAAATATGCCAAAATTAAAGTTAATACTGGAGTCAAAAATCCCATAACTGTATTTGCACTCATACTGATGTATTGTAGAGCAAAATATAAAGTATAAATGCCTGTAAAACCGGTGATAGCTCTCATGAACAATAAGAGTCTGACTTTTGGAGGACCGAATGGGAAATCGGGAATCTTATAATATGTTGAATAAATTATAGTAACCACAGAAGTCAACATCATTCTAATGAGAATCACTTCTAGTGGGTTTAAGGGTCTTTCGAAATCTGGATCAATTTCCAACAATTTAGAACTGAGCACCATGATGGATCCGAAAAATTGTGACAATAATGCAAACACAATACCCAATCTGGGCAAGATGATGACCCGATAATGCTTTGTTATATTCATTTTTAATCTCTCCAACTTTGTGACTGAGATTCCAAGCTCGTCTAAGATTTCGGGCAGAGTATCATTCATGATGTAACTATGTACGCAAATTTGATTCTAGGCACCTTATGATTCATTAATCTGTATTTGTGAATTGCGTTCTATTTATGGGGTTGGGTTCTGTTAGCCGAAAATTCTGAACCGGCGCGGTGTGGCTCACTGTAAGTAATTGAATGAGAAGATATAAAGGTATATCTATATGCTCTGTATGTATGACACCTGGAAAGAATCCAAGAGTATTGAAGAAAAGTTTTGGTGAACAATTTTATGACATAAAAGATCGATACAGTTGTGGGAACTTTGAGCACTTTAATCTCTCGATTCAAGATTCCTCAGAAAAATTACAACTATGAATCATCATCATACTTGACCTAACTTAATTTAGACTTTTTTTTATCACTGGTTTGAGAGGAGAAAAAAGAAAAAAGAAAAAATTCACTCAAAAGCGGGCAACCTCTTGTATTAAGACAAG
The DNA here is from genome assembly GCA_030557235.1 of Nakazawaea populi. Taxonomy (NCBI): domain Eukaryota; kingdom Fungi; phylum Ascomycota; class Pichiomycetes; order Alaninales; family Pachysolenaceae; genus Nakazawaea; species Nakazawaea populi. The sequence continues at coordinate 357,349 of JAKTVN010000007.1, read as the reverse complement.
CGCTTATCAAAGGCCCTCATAGTGAATTGATATCGTATTGTTGGCATGAGACATCCATAACTGAAGTATGTGCTTCAGAGTGACATGTATTGCGATCATCGGGGAGCTATGGGAGGTGCGATTGAGAAAATCTCTCCTCTCTCTCTCCCTAAATGCTTCTTTTTCTTTGGTAAAGATAAGTCGTTTTTCTTTCTTTTTAGATTTTTTTTTTTTTTTTTTGCTTTTGAGGATAATTTTGGTCAATTTGCCGATAACGACAAGCTTATTGCTTTTCTTTTGGGCGATAGTTTGTGCCCAATTTCATTCTCCACTACAACACAATTATCCGTGTGATCAATTGGCTGTTACATCATATTTTGCTTTCGAAAATAAAAACTGTCAATTCGGACTTACCAGATATAATACCATTAATGACTCCTATGGAAAGGCAAGAGTAGTAATTCCATCAATATCCGACGATCACAACAACAAAATGCATGTCGAATCTCGTTGTCGAAATAAGATACATCTGCTACACTCATTTGATCTCAATATTCCAGTGGTGTGGCGTCAGCTTTTTCAGCATGGAAGTCAATTCAAAAAAACGTCTTCCCCGCATATTCGACCGTTGGGCAACTGTATTTGATGTGCTCATGGGTACTAGGAGATTTCTTAAGACGGAATCAAATTTATCACCATACTAAAAAAATTGTTTCACAAAAGTGTTTATTGTATCAGAGACCTCTCATCGAATATAATGTAGTGTTACTAAGGGAATATGCCTTCAACGTGTTCTTCAAAAGCTTATGCACTTCTGTGAGGCTTTCACCGTCTGCAAGATAAACCTTGACTCTTACAGATTATACAATATACATCTATAAGTTACATGTGCAATTGTTCTTCACGTTTGTAAACTATTAATGGCTTCGATTTCAAATTCTGCACACCATCTATGGAACGTTGCTTTTGATACAAGCAGCATCATTCTCCAAATATTTGTTACATGAGATTCGCGCTCGCATGTTCCTATTTCATGCTGTCAGGCCCTTTGGCATGGAAGTTCCATCAAGTCTAACAAACTTAGAGAGAGTATGTGTTCCCAAATGTTATTTCGCTTTTAGCCATACATGCACGATGATTGAGATTAGTATACTTCACCCTACTCCATTTCCCGTCTCATATAGTGAAGTCGAAGCAAATCTTAAACCAATGATACGCTTGCTTGACAAGTTTGTGAAGGTTCAGTTTTTTTGGTAATTCAAGTACTCCGACCAGGAAGGCGAGTGTGGCATTGCAATGAGAATTAACAAAACCAATATAAAAACTATACTCTATTTTTTGCTCTGTGGAATAATATTCCCGCAAAGATTATTTACAGGTGATGGTGTTGACTTGATAGCACCACTCAACTACGATAATCAAGATCGCTGAGTTTGCAAAGAAATTTCTGTGTAAGGTAGCTGTTCCGCGGACCAGTTGAAATAAAAGACAAAATCAAAATATTGAGCTGATAACAGAGAAGACTATATTTTTGATATGTTGGTCCCAAATTATGTTATCGATCTCAACTGAGTTTTTCAAACAAATGGGCATGATTACATAATTAGACAAAGTCTGATCTTACTTCAAATAGTTCAAATACTTCAAGAGGTAGGCACATAGAAATACTCATTCTCAAATTTACTTCATAGCCCACCCGGTTAAAGAATAGGAGAAGTAAAAATTATCAGTCACCTCGATGACGTATAAAATTGACTTTCAATTGACAGGAATCTTCCCCACCTCCACTAATACTTCAGAATATTGACACAGCAACGAACAGACACACAACCATGAAAAATCAATACAAATCTTCTATACTACAGTACCATCATCTTAGTTTAATTAGTTATTCGTATGTAAGTGTTCAGAGATATTCTCAACTCATATTGTTACATGAGTTGAAGAGAATAATACTATATTATATTATATATAAAGATGTCCAATAACGCCGAAATCAAACAGGTTAGCTCGAAAATATCTTTAGGGTTTTTGATGAGTAAAAAGGCCACTCATCTTCCAATCGGCCAAGAAACCCTTTTACCTGATTTCAATGTCTGATGTAAAGAAAATAAGGAAGCACAAAGTATCATTTATGCGCGGCAAAATTTGACAGTGCCCAAAAAGAGGGATAAAATAAAGTGGGGAAAATGAAAAAAAAAATGAAAAAAATAAAGGATGTGCTCAAGATAGATCAGTTAGCATGGTAGAGACCATCAAAATTATTGTTAGATAATAGCGTTGGGCTTTCTCTCTCCATTCGCCAGGAAGAAGAATTTTTGAAGAAAAGGTCAACATGGGAGTGGTAGAAGCTGTCAGACGCGAAACCCTTCAACAAAATTCTGGTTACCCGGCCTGAGAAATGATGTTATCAGATGCCTTAGTATTACAATTAAGAAACAGTACAAAAGACTAAAGGTCATTGATTAGGATTATTAGGTTTTCTCAGCCTCAAAAGAAGCTGATTGTTGGATCAGAAGTCTTGTTAATATCTTAAAATCGTCGAAAATTGGAAAAATAATGAAAGGTACAATTCAACAGGCTATATAGCACAAATTTTGGAGCCCTATTATAGTAATGTCCCAGTGGCCGAGTGGTTAAGGCGACGCCCTGCTAAGGCGTTGTGCTCTGCATGCGCAGGTTCGAATCCTGTCTGTGACGTTATTATTTTTTTGCTTTCATTATAAATTGGTTTTTTTTTTGAACACCAACAGCGTATGTTGCTAAGTATATAGGGTAACCCCTTTGGTCATATACCCAGAGGGCCTCGACTCAGCCTTTCAGATTCGAGTGCAATATCAGTTTCATTGTTGTCCATGGATGAGAACGGACAGAGTCATTACGCCTTTTGTTTGTTGAAAAATAGAGCAATCACTTCGAATGAACTTTCAACCAAATTTCTTCGCATTTTTTCTCCTTGACCTTGCCCTCTTACATAAACTCATGGCTTTTGACGTCGTGTCTGCACAACCATCTAAGGTGTAGAACAGTCAATATATTGCAACCTTCTTTAGAGTAATCAAAGATGACAACCTTTTGGATCTAACTTGTGTACGGTAATTTCAGGTCTATGTGGTTTTTAAAACGTAGTTCAACGGCTTGATTAGCAGTCATGCGAGGGCTTATAGAAATTACAAAGGTAGATCCACAAATTTGATAAAATTTTAAAGATGTTATTAATAATACAATATTAAGCAGATTAGGGAATGAAGTATAAAAATTACTCGTTGAAATCTTCCATAGATCATCTCAGTCAAACCATAAAAATAAACATAATCATTGAAATGAAAACCCATTATTTTTTTCTCAAAGCTTCATTAGCAGCAGCAACGGCAGCAGCTGAACTGTTTGACGTTGTACCATTTTCCAAGTTTGTAATCATTGGAACTGGATTAGTTCCAAAAGTTCTTGTTCTCTGCCAAGAAGATTGTCTATTAATGCTGCCATTGTTGCTCAAACCTTGATTAAAGTGTCCACCACCGCTACCATTAGGACCAACGGCATTGAAATCATCCCGTTCTTCACTATGATTCGATCTTGGAGATCTAGGCGATAATAGCCCTGATGCTAACAAATATGGAGAATCAAATCCACCAGAATCGTTGTCCTCATCAGCCGTGTTGGCTAATGTATTTGAATAATCATCAAATTCAGAAGAGCCATCCTTCGTGTATCTAGACGACAACCTGGACAGTTGTTGCAACTTCGGGGTCTCATAGCTCATATTATTGGTATCTGATGAAGATGAAATGCTATCATCACCTGTACCAGGAAATCCGTTCTTGCTGAATTGCATAGCCCTCTCTGAGGATTTCTGTTGCAACAGCTGCAGTTGTTTCAAAGATATAGTAGCTGAAGTATATGAACTCACCACTGGTACGGTATCATCCAAATCAATTGTGGCCTTCATCAACGCCGCCATCCACAGCCTCATTTCTTCCTTTGTCAGCACCGCAAAAAAGTGAACTTTTGGCTGTGTGAAAGTCAAACCCTTTTTGGATCCTGGAGCAGGTGGTATCAATTTGAAAGAATACCGCCCAGCTGAAGATGCTGAAGACAGTAACATAGATTTGATATCATTAGCATCAGTCGGTAATACTTTATGAGCTTGAATATCGATTAAGCCACGCTCTTGAGTATCTTTCATTGATTGGAAATATGATAATCTTGTCCCATGGAGAACAAAATATCGCTTTTTGAAATTCAAACTACCCTTTTTGTACATCCATCCATGTTGCTCTGCATTCTTCATGGCTTTTTCAGGGCTTATCTGTTGTAAGCCTTCCTTGAACAGCGACGTTTTAGATTTGGATCTACCAGTAAGAGTTTGCACATGACCGCTTGATGCATTTCTTAAAGATTTCATTCTTGAAGCTTCTGAGGTTGCTCTCTTCTGTTGAGGTACTGGTGGTTCAGGCTTTGGACTTGCCACTTGAGCACTAACCGATCTTCTGTTTGGCGAAGAAAATCTATCTTTCAAAGGACTCTTTTTGGGAGTCGAGGAACCGTGTCCACTACCAGAAGGAGAAAATTTAGTCAAGTCACCGCCACGGTCATCGCCTGACTCATCGATGTTGTTGTCTCTCTTCATTAACGAGATCTTTGAAGGGCTGCTCAACAATCCAACAAGTGAGTTTCGCTTATTAGGACTCTTAGGACTCTTTGGACTTGGCTCTTTGTAAGGATCATTTCCAGCATTCACGGAACCACCACCACTGATAAATGAAAACACGGACGAATGGCGTTTATGGGGATGCTTCTCTTTGTTGATGTGGCTGCTATTGTTGTGGTTGTTGGAAAAGCTGCTGGAGTGTTTATGACCTTTGTTTGGAGAGGCTATGCTAGTAAGCGGAATTGAACTTGATCTCGAATGATAAATGGAAGAGGTCGGTCTGCTGGCGTTACTGTTTTGTCTCTCTTTTTCAGGTAACGTCGATAGCCTCGAAAACTGTGTCGACAAACCATTTTCTGAATTGAGGTTTGTGGAAGAGCCAGATCCAAATCTATATGTAAACGAATTAGTTGTTGCCTCCACAGGTGGATCTGGTGCCTTTCTCGGTGATGTGAACAGCTGGTCATCAAATTGTGGCTGTTTGGATTGGAAATGGTGTTGGGTGGACTTGTTTGAAGATGAAGAGGATGAACTGATGTTGGTCGGTTTTTGAGAAACTCTTTGTAGAGGGGGCGACAATGACTCGACAGGCAGTTGCTGTTTGTATATAAAAGATTGCCTTTTAAACAGATTGGAATCTCTGGGTGTTGTCCTTGTTTGCCGACCAGGGGTATCCATAATTGAGGTAGACAATCTAGGAAGAACAGGCTCTTGCAGAATATTAGGTGTCCTTAGCAGATCTTCATTTTCACCTTCACTCATTGGTGGCAGGTTCAAATTTTCTACCGATGGTGATTGTTGTCTTTGAATGCCGTTCAAAGGTGCTGTATTCGAAACATTTCTGTTTACAGCAGGAGGAGGCATTAATGACGAATGAGTCGGCTCTGCGGTAGACATCTTTGTTAGGTCCACAACAGTATCTTTATTTCTGGTTTCAAGTTTCAAAGCCTCTATAGCTTTGAAAACTTCGAACCTTGTACCAAAACTGGAAATATCCAACTCCTTCAAATGAGACAACTCTAACTCTAGCAAAATAGCACCTGTTATTTTGTGTCTTGCGAACTTTCCAGCAGTATCCATATCAACACCGATGGATGAAAAGTATGAAGAGACTTGTGAAGGTGTCCATTTTTCTACATCAGCGGGAAAGTCCTCCGTATTGACTGAAGATAATTCAGCAAGTGCGTTGTCGATATCCTTGATAGTGCTATTGTGGATTGACGAGTGCCTCGTGTTCGAGTTTCTATTTGCTGTTGTTGGAGTCTTTGTCGTCAATGATTCGGAAGACGAGGCATAATTATTATCGTTGAATAGGCCAAGCCCTGAACTTTGTGAAGGGGGCCCAAATGAAGCTACCTGTGAGGTTGATGGTGTAATTGGGCTATTCTGTTGTGATGTTGGACTATTCAATCTTCTTGAGCGCGACCTTAATAATGATGGCCTCGATAAAAGACTCGATGCTCCATTGGCACTACTTGGAATCAACTGAGTGAAAGACTTGGGGTAAAGCCCCACCTTTCCTGTATCTATGTTTTTCCCCATATACCATCCGTCATTATATTCACTGTCATCGCTTATAACTTGTACTCTCTGTCCAACTTTCAAGTCTAGCTCATCACCCAACCTCGCATTAAACTCTTTGATAACTTCGAAGAGTAAACTCAAACCAGAGTTACTGTTGTCAGGACCATCCTCCCGATACTCCTTGTTGGGTGTGGAAGTGTTATCAAACTGTGTGATAATCGATGAAATCTTGTTTTTGGAGTAGGGCGTCTTCTTCTCACCACTAGGTGTACTAAACATCTCTGAATCTACTGTTCGTGTCGTGTTCTTTCTAATAAAAAGAGAAATTGCACTTCCGCTTTGATTTACAATCTGCTCAATCCACTTTGAAGGGTGACTTTTCTTGACGTCTTTTATTGAAATTCAGTAATGCTATGATTCCAGGGTGACAAAGTAGTTTGCAGTTTGTAGATTACTGTATAGTTTAAGCTTCGGATACAGTTAAAGTAAAAAACTCGAAAGTGTTCCAACAACAAAAAAAAAGTGAAAATGATAAACAGTCGTGTAATTTGTTTGAAGCCACCCAGACGGGCAAAAAGAGAAACAAGAGGATAATTGCTGATGATTGAGGGGTGTTCGCAATGATAACTTTTGACATTGATAGCGTAAGAAGAAGCTATAATACAATTACTCAACTCAATGAAAAGTAGCATATCAGTGTCTCAAAATCAATTGACGACAAAACTGCATCCATACCTTTCTGATTGGGTGGATAGATATCAATTTGGAACAGTCTTAAAAATTTTGATGTTGTGATGATGAAGTCTTACATTGAAGTCGATGTAATGTATAAAGTAATCAGAACTCTAATAGGGATTTTAATTTCGCTGGAGCATAAGACGTTCTCTCACCAGATTCTCTTTTCTATCATGTGTTATCAGTTAGCTTGAAGTGATGAGACAAAATTATTAACACATTTTCAGCATCTTCAAAACTCATACAACTCAACTTAAAAAAAAAAAAATTATCAGCATTCATCCGGATAAGGGACTACTTCAAGGACTACCCCAAGAATATATAGGGAGGGCTATTTTGAAAAGTTGAGACTCGCAGGAAAAATATCTGCAAAAAAAGAAAGCTCGCACTCAGATTTGAACTAAGGACCAATAGATTTGCAATCTACTGCGCTACCACTGCGCCATACGAGCTTCTTCTTAAGCAGGTTTGAAATTTTGTGAGTCAAATCTACACTCCATATATTCCCAAAAAGGTAATTTTGCCGTCGCAATTTTGAATTTTGAATTATATGTTTTTGCTTCCATTTGATGTTTTGTTGCGCTATTCATTATACAGATTTCTTACAACAGAAGTATGATTATATTTTGGGTCCATATCATTCTATGATACACAGCTATTCTCCTTTCTTGGCAAATCAATTGGATGGCATCGAGCAATTCCATTTTTTTTACGTTCATTTACCATATTAACGAACGTTTCCCTCTTCTCCACGCAATCGACCAAAAATACCACATTCACACAAACTTTAACCCACTGCATCTGTCTCGGTGAATGAAACTATTGGAACATATCGCAGAAGGCTTATTTTTTTTTTTATTTAAATGGACTTTATTCGACTATATATGGTTATAAAAAACTATATATTTACTTGTCTTTGAATAAAGTAAAGAAGCGACAAATCATAGCAAGCTCGGAAAAAACTCTAAGAGTTTTGATGAATAGAAAACAATTCACCTCCAAATGGGAAAAACCCTTCTTACTTGATTCAAATGTCTAATATGAAGAAAAGAAAAGAAAAAAACTGATAAGTAGTGTAAGTTTAGCCAAATCTGTCAAGGCTCTATGAAAGAAGGAAGAAAATGAAAAAATGAAAAAAGACAAATAGAGAAAAAAGTTATAGTGGAAGTTCACTAGTGATGAGTCAACTTGATATAGACTATCAAAATATGATCCATAGTAGTTGACTGAGACATAATGTTGGACTTTCTCTCTCCAGGTTTCAGGGAGAAGGGTTTCTGGAAAAGTCGAACCATAACGACGATTGGTTCGGAATCGATGAAGAATGGTGAGAAACATGTTTGAAATAGAATCTCAGAAACTGTGCCTCTGATGTTGAATAAGATGTCGGCTTGACTGATGTGAGATGTTTGGTCCAGCATAAGGCTTTGCCAAATGTATTGTGATACGGGGCAGTGGTCGATGATGTGGTCAACTGATTCAGCAACATCTTCGAGACAAAGACAACAATTGGTATGAGAAACAATCTCTTTTATCAACATCTCTCGAATGTTATTATCACAATTCACGGTATCAAGTACCTCTTGGTCAACATCTATGGTCCTCAGACTTCAAAAGAATCTTTCCTTCAAGAGATATCACACAATCAAACACCAATGAATGTCATCCCTCGAATAAGAGTTAAAATCGAGATAATAAAGTCCATTAAATAAAAAAAAAAAAAAAATCAACAACATCCCCGATTATAATTAGGTTTACAAAGATGACAGGCTTATCAAAAGAGTTTGAATTAACTCACTATTTTAATATTAATTTTTATTAGTGCTGGAAAAAATAAAATTCATCCATTACTGATCACCAGTGGTAAATATACCTTGTAAAAGGAAATACAGATAGATCAGTCTGACATGCAAATCGTTTTATTGAATTATCATATTTCTTGAAATCATTTCAATATTGGTATGTCTTTCATCATCTCATCTGCATGACTTCAAAGTCTTAAAAAAAAAAAAAAGGTTCGATATCATTGTGTTAACCCACAAAAAGAATATCAAATGAAAACGTATTCAAACATCTGTTCGAAAATAAACTTTCAGATCAACACCACATTATTCAATGGTGGAAAGAAAAAAACTATCAAATTTATGAGAAGATGTCGATCAGGATCCACGGCCTGTCAGGGGCCGAATTATCATCAAAGTCCAAACGTTAACAGTTGTAAGGACGCAGTTGACCGTCGTGAGTGTGGAATAATCATCATAAACATCTTCTTTTGTTTCAAAGAAAGGAAAGCTGTTTTGACTCAAAAACCTTTGCAAGTGAAAAGAGCATCTCCATTCAGTAGATGTAATTGTAAAAAAAAAAAATATAATAGTCACAACATTAGAGCAAAACATCAGACATGAATACAAAATTCTCTTCTTCGTTAATTAAAACTTGGACATATGCTTGTCATTGTTTTGTTTAGAATCATCTTTTGTCTCTTGTCTAAGTGTGGGGGCAAAAAAAAAATCGAAAATAACAAAATGCAAAATTGTAACCTTAAAATTTTAATCTTGTTAATAAGTTTCGAAATGAAGAAAGCACATCCTTCTACTCCCGTGATAGATTTTTGAAAATGGCAAAATTAAATCTCAGAAAGGCATGAATGGTATTAAAAAGATGTTGTCTTCAGCGTGAAGCACGAAATCAGACTCGTCATCTAAAATGTATCATCTTTGAAAATAATCATGTGGTTAAAATATCATATCTGGGGTAAAGTAATGTGGGAAAATAAGAAAACACTGCAACGAAATCACTCAGTATTTCTAAGTGTTTCTTCACAAAGATGCAAAATAAACTCCATCTCTATTAAAATCAACTAATAATTCACAAAGATTGGATGAACAAAAGAATTATAAAAGAAAGGGATGATCAGTCACTGTGGGTTTCTGAGGCCCACATTTAAATGCAGTATCACTCATACAGTTTATCAGTGCCCAGTGCAGTGTCTCCTCATATAGATCCCATTGAAATCAGTAAGAAAAAAATGTTAAAACTTTGAGTCAATAGACTAGCCAATTTTTGCATGATGATTATAAAAAAAAATATTGATTAGAATTCTTTCAAGATTAATATTTTCTTTGATATCAAATAATCAGAGGTGTGCAAAAACTTTTCAACAGTATTATGTTCTGCCAGTAATTCCAGCTTTGTTTTTGTAAAATCATCATCTAGATATCAAAGATGTTTTTCAAACTTGAAAGATTCAAAATTCATGAATATTTTTTTCCTCCTTATAGAGAGTACAACCAATTAAACGGAAAGTGATTGATGAAACAAGATCCAAAATTGATTATACTTCAGTACTCTGAAACTCCCTTTGGAATGGAGCAAAACTTAATTAGAATTGAATAATATCTTTAACAAATTTCAGTTGTATAACGCTTTCCGATCATTCATTTCGTCACAAACTCTAGTTTGAAATGTTTAGTGTTGGTTCATCAGTATATTAAAAACATTATCCTTAACAAACGAAGAAGATAATAGAACAAATAAATAAGACAACATATGATATAATCAATTATGGATCTTGTTTCAAGCACTGATTGGTTTTCCAAATGCTTAATATCACCCACATATCATCAATACATTAATTGAAGATATCTAACTCTTGATTTATAAGTTTTTTTTCTTTCGAAATGAAAATTTTTTTCCTCGTACTTGAGGGGAGGTTACCCTGTCTGCCATCTCCTTCAAGTGGACAAAGGAAAGAAGGGCATTTTGTTGATAATGACTTTGGTTTCACACACTGATTGTCAACAAATTATCTCTCGCAGTCAGTTTGCATAAATGTTCACTTCAACATGGACTCAGCTTGTCATTAATAAGCCCAAAACATATCCTACTATATTTACCTCGGTGTCATTTCTTCACCCTTTCTACTGCTTTTATAAATTCGATAGAATTTGTCGTGTGCTGAAATCCATTAATTGACTGTAGGCAGCCTCTTTTCCTATAGTAAACAAAGCACCAATCAATAGGTTTAACAGTTGTCGTCAACAAGTATCAACCCTTTCTTTATCAAATATCACCAAATACCATTGGAGCTCGCATGAGTTGTGTTTAACCTTTCAATAATGACCATCAATAATGACCATCACCTTCCGAAACTTTTCTCTGAAGTGGCATTGAAAAATGATCCTACTTCTCACATGGATGAGATTTTCATCGAATTGCCTATTGCATCACAAATAATAGAGACGGTTCATGAGACAGATCCTAAGCTGGTTTTTGACAGCTGCTTGACACAAACTGGTGGCTTCATCTCAATAAATGCAGTGATAGATCAGTTGTCATACAGGTTGTTGAACGATTCAAGAACAATAGTGCTAGAACCTTTGTTCGTAAATAACAATTTCAATATGAAATTTCACAGATTTGTGTTCAGGTTGCCTGATCCCGTATTACCTGGTTGCTTTTCTGTGATAAAGTCAAATGATGATAGCTTCGTGCTTGACCTTTGGACCTTACATGGCCTATTTATTACATTGAGCTTGCGACTGGAAGATTTTACTTCGAGCAATTCCATCACGGTAAATAACTTTGAAAAATGGGGAAGATTTGATATGCCTTATTCGATAGAAACAAGAGAACCTCATTGTATTTTTACTTTGAGTGAACAAATCACTATTGTCCCATTTAAGGATGGTGGTCTTCTTCAATTGAGAAGAAACTCAAAATTTGAACAAATTGAAACAATCACATTCACCGATTCATCTTATTTTGATAGTATCACAAATCTTTTCAGAAAGACTCCAGGAAACGAATTCATCGATAACAAAATCAGTCTGAGGACCACGATAAGCTGTGCTTTGTTAAATGAGAAGTATTTGATCACCTTATCAATAAACAGAAAGCTCAGAGTATGGTCTCTAATTTCTCACAATGTCATACTCGAACAAGACTTGGTGTCTTCTGAGTCATACTTTGATTGGCATCCCGCCAACCTAATAAAAATTATAGAATCCCCTTCTGAAGATGAAATCATATTGGCAACCTTGGTGCCGCTCAAAGATGAGCAAATAATTCTTTGGAGCTTGGCCGTCTCCAACTCCCAGTGTTTGCTCCAAGAAGTTCTCAAATTAACTCCGCCAAAATTTAGTGAAACCAGTTGGCTAACACAATCTTTTGAAGTATTCCAGAAGTCACATGATGAGATCAGCTTCTACTTGCTTCTAAGATCGAACACATTGCAAAAGTTGCTTATATGTGACACCAATTTAGAGACGGGTATTTCGACTTGGATTGACTCCAAAGAAGTCTTTATAGACGATATGCCTGACACCACTGACTCTCTTCAGTTTCCAGAGTCGCTTAACGAGTACTTTTTGAAAAAGTGTTATAATGAATACAATGAACTAATATTGGAGGCTGTATGCTCTATATTTGAAGCTCATTACAATCAATCTGTGGATAAGAATAGCAATCTACACGACAGAATCATGCTACTGGTCGACCATGATATGGATCATGAAGGTACAGAGTATTTTAATCAGTTGAAAAACCAGTGGGTAAGATTTGATGGATCATGCAAAGAGCTTTTGAAGCAATGCTTCGAGCCAATTGAATTGATCTACTCAACTGGTCTTGAAATGGTGTATATTTTGAAATCATATGGAGTTTCAATTTATAAAAAACCAACCACCATTGAGTTGTTGACTTCGAACACACATCCGAACGAGGCATACAATAACCTCCTGCAAAAGTCTGTCAGTTCGAAAAGCTTGTCCCAATTGTTTCACCTAGCTCTTGATTTCACCAAATCGTTCAATAAAAGCGTTATCGACCAATTGAAGGATGACTTGATACACCTTGATACTATCGATGATATGGAAGGTAGTATGTCTACTTATTTCGAAGAGGCTTTGTCGCCTTCTTTGACAGAGGACTCTATCAATCAATTGTTAAACCGTCTCGGTTCCATCCCTAACGTTTTGAATGCAATTGACCTGTTCAGTAATAACTTCGAAAGTGATACGAATTCCAAGTTTATCAGCAGCAGATTGTCTCAGTTTGGGTCATCATTGTTGATGGAGTCAATCAAAATCAATATCTCGGTGTATGAAGAACTCTCTCTTGGATTGGTGCTGATATTGTTGGTAATAGATAACAACGATCAGGTTGTTCGATTCTTCATATCTTTAGTCTCGAAGCTCAAATCACTCAAATTGCTCTCCATCGTCGTGGATCTTGGTTTTGACAATTTATTTTCATCTGTCATTTCTAAGCATTTTGGTGTGAAAGGGTTTAAGATCATCAACTCTGATGGACTAAATGAAATTGTGACAGCGATTTTTGATTACGCATTCAGCTCAGACTCGATGCTCATACTTTCGGTCGTTCAATTGCTTCACTTGAATAAAGCTGAGCTAATTCTCAAGCATGGACTTTTAGAATTTTTAGAAATTGGTAATCCAATACATACTATGCTTAAAGGGTTAACGTATTTGATGTTATCAGAAGATGACAATGCATACAAAATATTTACTTCGAATGCTGAACAAATCACTCACCACAATCTAACACCAAGAGAGTCGTCCGATGTTGAGTTGCTCCCCACGATGAGTTTGGTATACGGGTCATCTTTGATGAGATATTACATAACAATGACTAACTCATTTATTGAAAATAACCACATCAAAAACGCATATAGCTTGGCAAAATTGGCACTCAAGTATTATGATCCCGCTGATGATGATAACATGAAGGACAGTGACACCGTGTATTGGAATTTGTTTCAACTATCCCTAAAACTTTCGGATTATGATACTTCTTTTGAAAGTATTCAGCATTTGTCTTCGACTTTGAAAGTCAGTTCTCTAAAAATTCTTGTTCTCCATTTGTTGGAAACGAAATCAATCAGCACCTTGCTTCGAAACAATTTTCAGCAGGACACCAGTGTTGTTGACTCCATCATACTAGAGTTGGCTCAGCAACAAGATTTCATCTTCAATAGTCTGAATTACTACAAAATACTTTACTCGTGGAGATTGAGTTTTGGTGATAAGCGCGGTGCCCTGGAGGCAATTTACCAGTTCATTGACAAATTTCAAAGATTCATCAAAAACCAAAAAGAAAAAGATTTGATAGAAAAATCCTCTCAATTACAATCGCTCTATCTTATTGCCTTAAATGTGATGAGAACTATCGGGGATATCGAAGATCAATGGATTGTCAAGCAAGTTGAGAATGGTGAAAACATTATCATCACTTCGAGAGATTTGGAAAATGAATTTCTCCAGAAATTTTAGATAGAAGATTTATAGATGCCCTATTTTTGGCCCACACTACAATAATCAACTTGTTCAAATCAATTTTCAATCCTGTAAATCGTACTAGGTTTCATGAGATTATGTTCTTTTTATCTTCCAATCGCTCCTCATTCTCAATATCGACATCATCTTCTTCTCTGCCAAACATTGAAGCAGGACTATCAACTAATGATGAGCTGTGGTAAACCTTACCACCGACACTGACAGGCACCAAGCCTGGTGAAAGTCTATCTTTTAAAAACTCTGTATCACTCTCTCCATTGATCAAATCAATAAATGGGTTCTGATTGCTATCTTCTGAGGTTTGAAAGGGACTGTATACCGGTGATGAGACGTTTCCCTTGCGCTTTTTTCGAATTGGTGGATCATTGGACGTTGGAAGCTCGTTAACTGCCAGCAATGCTTGAGCTTGGGGGTGATATAGTTCGGGGCCACCTGTCACTAATGTGGAATTGGTCGATAATATGTTAGTGCTGCTGGAAACCTCAGATGATGAGGCTTTTGACGATATACTGTCTCCATCTTCGGCTTCAGCTTCTTCTTGCGACAGAACTGTTTCCTCATATTCCTCATTTTCGATTGTTAATCCCTCTTGAGATTCAATTTGTGTTTTTTGTAGCCTTTCTTCCCGTTGTTTGCAGAGAGCGGCTTTTCTCTCATGATCCTTCCTCATCTCTTCCTTTTGCCTTTGTCGTTCCTCTGCTATGATTTCATTCAATGCGGCATTCCCCACGACTCCAGATTCCTTCCTTCTCCTGTAAAATAATAAATAAGCGCTCCCTGTTACACTTTCCTCTGGATCGCGGGGATGTACCCTACTATCGTCAAAATAGTACCAATTGTTGTCGACAAAATTTTTCACAAACGCAGTGTAATGGCCTCCACCCAATCCCCCATAATGATTGTCGACCGCAAAGAGATCATAAGTAAGACCATTATCTTTATCACCAACCACATAAGGTGTTAACTCTAATCCCTTGATGGGAAAGTCCACTACCGCATCAATTTTATCACTAAGAGTCCGCTGACTTTCAAACCTCTTCAAATGGATCGTCAAAATATCTGGAGTGGACCATATTTCTAAAGTTTTTGTAGCGTTTGTATGCTTTTTACATGAAGGGCAATACCATTGGTCTTGATCACTGAGAACCTCTGGTTGCTCAAACAAGTTCAAACAATTATACAATGTTATGTTTGCTGCTTCCTGCTGGTTTTGTTGTTCTCTTTTCCTCTTGGATATCAATTCTAAATTTGGAATCTCCTCCGGTGATGACCAAGTTTCTTTTCCCCCTTCTTCATCCATTCCTGTGAAAAATGCTTCAAATGATTCGTGCTGCCACTCACACACCAAGGCTACCTTCTCGCCAACCAAGACATCTGTTTCCTGTAATTGGCTGCTTTCTTCCACATCATCTTCTGTTATTTCTTCTTTCGCAGGCGGTGATCCTGGTCCCGTGTTTACAGAAGTGTTAACTGGGGCATCGCTCCTAATTGATGAAGACCTCGAGGAAGCCAACTCCATTTTGTTGTTGCTATCTTCTCTAGGCTTATCCATGTCATCCAAAGCCTTGCCAAATCCAGGAAATTCTTCGTCCGTATCCAATGTTGAGCTATCATTTTCCCGACCTTCGGGCGAGTCATGGAAAGTATTTCCTTTATATGTATAATACCTCCTTTTTCTCTCAGGTAGTTTCCACAATAGTGAGGGAAGATTTTTGAAGTTTCCACGAGTCTGCGGAACCCACAACTCATCATCTTCTTCCATTTCCCCATGTTCAGAATAATCTAAGTTTGGCTTCGTCTCTTGAGCACTCTCATAAAGTTTGATAGTAAATGCGTAGTCTCCTGGAATATCAGGATTGGCAAGAGATATGTCTGATTCATATCCTTCATCAGTAGGCTCATTGGATTCATCCATCTTGTCAGATTCCCTCTTGTTGTTGAACAGCTTCTCTAACATAGGGAATTCTTCCAAAGTGTGGGTTCTTCTTTGTTTGGACCTCACTTGAGAGAAATAGTTATAAGTAGACAATTGATCATACCTATGCTCCAATTTTTCTCTTATTGCACCAAATGATAACCTGTCCTCCTCAGAAAGACTAATGAAAAATGGTATGCCAAATGGTTTTGACTCGGAGCCTGATGGGCCAGCTAAAGTGTTGAGAACTGGAACAACAATGTCACCGGGACAGTGCTTTAGCTGATAAAAAATTATTTCATCGTTTTTCTGTATCAAACTATCAATTGGCATGTAGCTTGGATCTGAATCTTTTAATTCGTAATTTTTATAAAATTGGGAGTTAAATAATTCCATACAGATCAACTCTGAGTTGGGTATAGAAAATTTTTCACTCAAGTAGTCCTTCAATTGTTCGAATGAAGCTTTTTTTGGGATTTCCACTTCGAACACTTTTGGGTATCCTACCTCTGGTAACAACGTAACCTTGTGATACCAATACTTCTCCGAAGGCAACGGTAGTGTTAACGCATTGTAGGGATCGAATGTGATACTGGTTTTTTTACATTCGGGGCAAATCAATGTTGATTTGTACAACCCAACAAACAAATCATTGATGATGGAATCGTTTCTCAACTTGTGTGTTTCCCAACTTTTCAGTGCCAACTCCTTGATCTGACTTTCATTCGCAAACTCTGTGTTAGTTATTTCGGGCTTCTCAGTGTAAGGTTTTTTTACTACTCGATTCAAGTCCTCATGAAGACCATCCAACAAGTAACTTAAAAATTCCTGAGAATCCTGCTGATAATAGGAAGAGAACATCGAGTTGAACCTGCCGATGGTTTGTTTGAATTCCCTAGGAGCAAAAGTAGTTTGATGTGATCTTTTCAAGTTGAAAAGATGGTGAATCAACTGTGCGAAAACCTCGGCAATTTTCCCATCATTTCCCAAAGGATTATCCGTGTTCAATTCGCTTTTATAGTAATCACTTGAGAAGTAAAAATTTAGTTCTGGAATATGCAAAAGACATTGAAGAGCACTGTTCATATAACAAGTGTTTCCCAAATTTTGTAGTCCAATTCTCCCATCGCTGGGTGTCAATGGCTGAAGGTTTTCGAAATCCATTTACTCTTTCGAACAACCAACACTAACCAAGATTCAAATTCTTGTTGTCACTGCCTTTTGTTTGCTACTCTTGTCAATGGGAATCTCATGCTTCACATCATAATGTTTCAAATAAAAAAATAAAATTTTTTCTGCTGAACTTGAAGAGAATGATAAATGTATAAAAATAGTACTTGGAACAACTAAACACAATGGAATCGGAACTGAAAATAGATTTGAAATCAATTCAGTTTCCGCAAGTGGTTCTTAGCACAATTGCACCAGATATCTCTTTGCAGAGGCATTTGTCCTTGGGCTTGAGACCTAGTTTAAGGGGATTTGAAGAATTTCAAAACATTCAATTTGAAACCGAAGATGGCCTTGCTCGCGGACCAGAAAATTTGGATTCCCCTATATTGGGCTCTTCTGTGGTGAAGTCAGGTCCCACAGTTGTAATTTGTACAATAAGTGGAGGTATAATAGAGGCAGATGATGAAGAATTTGGGGGTGATTATACTACAGTTTATCCCGTGGTGGAAATATCCAGAGGTAAGATCAACGGGCCTCCTACTGACGAAGAAATTATTATCGGACAGAAGGTACACGAGTTGATATTGAGATCAAAGATAATACCGACAAGGTCATTGAATATTGATGTTGGATTCAAAGTTGTCGAAGATGGCGATACCAAGATTATGTTCAATGAGAGTAATTCATTATTACAAAACTTGACATCAAACAAAAAACGTTATGCTTTTGTGCTATACGCTAACATTCAGGTTTTTTCTAGAACCGGACCTTTATTTGACTTGTGCTATGGATCTGTGATCAGTGCTTTGAGAAAAGTAAAGTTACCTGCGATATACATCGATGAAAATGTGACTGACTTGAAAGTTAACACAAGGAACAGAACAACAGTGACTCAGGAGAATCACAGATTGATGTGTCACTCTTCCATTAATAGCGATCTTATGATAGAACCAGATAATTTGAACTGGTCTGTCACTTTCGGTGTTGTTAGCTATAGCGATAAAGTCGACTCGTCGCATAACTTATTATTGGTGGATATCGAAGGAGATGCAGAAGAGTTTTGTACAACCTCTAGAATCAACGTTGTTGTAGATCAGAAACAGAGGGTCAAGTCCTTGAATGTTGTAAATGGTAGCTCAGGTGTTGTTGTTCAAGATCACGATGTGATCAAAGCGATTGACCTCGCGTGCAAAAGAGTCAACCATCTCTTGTGTTGAAGATTTATATGATCTAATTTAATCAAAAAACAATATCAAAATTAAAAAAAAATCATGCTCAAAAAAAAATTAAGCTTGAAAACCGAGTTCCTTGATGGCAGTTGGCAAGTAGTTATAAGTATTTGGTGAAGTTGCTGTAGGATTTATCCAGCCATGGTTACGATCCTTGCTCTGGATAAATTGTGCAAATGGGTATGTGGGTAAAGTTTTGATTTTCGCGTCTTGCTTTATCAAACCCAACTTTATCTGTCTCTCAATCAACCCATCAAGGTATTCTGTGATATGTTCTCTAACTTGTTCATAATGTTTGTATTTAATGATGTCTTGAGGACCTTCCCAAACAATTTTTTTTATAAGCGAGGGTACCAATGGCTCGTCTTTCATCTCCTCCAAAGAGTAAAAGATAGGATGGTTGGTGAAAACCACAGCCTTGGATTGAGGGAGCTTTCTGAGAGTCTGTCTCTCGACCCTTATATTGAACTGATCAGGATTGATATTGGAGTCTATTTTACTGCCCCTCTTCAATTCATAGATGTCATTTGACTGCAACTTGTGGTCCCATGTAATATGCCAAGAGGCTCTTTCAAATAACTCATGAGGCTGTATCCTTTTTAACCATCTTTCCATCGAAGGCTTCAACTTCTGCTCGTAGTATGGGACAGGAGAATGGATTATATCGATAGATTTTCCCATAATACCTTTGATACCAAATCCTCCACCAGGGAAGGGAACTATCGCCGCCGTTAAATGATGAAGTCCGTCCGGTTGCTGCTGCACAATGTAAAAATCCTCTTTTGCCATTTTTGAAGCGTATAAAAGAGGATGCTCCTTTAAAGGTAGCGAAAAATCCAAGACATCACCTGTCAAATGATTTTTGACAGTCACTCCATTATTATCTGTTGTGAAAAGTAAGGGGTATCTTTTGAGCATATGACTTTTCACCAATTCCATCAACTCGAGGCAGGCCTCTTCGGATCCCTTCAAATAAGCAAAATGCAGATCTCCGTACTGGTGTAAAACTCTCTTTTTCTCATTGATGTAATGCACATAATACTTGTCCATATCAAGCCAATGATTGGGGTCCAATTTGAAAGTACTCATTGTCTGATGATAAGGCCATCTAAAAGGCCTCCATGGCCTATCATCGTACGTCTTGACTTCTTCCGGTGTGATGTATAAGGGAGAGGGTTCAGGTATGGGTATATCCATATCGCCATAATTTTGGCTCTTGAAATCTCTTTGTTTGATCTTTTCGGCATGGCGTAAGATGATGACCAAGCCAAACCCGAATAAAATTACCACTGAAGCATATAGAAGAATGCTGGTGTCCCCAACGCCACCACAAATGGTGGCTAGATCAATATAGATCATCGTGAATGATATTGCTGATGTTGATGGGTGAGTGTTATCTACTAAATTACGGGGGAAGTCTTATCTTTTTTTTATCGCTTTTTAATTTTTGATGCGTTACCCGTCGGGGAAGGAATGAATCAAAGAATTCGTAATATTATAATTGCAAAAGCTTCGAATACAGTATCAAATTCATTTAAAAAAGCTAAACGCTCTTACTGTTCTTGTCTATACCATTGTCGGTCAATCATCTCATGAAAATTGAGAAACCAAATTTTAGCGATCTTTCTTATTTCATGATCGACAATACCGCATCGCGGTAGGGGATAGCTTCTGCAGCTCCTTTCTTTTGTACTGTAAGAGAGCTTGCGCAAGAAGCAAACCTCATTGCATCAGCTATGGAACGTCCAAAACTCAATTGAGATATAACTCCACCTAAGAAGGTATCACCAGCTCCTGTAGTATCAACGACCTTTTCTTTTGAGACCAAGTGGGACTCAAAGAACTCGCAACTAGTCAATGTAGCGTATAAGGCTCCTTTGGATCCTAACGTTATAACGCAGAGATTCAAGTTTTTAGAATTGATAGCAGAAGCTAATCTCTTTGCCAAACCTTTGAATCCAGAAACTTTGTCTTTCGCAATCTGGTCGCTAAAGTCTGAAAGCTCATCCGATTTAAATATATTTTTTGAGCACATAAGTGCTTCCGTTTCATTCACTATTAAAATATCAATCTTTGAGTAAACGCTTTTATCGAAAGTTATGAAAGGTGAAGGATTGTAGCATATATTGACGTGCGGCCTATTTAAAGCCAACCACTCAATGGTATCCAATGTGTTGGGTGTCTCATTCTCCAATATCACGAACTGTTTACCTGTATAATTGGATGGAAATAGCAGTTCATAGTCTGTGTTGGATGGCCTAAGCTTGCTATTGGCACCAGCTGTGATCAAAATTCTGTTTTCGCCATGCAACTCCTCCTCTACAATGATAACTGCAACTCCAGTGCTCTCTCCCTCAATTGTTCTCACAAATTCAGTGCGAGCACCCTCCTTTGAAAGATAACCTTTCAAAATTGGCCCAAAGCTGTCGTCACCAACGTTTCCGCACATTTGAACTTGAACTTTAGTCGAACTTTTCGGTAGCAACTTGGATGTGGAAATAGCCTGGTTGAGACCCTTGCCTCCAAAATGAGTTTCAAACGATTTGGCAGCTTTTGTCTCGCCTGCTTCGGCTATAGTGTCCATGTAAGTGACTAAATCATAGTTGATAGAACCGATAACAGTGATAACAGCTTCTGACATTTTGGTGTTTGTTGTTCAACTTCGACTCAAAGCCGTTGAGAAGATTTCTTATATTGTTCCCCGAAGCACGATGGAAGAGAAGTGCAGATTGAGCGATAGATTTCCTACATCGGTATCTTCTATTTTTGGATGTTTTTTTTTAACTCGGACTCTTCGCGGTCTCCTATTTGCAAAGTTGTAGTAGAGAAATAAATGAACTACATCAGTTGCGATAGTATAACTTCACCACTCTACCTGGCCTAGGCATAAGTCACAACATTTGATGGATACAATGGAGGCGAATAGTGCTGGACCAGAAATTGAATCCGATGCTCTCACGCAATTGCATGATGTTTTGGACGATCCGCTTATGGAATCACATGAAGATCACCAACAACTACTACAAAGTTTGAATGGCGTCGCGATGAAGGATCTAAATTTAAGCCAGAACGAGTTGTTGAACTTATGCCGGTTATCAGTCAAACGTACAGAGTGGTTGAGCATATTATTTCGTCTCATCGAAGACTACTCCATAACATCAAATTATATCTCATTTCATTGTGGGGACACACTAAAATTTCACATTACCAAAAAACTACAGAAATCTTTCACTGTTCAAACGTGGCTCCAGATAAATGATGACAACGCTAATGAAATAACTTATGACGACGATGATTCGTATTGCATACTTCAAATATCCTCCTTTTTGAGATTGGTGGTGGAAAAAAATAAATTAATTGTGATTTTGACTGATGAATCCAACGAAGAACAAAGATCTACCTTCGACAGCTTCAATTTTGAATGCGAGATTCCATATCATGTTGTTTTAACTCACACCAGTATAACCAGCCACCATGGCTCAAAGTTCAATTTGTATGTTGATAGTGAATTTATTCAATCGATGAGTATCAATTCTGATGCCTGTACGCCTTCGACCTCATCGGAAGACTTCAATGTGGTTTTGGGTAATGTTGGTTCACCCAAAAACAAGTTTATTGATTTTGTCAATTTAATGATCATCAACGATGTTCAGCCTATGGAGTGGATTTTTCTATCTTATCATTTATCACCTGAATACTCGGGTAATTACAGGGATAGCAATTTGACAGAAGCTTTGAGCTATAGATCAAAAAATATCTTTGAGTTGAAGTTGAAAGAATTGTATATTCATAGCACGATGAACAAGAACAGAAATAGTGACACACGCGCTTACAAATTTGAGAATTTCTCTCGACAAGAGTTGCTGAAGTTTGAACAGATTCATAGCGTGTTAGTAAGAAGTGGAAAGTTGAATCTTGATCAAGATTCAATTGTTCTTCAATTTCATTCTAAACACTCACTTTTGAAAGCTGGGGTTTTGACTGTTCCCTTCGTGGGTAACAAGTTAGCATACGTTAATAATTGGCCATCTTTATGGAAATCATTGCCAATACAGTCCGCGTTGTATTCCATAGGGGGAATTACCATCGCTTTCAAGTTTATCGAGTCTGCGGTTTCCAACGAACACTTATGTCTTTCAATCAACTTTTTGTTTGAAGTGATTTCAAAAGATTGGAGAAACATGAAGGAATTTGAGATGAGAAATGGGTATGATCTTTTGGCAACACTATTGAAGACCAAGAAACACTTGGTAGACTTGAAGATTCTTGATCTCATATTGAGATTTATTGGCTACGATTATAATTCTCCGATAGATTCCATCTTGATCAATTCCTTTGCATATCGTTCTTTGATATTAGATTTCGATATTTGGAAGCTTGATGGGGATGACAGTGCAGCAAACAAAGAGACCTTCAAGTTCTTGTTATTTCAATTCACGGTGTTCTTTCAAGAAAGTAAGTACAATATTTATAACACAAACAAATTGGTGAAAATGCGAGTCATCAAAAGGTTTATACAGGCTTTGAAATTTGAGTCGTTTGGGAGAGATATGCTCCCTGTGGTACACAGCTCATTACTTATTTTAATTAAGGCAAATCCAAGCTCTGAAATCATGAAGTCGTTGTCGCTCTATATAGTATATGCGTTGAACAAAGATAGATCAAGTTCATATACTTCACAAGTGGATGAGCCATTACAGAGGCTGTGCGGTTTATGTGCGCTTGACGTCCTTGTGTCCTACATTTGTGACTCTTCATTGGTTAGCACAAGTTTGGCATCATCCTCGACTTCAAAAAGCACGAATGTTGATCTTTTTTACAGAAAGTTGGCTAAAACGATATCTGTAAGATGGGTGCTTTTACTCTTAGATAATCGCAACCCAAAGGTGGTGAAACTTGCTTTGAGATTGTTGATTAGAATCCTCTCGATTGCTGGTCTTAAATACTACAATAACTTCATGGCTCACAACGGGTTGGATATACTAACGGGTTTATTGGAATTTTGGTGGGACGACAACGAAATCAACGTCATCTTATTTAGCGGTGCCTTTGGTATATCTCAGATTGCAGACTTAGGTTCCAATTTATCCCATTTCGCTGAAAGATTATCGAAAAGAGGAGCAAGACTTACAGTTGTCATGCCAGAATTTTTGTATCTCATTAACAATTTGATTTTGCATGGGATAGAAGTGCTACAAGAGCTGTACACGGGTATGAGCAAAAATAATATAAATGTGGAGTATGATGATGCCGCATTCAATTTGGCATCTTCTTTGAATTCTTTTATTGATTGTTTCGGAATTACAAACGAGAAGGTGCCTACACTCACCTCTTTTTATTCGAAGGATCATAAGTGGATCAGTGGCTATTTGCATATAGTCGGTAGATTGGAACTGCTTCCAGTAGATGCAGTCACCTCAGAGGTTCTTTCAGTAAAAGGAGCATTGATAGACAGATTTTCAAATTTCATCATAGAGTTGCTTTTCAAGGAAACAGTTGGGATGATAACATTCGAGCTGTTTAAAGCGACATTTTCAAAGACGCAAAATGAAATGAGTGTTGTGCATTCCTTGATATATCCTTGTGTTCTAAACCATCTCATAAATTTCAAGGATATGCTTCCCGAGTTACTATACTCTCAGGACTGGCTCAAGAATAACATATTGAAATTCATTGAAAGTTTTGGAGAGGTGGCAACATACACTAACTATAATGGTGAAATGTATTTGGAATACATGATGATTTTGGGTATTGTGTTTGACACTCTTGAAAAAACAAAATCAGAATCTCAAAATCTTGAGAAACTTCGGCAATTAGCAACGAACTGTTTCATCAAAGAGTATCGAAGCCTGAATGACTCTAGTTATTTGATACTCCTAACAAAAGAATTGTTGTTCAGACAAGAACTTTACTTTCACACTAGCTCAATGAAGCCGCAGACTTTGGCAGACATTATTTGTGACATTTACAAAACTTGCGAAAAATATCAAGATCAAGAACTTCAGTCGATGTCGATTAATGCATTGAGAATGATTCTCTTATACCGACAGGATGATTTAGGCGTTGTAGCTGATCTAGTATCCACGAATGACAAAGCTATTGTGCGAAAATTCTTTGACGAGCTTCTATCCTCTAGTGACCAAGAAATTATCAAAACGATGAAAGAGCCAGCTCTTCTGCAAATGTTCGAGCGTAATGTTTCAGTATCAACTGACACTAATCAAACCATTGAGCCTCCAGACATCAGTTCTAAATTACATGTGATACAAAATGCTGAAGCGGTTGCTAGTTTTTCAAATGATAATTGCAAATGGAAGACAACCATTACATCTGCTGAGTCAGCAAAATTTCATCGACATATTCAGGATTATGAAGACAACTTGCAGTTTTACATCAGCGTTTACAATAGAATGAGACAGGAATCCACCAGGCTTTTGTTCGGGGAGCTGCTGTTGGACCTAAAGTGGGTTGTTGATTCAATTGAATGTAGCAATCGTATGAGAAGAAGAATTGTGGCCGAGCCTTCAACAACACTCTTCAGTGATCTAAAAACTTCACAAAGTTTGCAAACATCTGAAGAAGAACTATTGGGTGGTGAAGCCAAAGGGTCGAATATCATGTCTTCGCTGAAACTATCTTCTAGTATTGCATCAATTGAACTCGAAGAAAGTTTTGAAATGATTGAAGATCCTCTGGAGTCTGAAGCCATACAAGAAGACAAAAACAGAAAAGTGTTGAGAAGCCTATACGTGGGCGACAAAATCATTGATTTATGGAACGTCAGTCAGATCCTTGGACTTGAATCGGTGGAGTCGATATTGATTTTGGGGAATAGCCATTTGTACATTGTGGAAAATTATTTCCACTCAATAGGTGGTGAGATAATGGATATCAATGACGCGCCGGAGTCTGAAAGGGATCCTTACATGCAGTTAATTGTTGGTCCAAAACAGCGTCCTCTCCGAGACAAAAGGAGCAAGACTACGAAAACATGGGATTTAGCAAAATTTACATCTGTCTCTAAAAGGCAGTTTTTATTAAGAGATGTCGCTCTTGAGTTTTTTTTTGGTGACGGGAGTAGCTTTTTGGTTACTTGTTTGAATCAGAAGGTGAGAGACAGCATCTATTCTAAGTTATCTCACCTTGCCACCTGGAAAGGGGTGGACCCTGACCTATCCCAAGCCTTAAAACTATCGACTTCGTCCTTACTGAATGCTAGTGGGTCTTCAAAGTTGTTTGGTTTTAACATATCCAATGCATTTGCTAGTCACTCTATCAATTCATTAACAACAACCAAAAAGTGGCAAAAAGGGGAGATTTCCAACTTTTATTACTTGATAATTATCAACACTCTTGCCGGAAGAACTTTTAATGATTTGACTCAATACCCTGTATTTCCTTGGGTTATCGCTGATTACACCAGCGAGGAGTTAGATCTCAACGATCCCAAAGTATATCGTGATTTAACTAAACCAATGGGAGGACAAGGCTCCCAAAGAGAGCAAACCTTCATAGAAAGATATGAGGCGTTGGCGAGCTTGAACGATATGGATGCCCCTCCATTTCACTACGGGACTCATTACTCATCAGCTATGATTGTGACACATTTTTTGATTAGACTTGAACCTTATGTGCAGTCTTATTTGCTTCTTCAAGGTGGGAAATTCGATCATGCGGATAGGTTGTTTTATTCAATAGCCAAGGCATGGAATTCTGCGGCCCTTGAGAATACCACTGATGTCAGGGAGTTAATTCCAGAGTTCTTCTACTTACCGGAGTTTTTGACAAATTCCAATAATTTTGATCTAGGAAGTTTACAAGATGGTGAAACAATTGGGGATGTTATTCTACCACCGTGGGCCAAGGGAGATCCGAAAATATTTATTCAAAAAAACAGAGAAGCTTTGGAGAGTCCGTATGTATCGTCTCACTTGCATGAGTGGATTGATTTGATCTTTGGTTATAAGCAAACTGGACGTGCTGCGATTGACTCGACCAATGTCTTTCATCATTTAAGTTACAATGGAGCAATTGATCTTGATAAAATTGAGGATCAGGTTGAAAGGAGGGCCATGACGGGCATAATTCATAACTTTGGTCAAACCCCACTCCAGATATTCAACAAACCACATCCAGCGCGGGAAGATTTACAATATCCAAAGTTGGTAGCTTCTTCGATATCATCTACACCTACATCTCTTATGGAATCGAAATCGAAGCTCAAAGTTAAAAGCATCGAGTTGAGCTCAAAGGACAAAATTTGGAAAGGGCGTCCCAGTTTATTCTCAAATGAGGATAGCGTTTGTGTGAGGTCCTCGGAAAGTATTGGATCCTTGTTTATAAACGGTGGTGTGTATGAGAACTTGCATTCGTCTGAGATCAATGTGTTAGCTCCATTTGGTCAAAAAATGTTCTTGACTGGTGCAAGTGATGGTACTATTCATGTATGGAAATACATTTTCAGATTTTCTCATAGTAATGGAAATGTGACAGTTGGAAGAAAAGAAACGATGGGCACTTTTTTGGAACTGAAGCATGATGCCGTCGAATTTCAGGCTATTTTCAGAGGTCATTTAATCTCAATAATAGACATTAAAAATGCTCGATCCTTCAATTCAGCATTATCTTTGGATCAGGATGGGGTCATCTTTCTTTGGGATCTTGTGAGGCTTTCTTTGATTAGAAAGATCCCAACCGATTCAATTGAGGATAAAGTGACCAATATTGCAATTTCAAATGATACTGGAAATATCATTATCTCTTCCAAAACCGAATTGACTGTATTGACCATTAATGGGGAAATCATATACAGTGGCAATTTAGTTCGTGATAAAATTGCTGATGAATTTGAAATCCATAGTGTCGATTTTGCACAATCAAATTGGAATTTTTCGAAGTTTGACTTCACTGTACATCATGAGTACTGGCAATGTATGTTTGTAGTTGGCGGAGTTGATAAAGTTGGAGTCTTTGAGCTCGTTGCTCAAAATGGTGTTTGGAATCTTCACAAAATGAAAGCTTTTGAAACTGACCAATATGATGCAACAGGTAGTAGGGAGATCACCGCAGTTAAGTTGATGCTCAGTGCTGGGCTTGACGACTCTGGAAGAAAATTTGGCAAGGGTTTGTTACTATGCGGCGATGAATGTGGGAGAGTGATTGCTTGGTAATCGTTTAATTTATGTATACATGATCAGTGTTTATCAGCTCTACGATGCAACTTTTTTCAAAATCTTCTGCCGCTACGAATGGTAAAACTATGTTGCTCGAATACGACCGAGAGTAAACTAAGTATAGAATTAGCTTGAATTTCATAATCATACCTTAAAGTAAAGCCGGTTCAACTTTTTGACATACCAATCAGAACCGATTGACTTTGTCAAAGCTTTTCCCATCAAATTGCATGTGTGTTATTGACATCCCAGTCTTTACAAACATCTATTGAGCAGTCTGGTAATTTCGAAAGCCTTTCGTGGGAATTTTTTTCAATTAATTGACTTTATCCGACTATATGTGGTTAAAAAACAATATATTCAACTGTTTTTGGATAAAGTAATGAAAGGCTGCCATTTGGATTCAAATAAACTGGCCAATTGACCAAGTAGAAATCTAGGTAGTCAATTTGCAACAGTCTAAACGGAAAACTACCTGTTTTTTCTAGTATTTTATATTCAGTTAATAAAACACGTGTATTTTATATTGTAAACTAAATCGCTGGTCATAGCCAAGTTTGATTAGCCCTGCTTAACTCAAGTAAAAGACTAAATTTGGATGCTCCAGCTCACATTGGTACAATATTTGTATGTTGACAAAAAGATTGATTCTGAAATTTATATCTGGCAGCCCCAGTTTTGCCTTTTGCATTTTATTGCATCTAATTTTTAAAAATAGAAATTTTTTGTGAATTGCCTTTATGGCCAAGTTGGTAAGGCACCTCACTAGTAATGAGGAGATCATCAGTTCGAATCTGATTGAAGGCAATTTTTTTTGGGGGGGTTTTTGAAAGAGAGATTGAAGTTTTCTGTGTTTCCATAACTCATTTGATGGCAGTTACTCACTTCAAGAGTTATAGTAGCTGACACTACATCTGCTGTGAGCTCTGAATCCGTTTTGTTTTTTGTTCTTGTGTTCCTTATACATGATAAAATTGCAAGACTCCCAATCTTCTTGACCGAACATAAATCTCACATCTTCCTGCTCTTCCCTCAAGGTGATTGGTACAATTAAATAGAGCCCTATCGAATTGAAGCATACATCACCTGAATTGGGCAGTTGATTTTCGTTTCCATGGTCTCGGAGATTGACATTTACAAGATGTTTGATAAAGCACTTCTGGGGCTGTCGCGTCCAGTATAAACAATTGTAAAAACAAAATCTCATCGCAAATAGATATGTATAATACGAAAGAATCATCGATCATAACTGATTATGGGAAGTGTGTTTTTAACCCACTTAAAAACGGGATGGTAAGTTTGCTGGATTATATATCCTTATTGAGCCTTGCACCGTAATTGCAAGTACTAAGTTGTTTCCAATATATATATAGGCATGTCGATCAAGCCATTCTTGCAGAAGATGAAAGATTAGTTGTCATTAGGTTTGGCAGAGACTATGACAAAGACTGTATGTTAATGGATGAATTGCTATATGGAGTAGCTGAGAAGGTGAAGAATTTCGCCGTGATATATCTCGTTGATATCGACCAAGTGCCAGATTTCAATCAAGTAAGTTTAACCACCATTGAACCCTCGTGGAGGATCACAGTTTACTAACCAAAGATTTTTAGATGTACGAGTTATACGACCCCATGACGATAATGTTTTTTTTCCGAAATAAGCATATGGTGAGTAAATGCAAATTTCATGTTGAAGGTTCTATTAGGAATATACTAACTGATTTGTTCATATAGATGTGTGATTTTGGAACAGGAAATAATAATAAGCTTAATTTTGTATTGCGAGAGAAACAAGAGTTGATCGATATCTTGGAAACTATTTATAGAGGTGCTAGAAAGGGTAAAGGTTTGGTTGTCAGTCCGAAAGACTACAGCGCCATCAATAAGAGAAAAGGTAATGAGATATAATAGAAATGTTCCAGAAATTTTTTGAAGACGAAGTAAAGAAACCGTAGAACTCCACTCGTCTGATCCTTTAATACTTTTTAATGGCTTTACATCAAATCAGTATTTCTTTGAAACCAGAAGTACGGGTGTACGTTTCGATGGACTGTGGGGTTCACCAGCTGGTGAGATCTAACTGCAGGGCTAAAATTTATTGAAAGAAAAAAAAAATTTGCATTCGTCTAGTGATTCAATTGAGAAGTTATCGTATTTGTCAATATAAACTTCGAACATTATGCCATTTGATGATAACAGAGGGTTACAAATTGCCATCGAGCAAGCTTCCAAAAGCAAGTATCCTGATCCGTGTGGATTCAAGTTCATAAAATATGTATATATTAACCAATTATCTGTTCACAGGTTTTAACGAAGGTGGAGTTCCAATCGGTAAGTATCTCTATCTCTCAACATGGAATAGGATCATCGCTAACCCAACTAGTATCTATATAGGAGCTGCTTTGATCAATGAAGATGGTGTAGTTCTTGGAAAAGGTCATAATCAAAGAATCCAGAAAAGCTCAGCAACTTTACATGGTGAAATGTCATGTCTTGAAAATGCAGGAAGATTACCGGGCAAGGCCTACAAGAATTGTACTGTGAGTTGCAGAATTGTTATAATCCAGTCTCATATTAGATTTAATCGCTTACTAACAAATCGGAAAGATGTACACAACTTTGAGTCCTTGTGACATGTGTACCGGTGCTATCTTAATGTATGGAATCAAAAGAGTTGTCATGGGTGAAAATGAAACTTTTGTTGGTGGCGAAGACTACTTGAGATCACGAGGTGTTGAAGTGATCAATTTGAAGAACGATGAATGCAAGAATTTGATGGATAAATTCATCAAAGAGAAGCCAAATGAATGGAATGAGGATATTGGAGAATGAGGATATTGGAGAATGATTTTAATTGGTCAGCCTATGAATTAGAAAGTTTGTTTTTCGTGTCATGTCTCGAGGTATCTTGTATTGTGTCCTATGGTTTCGTAGATTCGATAAGAATGCGTCGTAGTGCTATGAGTTGTCGTAGGTCTCCAACGTCTAGTGAATCTACCTCGACTTCGGAGATCTCTTGTCGGATTTGCCGATGGCGCGCGTTGAAAAATTGTTGACTGATAAGAGAAATAGGCGATTACGATTAAAGAGAAAAATACAAAAATCAACGGCGTACCAGTAGTTAACACAACTCAAGGACAACGTGTGACATGATGTTTCCCAAGATCTCGAGGGCGATGTGGGGAAGGAGACTATTAAGCAGTTCTAGGAACCCCAAGTTTACAGCTAAATCGAGAAACTCTACCTCTTTGAAACTCTTATCAGTTACAGCTATTATGGCGGGCTCCATTGGCTGGTATATTTCTGAGCTTTCCAAGCAAACAGATCTTAAATCTACTAAGCCATTAAAGGACCTTCCTAGGGCTCAATATGGCTCTTTGAAAGATGTTGAGCAAGCCATGTCTGAAATCAAGCAGTTTATTGATCGGGATAGATTATCAACTTTGGAGTCGGATTTGCTTGACCACTCAGATAACTCATCCAATTTTCACAAGCCCAACGAAGACGAGAGGCCTTACTTAGTAGTATATGCCAATTCCACCGAAGAAGTTCAAAAAGTTGTCAAGATTTGCTACAAATACAAAATTCCTATGATACCCATTGCTGGTAAGACATCCATCGAGGGCCACATGATTCCCACAAAAAAGGGTATAGCAATCGATATCAGCTTAATGGACCAGATTGTTGAAATCCATGAAGACGATTTGGATGTTGTTGTTGGTCCCGGTATCAACGCTTGTGATTTGAACGAGTATTTGGCACAGTATAATTTAGTCTTTGGGCCTGATGCATGCACTGGGGCCTTGATTGGTGGTATGTGTGCAACGAACGCATCGGGTCCACTTGCTTGTAAGTACGGTGCTATGAAGGATAATATTATTGGGTTGAAAGTTGTTTTGGCAGATGGGACCATAATAAAGACGAAAAATAGACCGAGAAAGTCATCAGCTGGATACAACTTGACAAATCTTTTTATTGGGTCAGAGGGCACATTAGGTATCATCGTCGAGGCAACGTTAAAATTAAATATCAGGCCCGAGAATGAGATTGTGGCAATGATTAATTTTGACACCTTGAAGGATGCAACTAATTCCGTCATTGATATATTCAAGAAGGGGATCCAGTTGAACTCCTGTGAGTTGTTAGACTCAAGACAGATGAGGGTGATTCAGGAGATGGATGTGACGAAGAAGAAATATACGGACAAGAATTTGCTTTTGTTTAAGTTTGGTGGTTCTGAGAATCAATTGAAGGACACAGTCAAGGCGGTGAAAGATATTTGCCAACGCAACGGTGGTTCAAACTATGAAATTGCATACACTGAGGATGACAAACATGATATCTGGGATGTCCGTAAATCGCAATTGTGGATTTCAATTGACTGGGCGAAGAAGAAAAATCCCAACATGAAGTTCTGCCCCACAGATAGTGCCGTCCCAGTAAGTAAATTGACCGAAGCCATTGAAGAGACCGTGAAGGATATAGAAGATCATGGGTTGTTGACGACGGTGGTGGCACATCTGGCAGATGGTAACTTCCACGCCTTGGTGATATTTCCTCCGGAGAAATTGCACATTGCAAAGGAAGTCATCAATAGAATGGCCCAAAGACTGATCAAGTACGGTGGGACTTGTAGTGGTGAACATGGAGTTGGTATCGGCAAGAGGGATTTTTTGATTGAGGAACTAGGACAAGATTCAATTGATCTGATGAGAAACGTAAAGATGAGCTTGGATCCCTACAGATTGTTTAACCCGGATAAGATTTTCAAGATTGACCCTGAGGAAAGCAGAATTGATAAATTATAAGCGCTTTATGTAAAAGACATAGAATACATAACAGATCATAAGGTGTAAATTGATTAGCAACTGCTCTTCAAATGAGCTTTCTCCACCATACTATAATTTGTTTCAAATACTGGTGGCTTCAGCGATAGCGGTAGTAGCAGTTTCAACAGCTTTTTGTCTAACTGGAGTTGGGAAAATAACATCCATGTAACAAGTTACCAACCCAATCATCGAAAACAAGATTTGAAAAGCCAGTGGTTGTTGTGATTTAGATGGATCAGTATCTAATGGCTTATTCTTAGGCTCGTTCAACCAAGTCTGTACGGCTATGAACATTGAGGCCCATGCAATGGCCTTGTTTCTCAAAAACATTGCAGCCATTGGCATACTTTGAGACATAATAGTGCTTGGGGAATTTCTTGGAGCTACTGGCTTGTGTCTATATCTAACTACTGCCTCCTCTCTGATCTTGCTCGATGGTGCCATGTTTTATATTATATTCCCTTATCTATAGTTTTATGAGTTGTTTCCAATCGATTGTCAATTTGAAAGATTCGTTGATAATTTTTTTTTTTCGCCTTTTCGTCCATGTGAAGATGTTTTTAATACTACAAACTTCAAAAAAAGGATCACAACTGTTAACGAACCCCGTTACTACTACACAGATGGACGCTATCGCTGATAGGAATTTCCTGCAAGTGGACGATCTTGGGAAGGGAGCATTACTAGTTGATGAACTTCCCTCATTGCTCACTGTAATTATTGATATCAACCCGTTGAAATGGTTTGAGTTAAATTCTACGATGGATGTCAAGGAGATAACAAGTGCCATTTGTATAATGTTGAACTCCCATTTGCTGTTGAATAGTGCTAATAAGGTTGCTGTGCTACTGGCGAACGACTTCAACGATCGAGAGAATGGAGCTAAATTTCTATTTCCAAATCCAAATCAAACTGATTTGACAAAGACTAGATTCAATACCAATATGTACAGGCAATTCAAAAGTCTTGATGAAATAATAGTGAATGAACTCAACGAGTTGTTGATGGCAAGAAAGGCGGACTTTGGTGATCAAAAATTGAAAAATACCATTTCCTCACTGTTTTCGATGGCCTTGGCATACATCAACAAGATGTCTAATAAACTGGACGAGCTGATTAAATCACGTATATTGGTGATCTCAGTGAGTGATGACAGCACATTGCCTTATATATCTACAATGAACTGTATCTTTGCTGCACAAAAGATGCGCGTTCCCATCGACGTGGCTAAATTCGGTACTGCCTCTGTGTTTTTACAACAAGCAAGTGACTCCACCAGCGGTGTTTACCAATTGATCAAGAAACCAAAGGGCTTGGTGCAATATTTATCTAGCGCATTCTTCATAGACCCGTCATTGAGACTGGTGTTGGTGCTACCTACAGATTCCAAAATTGACTTTAGGGCCTCATGCTTCATCACAAATAAAATCATAAACATTGGCTACGTTTGCAGTGTTTGCCTTTGTATATTGAGTATCATCCCTCCTGGTACGAAATGTCCCGTATGTGATTCGAAATTTGATGAACTGGTGATCAGAAAGTTGAGACAGAAGCCGTCATTGGTGTCAAACAAGAAGAAGAAAACTGCAGTTTCCAGACACTAAGGTCAGATATTTATTTATTCTATTTAACGCATTTGAAGACTTTTATTGTAGTTGTACCTGATTCTTGAATTTAAGCTCTATACCGAGAGAGTATTGTCTCGGTAGATAAACCAATTACATATTTTCACCTACTAGAGCACACATGCGGGTAATGTGGGTTCAATAATCTCTTAGAATTCGCAACCGCCAGTCTAGAATACATCAAAGGGTATCAACGTCACCAAGCCACAGTGGCATTCATTCTTCTTGTTGCCATATTTTAGGTAAAAAATTACTTCATTTATTAACAATTCCTATATCGACATCTTTTAATTGTGGCCCAATTAGATGAAATCTCTATTATCTCTTTGAATCTTTAACAGAATCACCCACTTAGAGATTGCAATGTCTCAATACTCCAGAAGTTTTCAGTTTGAATCTCTTCACCCACAAGTCCCTTATTTTTTTATCGTTAAATAGTTGACTTTTTTTTTCTCTTTTGCAAAAATTGAAGTGCATCGCGACAGTAAATCATAGTCATCGGCCAAGTCAATCACAATGTCAAAAAGATCACACGATGAACTTGAGCGAGAAGAGACCGCCATAGATCCTCTATTTGGTCAACACAAGCTGTTTCAAGTGCCCGAAATCCCCGAGGGGAGATTGAAGGAGCTACTGGCCAACAATGCCAGGATTGCCAATGTCGAGGAGTACTTAAGTTTGGTTAGATATCAGCTGGAGAGGAGCCCGGCTATTGTCACGTCTAGGCCCGAAGACTGCACCAATGGAGTAGAAGTGAATGAATATACTGCGATTGTGCGACAGAGTGCTATTGGTGGAGAAAAAATTGGTGGAGATGGAACAGCCAGTGTTGAAATAATGGATATCACAGAAGAGAACTTCCCTCTGGGACTTGTGAATTGGAAAAATGAGATGATTACAAGATATGCTCAATGGGCATCCAAGTACATTGCTCTAGCTGAAAACCTATCTCGGGAAAATCAAACCTTGACCATAGATTATCCAACATCAATTCTGAATTGGAAGCTCATGATTGTAAACAACCCACCCAACTTGCTTGTGATCTACCGCTTAGAACTTTCGCAAAAGTTCAAATTGATCTCACTTTATCAGCGATGGTGCTCCAAGCAAATAAACTCAAATTTTATCAAGTGGATATTTACCATGATGGTGATGATACCAAGCGTATTATCGTATACAGAGTCATCAATTCTAAGGTCTTTTGCGAAGAAGTTGGGCAAGCTATTGCTGGTGGTTGAGGATGAAAACACGAAAGTATGTTATACTTGGTGCTTAATCATTATTATAGAGAAATTCGGACAGAGAGATTTGGTAACTTACTTGATACAACAAAAGGAGAATGATGGCACTGGACCAAATGGCAATGAAATGATTGATTCATTGACGGCGTAACTAAAGGAAGGGAAAAAAATTATAAATAGCGTAGATATAAAAAACCCAGTAATCTATGCGATCCATAATCATTTGATTGACTTGTTATATTTCAACCTCTTTTCCAAAGCATAGTCAAAAGACTTGATAAAACCAGCAGTCAAAATTCCCTTGACACTTTGGAGCAATGCAGGTGTGAAAATAATCTCTTGTAAAGTTTTACTCAAGTTGAAATTCAATTCAGTATCTTGAGCAATTTTGGAGATGAAGTCGGATTTTTTCATTGAGACTGGCAAGTACTCGTAATCCGATTTTGAAATCTGAGATAAATCTTGAACATTCTGTAAATCGTTGAACGACATCGTTGATTGTTGTAAAGCGATTTCATCCAGTGAGACGAGCTTCGGTGCAGGTTTCAAGACCTGCTGAGAAATCAAGTCGTGTGATAACTCATTTCCATACTTTGCAGCATATTTTTCAAACAATTTCTTTCTAAAATTCTTTGGCAATTCAACAATAAGATCGGTCTTCAGATCTAAGGACAAGTCAAAGTTCAACGTGTAATTAGCCTCATTTTGTCTATCTATCACTATCGACTGACTGAAGTATGTTTCTAATAGTGGAAGATACATCTTTCTGAAACTTGAAAATTGGTTCGACACAATATTACGAACCTTGTTCGGGTTCTCACCACCAACTTTCATTCTTGGATCTCCATTATACGATAATGATGCAATCATCTCGTACAATTGATATTCTGAAAACTTGGCACCATCTAACAACAACACACTAAGTTTTATAGCATTGACCAAGTTGAAATTTTGTAACAATGTTATATTTGGAGAATTTCTTAAAATCAAAGTAGGCTTGTGCAATCGACCACTTAAATACAACGAGTCCCAATTGGTCAAATCACTGATGAGGTTGTCCATTGATGAGACTCCATACTTGATGGAGTTCGATTTGTTTTCACCTAGACCTTTGACGTATGGATTGAAATATACCCCAGCACCCAACTCTTGCACCAGAGAAACAATACTTGAACCAAACCTTCTCAAAAAACTATAATGATTAGGGTACTGTGACATGTTCAATGAGTGCCAGTGGTTAGGATATGAAACTACAAAATTCAAATCAATTTGTGTTGGCTTGCCATTATCTGACCCTTGTGAAAAGACACCTGATCCATATCCGAATGAGTATCTAATTGGCGCATTAAAGTCCCATAAAATTGATTGCAACTCTTTTTCCTTTGAGGAAGGGATTATTTGATTATCACCAAAATTGTAAGGTAACTGCTTGTAATTATTTAAATTTGACAAGTTTCTCAAATAGTATTTGAAATTGATAGGGATCTTGGCTTTGAAATTCTGTAAACTTTTGTCAATTTCGGACAAGTCTTGCTTTTCATGTGTGTTTGTAATATTTCTGGGTCTACTTGATCTTTTGCGAAGCGATGGCGACTTATTTCTGTGAAAGATCTCGTCCAAGATAATAGGGTCCAATTCTTTCAACTCAGATGATGTCGAAGATTTAAATCTTCTTAATATCACAGATGGTTTCACCTTTGCATTGTGTGTCAGTGTAATTATCATCGTAGACATATCTTTAGCGATGTCAAAATTTTTAAAAAGTTGTGAGTTGATTTGCGGGCAGCGTGACTTCAAAGAGAAATGATAGCATCCATATGGTTGTATACATGTACTTATTTATATTTATATATATATATATACTTCTTGTGATGTCGCTGGTGTTCCATTTCCTCCTCTTTCTGTTTCTTTTCTTTCGCCTCCTTCCACCACCATAAATTACGTAATCTTCGGTCTATATATAATATATAAATGACACGTCCGATTGGTCGGCAATCTGCCATTCCGCATTGGTCGACTTTATGTCTAATTATAGAAATAGAGGCAGTTCCGGACGTATTACAGTAATTATGCCTGGATGTCTGGAAGGACAGTCATCTGATCTACTACGTACGACAATAATGAAGAGTTGATGTTCTGGATCCACCTACATATTTCTTGTTGTTGATATCTACAACAACGTATGCGAATTCGACAAACTGTAAGTCGTGTGAGATTTCAACTGTCATACAAAGAAATCGTGGCGAAGTGCCTGGTTACAAGAGTTTTGCTGATTCAGATGACAGTAGAAACAAGACTCAGCATCTTGTATAACATATAGGTACGCCAGAAAGTGGCACCTCCTTATTTGACGTTACTGACATCAAAAAGCAGATAAAAAAGATCTTTGAGTCGGATCAATACTCCTCAATGATTGAGATCCTTTACGTGATGTGATAACTCCATTGAACTACTCTTGATCTGATCATTTTATCAACTATCTTTTGTGAATTGATGATGAAATGATATGTTGATACGATAATTTAAAATTTTCATCGAAGTATTTAACCATGCTATGTATGGTTATAAAATTTACCTCTATCTTGCAAAAGAATAGAATGTGCTGTGATCTTATTTCTAATTGACTTAATCCGATCCAAAATTGGCTATAATTTAAAGTGATTTTATTCGACTATGTCAATAAGACTCATTACCGTGAGGGCCATGTAATGACTACATTAGTTAGAGGTAAATAATCTGAGTGAAGAAGTGATAACTGAGATCAATGCCAAGAAAAAAAGCTTCAAAGAGTTTGATATGAGA
The DNA here is from genome assembly GCA_030557235.1 of Nakazawaea populi. Lineage (NCBI taxonomy): Eukaryota > Fungi > Ascomycota > Pichiomycetes > Alaninales > Pachysolenaceae > Nakazawaea > Nakazawaea populi. The sequence continues at coordinate 319,155 of JAKTVN010000007.1, read as the reverse complement.
TCTTGAACAGTAGAAATAAATTGCTAGCTTCTCAACTGTCTCCCTGAAGGCGAAAACAACTCGACTAATCAAAAATGCCTTCGAAATAAAGCGATATTTGTGCATTGCACTACTTTTTTTAAAAAAATATCTCTGAACAATTAAGCACACTTTTTTTGCAGACATGAAAAGCCTTTATGGCCAAGTTGGTAAGGCACCTCACTAGTAATGAGGAGATCATCAGTTCGAATCTGATTGAAGGCATTTATCTTTTTATTGGTTTTGAATATTTTTTTTTTTTTTTTTGAAGGTTTATGGTCAAGTGTGATTCCTGTATTGGAAGAGAGTGGTTGAATGAAGAGGAGTATTTGAAGATTGGTATATTCTGAAAGCTGTGGTTTGAAGTTTATGTTCATGAAATCATTTTACTAAGCTTTGAAATGAGCTGAACTCAATTTTTGTAGTAGCTTACATTGGTGTTAATCGTAGAAGATCCAGGCACGTTACTCGTTGTTTATGCCATTATCTTTCTATGTTTGGAAACAAACAATTGAAAATGCCGTTTTCTAGCCAAAATGCGACTGTAAATCGAATTTCCATGATTGGTAGTTGGCTAAATTAAATCAGCCTTTACCAATGAGTAGATGAGTACTAAGTAGGTAGTTCTATGCAAGGTTATTTATGTTTGTTTGATGAACCTGTCGTGATCCATGATAAATGAATGAATGAATGCTGACAATCAATATGGTCAGGGATTTTTTATGTTTTCACTTAAACAGATTGAGATTCATTCTTAGTTAGTTGTTAAGAGTTCATGGATTATTCTAGTATCCTCATTTTATCCATCTTATTTCTTTCAATCAAAATAATTAGAATGATTTGTTGTTTGCCTTTCACTTAAAATGGGAAGGGAGTTTTACAATTCAAATTTTAGCTTTTATTTCAGTTTTGACAAAAGATTTTTATCAATAAAAGTCATCAAGTCCATTCAAATAATTTCAAACAATTTGGCTTGAACTTTGACAGTAGCCCCTGAATTATTGGATGTATTATTGCCGATCAGCATTTCTGGTCAAAATTAAAATATATATATATTGTCTATTGTTCTGAACCAGAGGGATAAAAATATTTTATATAGTTTCAATATTTAAAGTATTTCGAGCTTCAAATAACAAGCTTCGGCGATCTAAGAAAAAGCTTTACCTATATTATGGTGCTGAGAGTCAATACATGTTTCATTCAGGTTTCATGATTTGACAATAAGAAAATGTTTGATCCATCTGTCAGTTGATTGTAATAGAATTAAACTGTTTGCGTTTGTAGCAGTAAACAAAACAACCTAAAAATTAGTAAAACGCTTTTGATTACCATACACTACTTTTCTTGATGCTGGTTTTAAATTTTTTTGAATTTTTCTGCCATTTGAGTTGATGGAAACGAATAAACTGGATGTATGAGTAGATAGATGGATGTACAGAGGGATAAAGTATAACAAGAGATAGCGAGACCCACATATATAGAGAGATGACAATATCTAGTGACGAGCTAAACTATCTCATATGGAGGTATCTTCAAGAACAAGGTCTAGAAATCTCACTGTTTGCTTTAAAAGACGAAACAAGTATTGACAAATATGATATCAAATATAATGAAAGGATACCATTGGGTTGCCTCATCAACCTCATTCAAAAAGGCATATTATACTGTGAAGAAGAAGAGATAGTGGATCTGAATGGGGACATAAACACTGAAATGTCTGGAAGGTTCAACTTATTCGATGCCTTGGAAAAAGACAAGTTAATTAATCCAACAACAGATATAATGACAATTGAAGATACTCCATCTAACTTGAAGTCTATCACAATCAAAACTGTCAATTCAACAGACATGAAAGAAGTTTCTCCCTCATTATCAGATTCCTCATTCACAGCAGTACTCATAAATTCATTCACATTTTCCAAGTCACAAACTACAAGCTGGAATCCTCGTAGCAGTGCAGTGCTAGCATGGGGACAACGAGATAATTCTTCTGTGATAGCGGTACTAGATGAGACTGGAGATTCCAAGGAGAATCTCAAGCTGTTATCAACTTTGAAATTGGAACACCCAAACATTGCATCTTCATCATCATTATCATATTCTCTGCTGCCCATTCACTTCACAGATATAACCCTGTTAAGATGGTCCACCAATGGAGATATGTTGTTGACAGCATCTGAGATGGGCGAGTTGAGATTGTGGACTACTGATGGAAAATTGAAAAACGTGATGATGTTACATAACTCACCAATAATTAGTATTAAATGGTTGAATGATTTGATATTGACCAAAGATCATAAAAGAACTATTGTTTGGAACTCCAAAACTGGTTTGGCACTTCTTCACTTGGAAGAAACTCATGGAGGCATAGATTGTTGTTTTATCGATGAATCCAAAATCGCTGTCCCAAGCCCTGACCATTCAATATCTATTTACGACTTTATAAATTCTTCGGCTTCCAATACCCCAATCTCCAGCTTACATGGACACACTGACAACATCTCAATAATGGACTACTCAACAAATTTGAAGCTTCTAATGACCGTATCTGATGACTTGACAATAAGAATTTGGAAGGGTGACTCCATCAACCCGGCTCAGATAATATACGCTCACTCGCAATTGATAACCTCGTGCCACTGGCTTCAGCTGACAAGCTTCTCCGTACCAAATACTGAGTTGATGATAAGCACATCACTAGATGGTACTATCCGTATTTGGAATATTTATACTGCAGACTTGTTATTCATGGGAACTAACTCGGTATCGATCTTGCTAGCAGAAGTATCACCTGACTTCCGCTGGCTTGCCACTGCAGACGTGGATGGCATTATCACTGTTTGGGATATATCGATACCGACTCTCAACAAAATTCATGAGAAGAGGGCAGCATCCAACATAACTGTAGGTGGAATTAAAAACAAATCTCAATATCAACCGGATGCACAAGAAGTTGAGGGCAACTTTATTAGTTGTATTGATTGGAGTGAGGACTCCAAGAAAGTTGCAGTTAGCTATAGTGAGATCGACAGTGTTGTTCTTTATGTCTAATGATTATTTTTAATTGCTTGCCCAATTTGAAGGCTGAATGATAGGTATTTACTGATCAAATTTTAGATTAGAATTTTTTTTTTTCAAAATGTATTATTAATATTGTCGCTGTTTTTACAGATGAAGTCACTGCATTCGTAGGAATTCAGAGGCTTCTTTTGAGCAGTCTCAAATATATTGAGGCGTGGTGTATTAAGAACATTCCAGCCACTGACAATATTCGAGACAGACATACAATCAGATAGACAGATAAACATTGCAACCAGCCGCAGCAAATATAAGCTTCACTAAGTGGACATTGAATCTAAATCCCACGCAATAGGATGCAAAATCCTTAAGCGAAATTTTTTTTAGAGATCACAATGTACCATATACAATACATTGGAGTGGAGGATTTAGAGCATTTAGTTGCCAACATAGGTAAGCCCGAAAAAAAAGTTAACACCGAAAATGATCAATTATAAAGTCCGAATAGAAAAAATCCATTCCAAGGGAGAAACAGATAAATAAGAGCCATTGCGACCTTGGAATGCTTCAACACAATTCATCAAGGCAAATATCGAAGAATCAAAGATTCATAGTATGTCAATATCAGGGGGAGCTTCACATATTGAGCTCAAAATATTCAAAACGGAGTCAGCATCGATCGGTAATGACGTAACGAAGGAACAACACAGTTTATCAGGGAGCTTGTTGAAGAAATCGACAGAAAGGGCAATAGAAATAGGCAATGATCGATCTTCTTCAGTTGTATCAGCACCATCTTAATCAATGCTTAGTCCTGTTGACAAAAAACTTATTGTTATAATGTGCTCCATTATCGGGTTATGGTCAACGATATCCATGCCCATCTATTTTCCCATTTTACCTGTCAGTCATTTAAAGAGAATTTCATTTAAGTCAAGAGATGATGAATTTGGCGGTGGTGTTGTATTTGATCTGTCAAGGTTTAGGTCCCATGATAATGGGTAATCTTGCCGATATATTCGGTAGAAGGCCATGCATAATGCTTTGTTTAACCATTTATATTGGCGCCAATATTGGATTGGCAGTTGCTAATGTCTATTATTTGATCTTATTTCTCAGATGTTTCCAATCATTGGGTATTGCCCCTATTGTTCTGATCAACTCTGGAGTCATTGGTGATATCACACAAAGACATGAGCGCGGTTCATTCATCGGATGGGTATCTGGCATACAATCAGTAGGACAGGGTTTTGGTGTATTGATTGGCGCAGCATTGGCAAGTGGATTAGGCTGGAGAGCAATCTTTTGGTTTTTAGTCATTTGTGGTAGTGTCGTTTTATTCATTGTTGCAGTTTTTTTACCGGAAACCAGAAGAACCTTGGTAGGAGATGTATCAGTTGTACCCAAAAATTATCTCAATAGGGTTCCAATTTTGGTCTCACCACATTTTCGCCATATTATTTCATTCAATCACACTGAATCTTTGGAGCCGAAAATGGAAAAAAATTTCAATTTGCTTTCTCCCTTTGCCATGTTGCTTTATCCAGAAGTGCTGTCGTGTTTAACCCCCAGTGGAGTAATTTTTGCATCATGGACAATGGCATTGACCTCATTCACAACAATATTGACGGATGATTATCATTATGGAACCATGACAGTGGGTTTGTGTTATTTACCCAGTGTAATTGGGGCATTAATTGGGGCTATATTATCAGGGAGAGTGTTGGACTGGTCCTATCGTAGGCAGAAGGCAAATTATGATCTATGCTACGAGGGCGTTGAAGAGATGCGAAACCCGAATTCAATATCATTAAAGCCAGATGTTCGTTATACTATTAGCCAACCACTGGATTTGCAATAGGCTTGATTGCATTCCCGTGGACGTTGGATCGTCATATTTATGTTGCCGCCCCAATGGTTTTTTCATTTTTTGTGGCACTGATGTGTATTTATCCCATGACTATGTCACAGACTTTGCTTGTTGATATGTTTCCAAGAAAAGCCTCAAGTGCAACCGCTATTCTAAATCTCGTTAGATGTTGGATTGGAGCTATTCTAACTGCAGTTTTGTCGAGAATGGTCAGTTCAATGACAGTTGGTGGTTGTTGTACATTCATGGCTGGTTTGTCACTTCTTGGTAATGGTCTGGTGTTTTTTTTGACTTTGAATGGGCATAATTGGATACTGCAAAGACAAGAGAGGACTCAAAGACACGAAAGGGAGAGACCAAAAACTTCTGGGGAGGTTATACAGCCTGAAGAGAAGTAGGTTTATCTCAATGAGTAAATAACATTCGTTGATGTTCAAGTTTTTAATAATACACAATGGGGTAACCAACAAAAATAAAAAATGTACAGTAATACAGAATTGAAAATGATTGTAAGTAAATCACTTGTCTTCATGACCAGGGAATCCAGTCTTCGTCACCTCAGTAGCAACTTCAGCTAATGCAGCCAATGAAAAAAAACCGCCCTGTGGTTGAGGTTGAGCTTGTGACTGTGTCAGTTGTGGCTGGGAGTAAGGAGTTGTAGAAGGGTTCAACAAGTTCCCCAATGGATTCAGCGGCTTGCTTTGAGACAGCTGAGTTGGCTCAACGTTGAGTAAACTCATTATCGAAGTCCGTGACGGAGGTGGAAGTTCAACTGGAGGAACAGATTCACTCTCCGAAGAAGGATTCATCACATCAGCATATTTTCTCTCATCATCTTCTCTTGAAGCTGACAGTATCGAGCTACTGGAGCCAAAAGTTGGAGGTGGCTGAAAGTGAGATGGAGTTTGCAGCTGTTGCTGCAATTGCAAATGTGAAGCAGGAATATTGGATATCCCATTCGTTATATCTCTCAAGCTCGGCAACTTCATGGATTGATGCTGTGGATGGTGTTGATAGGATGAGTATGTCTCCTGCTGCAGTTGCATGGGTTGAAATTGTTGAATCATTTGAACTTGGAGTGGATCGCCACCATTTGCTGTTCCGTTTCTTTTCAGATCAGCCTCTCTAGCAATCGCCGCCCAATTGTTGACATCATTGGCATTTTTGCTGTAATAATTTCTTACCATTGTTGTCGTCTTGGTTTGAATTTTTTTCGCAATCATATGCCATTGAGTGCCGCATTCCGCCAAAATACTTGGAAATTTGTTTGCATCGTTTATACTCCAGTAGGATGTGATATGAGGCGGCTTTTTGTCTTTCTTTGAGACTTTCAGTAGTCCCCCAGTGGATGGAGAAGAATCTAAAATTCCTTGAGAAGTATCAGAGCTTTGCTTAAAAGCACCTTGAGCTGGCATTTGTTGTGAAATCTGCAAGTCTGATTCAAGCAGCAGGTTTTGTTGTGGCTGCTCTGTGACTGTCTCAACAAAATCAGTTTCAGGTTTAACTTGGGCAGCTGAGGCGTACGACTTCAACAACTCCAACAGTTGAGCAGCATTATCTGGACTTTTACCACCACTAGTATCCCCATCTCCTGTTTGTGCCGTAACATCCAAATCTTTCTTCGAACTGCGTTGTTTCTTGAGTTTCGGTCTTTCCAGATCATACATCAACTTTTGATTCACTGCATCCAAAGTTACTTTATTACCTTCAGTCAACTGTGCATTATTGGCAGCTCTTTTCCTTTTTCCTGAATCAGTATGAGTCGAGACTTCCAAACTTTGACTTGAGGGTAGATCATGCTCTATCTTTTTGACTTCTACGTTCTCCGATGTTGGCTCTGGTGTATCAAAATAGTCACCCACATGCTCTAGAGTTGAAGAGGCCGGTGTGGCGACAACTGGAGTGTTGCTTGTTTGTGTTCCCGTCCTTGATTTATTATTTTGTTTGCCCTTGACCCTAGCAGAGCCTGATTTGCGTCCAAGTCTCTTATTCTTAGCTGCCACTAGCTGCTTGTAATTAGTTTGTCTTTTGGTTCTGTAATAATGAAGCACACATTCTTCGGGACTTCTTCTGTTATCCATAGATGCGGAAATTTTTCCAAATCGCTTCGGGAATGAAGCATAAGCCTCACAAAACAACTCGTGCTCCAGTTTAGTGAAGTTGTCTTCCTTGTCCGTCACCAATCGAAATTCCCATGATTTCAAGTCTGTAACCAAATTATTTGTTGAAACAAACTTGAAAGCATCTCTTTGAACTGTGTCAAGTATCATTTCCGGTATGACAGCTGCAGCTTGTCTGGCTCTGAATAATGGATCGTTCTCCTCTTCCTCTTTCATTCTTTGTAAAATTTCAGCAAATTCCGCCTCGCTATTAACTATGCCTGTGTTCCTGACTCTACGATTTGAAGCGCTATTTGGAGGTATCACATCGGACTGAATGGGCTTCGTCTCTACTGTCTCATCCACTTCAGCAGGATTTTCCTCTGACAGGTCGATATTATGAATCTCACTAAGTTGATCTTCCATGAGTTTTACACGCTCTCTCCATACCAGGCTTCTTTCGTTAAACTCTAAGAATAACTTTTTCCTTCTGATGTTAACAGCTCTTCGAATATATGAGAGGTCCTGCAATAACTTCGGTTTCATAGCCTGCTCGTGAATCAAAACATTAGTGCGAAAAAATGGATACCTGTTGAAATCTTTGAGGGGATCTTGTCGAAGATGTGGTAACTCGCTTCTAACTTTGGATTTATCGTTTCGCTTGACATCCCATAGTTTAGACTCTAGTCTATTCATCGGGAAAATAGCCCCATCAACTTTCGGCAAATAGTCTCCGTCCAAGGATTCGTTCAGCTTCTCTATCTCATTGTCGACGTCTAACTCCTCAATGTCACTCCTTAGACTTGAAATCAAGGACTGTTTATTGATGGAGTTGGAAATAATGACACCATCGGTTATAACTGGTTGCGGCTCTTCATATTTCCCAATCTTGGATTCTATAACATTAGTGGTTGTAGGTATTGGCAGCTCCGCTGGATCATATTGATCGGATGCAGTAGATGGTTCTCTCTCAAGCTCATCAGACTTCACTTCGGGTTTCACTTCAGTTTCAGTTCTAAAAACATTATTTTTTGCTTGTAGTTCATCAGCATCAGTCAGATATTGCAGGACAGATGCATCCTTGATTAATTCTTTTTCAATATTCAGCTGTTCGCTTTGTTGTTCCATCTGTGACACCAGAATCTTGGCGTTACTCTGGTTTTCAGTCTGTTCTTCCCCTTTTTCTTCGAGATTTTTTCCCGACAGCAATGGAGGTTGTTGCTCACTCAAATTTTTGGTCTGGTATTCATTATGTTTGGCGATCTTACTTTCTCCCTCTTCCAGAGATTGATGTTCCGCTTGATGTTCCATCTGAAGTTTAGTCTGCTGTTGCTGATCATGCGCGGTTATGTCATCCTCTGTCGCCACGGAAGGCACACCAGCACTGTGAAGCACATCATGTGGCTTTTCACCGTTAGGCTTCATGATTTTGGACTCAGTTTTGGTGATGTCGCTGTCATCTTTCAGTTCAACTTTCACTGGATTTTTCTCATTAATTTGCACTCTCTGTTCATCTAACACTGGGGATGCCGATAACAGCTCCTTGGTTTTATCATTCTTTGGTTTAATTGACCCATATATCAAATCATCGTCATCATCAAGCGCTGGTGATTTCTTCTTGTGCTCTATTGAACTCTTCCTCTGATATGATCTATATCTGCTATCATAACCGTTGGTATGCTCTCTGCTGTTATATGCATAGAATCTATTTGGCCTGTGAGGTTCTCTGCTTTCGTGGGAAGTTGAAGAGTAGGACGGCACTCTGGAGTTGTTGTTGATCAAATCGCCTGATCTCTTGCCCTTGTTCACGAGCGATGGCGGTGGGGCAGAGCTAGCTGTTTCGTCTTGAGAGCTCCTATACCTTTGAAATGAAGATTGATTATTGGCAATGGGTACTCCTGAAGCTGAAGTGGAGCGATGAAAGTGCTCATGGTTGGAAGAAGTATCTGCGGTGTTTATCGAAGATGATGAAGTTGAGCGGTATGGTGCATTGTTGTATCGTTTATTATAGCCGTAACCTGACTGGGATTTAGAATCATATGGAGGGTACCGATTGTAACCACCACTATATGAGCTGGTAGACAGTGACCTACTCTTACTGTAGGTTCCAGAACGCTGCTCACTAAATCTTCGACTTGGGTGACTGTTGGGATTGTTGTTAGCACTGACAGTGTTTACATTGTTGTTGTTGTATGGTTCGCTATTGATCGAGTTTGAGTTCCCATTCTCAGAGGAACCGTATCTGCTATATCTCCATGGCTCACTAAACTTTCGCCTATCATCTGAAGGGGGCGGTCCTTTTCTTTCAGACATAATGAGAGACGTATCAAGCTTTGTCGTCTCCTATATTCCTTCAGTCTTCCTGTCTTTCTTTATTTAGTTATTTCCAAGAGCTATCATGAAAAAGTGCTGAACCAAGACGAAAAACCTGATGTGAAATAGACAGTGATTTTTATCTAAAGACTTCTGATGCAGTATCGATATTTCAATAGTTTGTTGTAATGGTCTATTCTACTCTCCTTTTGATATTCTGTCTGAGTTAAATTTGGTTTTGACTCTTTTTTACAATTTTTCTTCAAAAAAAATTAAGAATTTGTTTCCAAAAACAGAAAACTTCCATTATAAGAAGTCTAAAATCTGTATGTTGTGTTTAAAAGCGAACAAGAATTGAACTAACAGTTACATGAGAGACGGAGGGCTCATCGAACCAGCGATTTAGTATTGGAAATATATACAGCTCACCTTAAGTCTTGCTGTAGAATTGATTCACAAATTTCAAGACACCCCCATCATCATCATCATCATCATCGTTATCGTCGTCATCCTCGAGAAACTTTCCTTTTCCCTTGTTCGCCTTTTTAGAGCCTCTTTCGACATCGATCAACTGACTTTCAAAGCTTTCTTCCATTATCAAGCTATTTCTCAAGTCAGAAGGTTTTGTCTTTTTGCCAGTTCTGGGTACCAGAAAACTAATATTATTGTTACCGCTGTTGATACTGGTATTGTTATTATTATTGTTAATAATATTGTTATTATTATTGTTGTTGTTGGCATCTGTGAATAGGGACGACTCAAAGTGATCCAAATTCTCGTCGTTATTGATATTATCAATGAAGTAAAGGTATGATTTCATCATTTTGTCGTCATTTGATTGGTAATAGTCGGATCTCAATTTGTCTTTTTTCTCGAAATTGAACATGGCAAAGTAACAAACGTAACCCAATTCATCAACGTGAATCGTGAATTCTCTGAAGAAATCTATAATTTTTGCGGCAGATTGGGGTAACGAATAGAATAGTATTATTGGCAAAAACACTAAGCTCAATAACTCTCTTAGAATTATGATTATTTTCAAATCATACAATTTGGCAAACTCAAACTTGACTTCTTCAGTGTGCAACTTGCCCTCCCATTCCTTAGGCAAGTAATGTGTGAACTTGTACAACTTTCGCAAATTATGTTCAGGGTCGAAAACTACGTTTTCATCATGTATTGAATTTTGACATAGGGTATAAATGGCACCAAGCGTACTCATATAGAACAAAACACTTCTCTTGTGAGTTATTTCGAAATTCAAAAAGTTTTCGGGATCCAATATCGTTAGTATGACCAATATTGTCAACAACGATCCTGAAATGAATGAAAATAGTTTTAAAATGATATCAATTTTCTTCCGCGGAAACTGGTTGATATAGTTCGAAGCCAACTGATTAGAGAGATTCAATCTCTTTTTGAACAAGTGCTGTAGCTCGTTGAACTCACGAAACTTCCATAATGCCAAAGGAGTGTACTCTCTGTTGTTGATCAAATTTGGGTTATCCTTGAACTCATAAAAGAACTTCAAAAAGTAATAGAGAATAAAGTAAGTCACAACAAAGGGAGACAACAATATGTTCAAAATCCCAGCTAGAATAAATCTATTTTTTAACTCCTTAGAGAGCTGCAACCTGTTTTGCTCCTTCAAGAATTTTTTTTGTAATTGACCGGTTTTGGAATCAAAGACAAAGTCAAAAATGCACAAATTCAAATTCCATTCCAAGGTTTTCGTCAAAAAGCTATAGTTTTTTTTGGTGACAAGGGGAACTGAAAGGTTCAAAACATTTTTGTTGAATAGGGCGATCATATAATTCTCCTTTCTCATTATTCTGTTCGCAATATCATGCGCATTGAGTCTTTTTTTCGATTTCAAATCATCGTTGATCACTCCAAAGTTCTCTGAAATGACTGCATTAGTGTTTTGATCTCTCAATACCATGATTTTCTTCACAATCGAATTCCAGCTTATGGTTTGAAGTTCATCGTCGTTAACATTCAATAAATGATTGTAAAAATTTTTAATTTCTCTCAACTTTGGTAACTCTTTCATGAAAAAAGAATGAATTCTCAACACAATAAATAGCAGTATCACCATAATCAAAAATTTCTGATTTCTAGGAATGTGCGAATAACATTGAGGTACCCTGACTTCCGAAAATTTTGTCGGATTCGAATTCAATAACATATCAAAATTTATGCAATCCCCCATAAAAACGGCCAACCCCAAGATGAATATCAACGTCAGAACATCGCAGAAGTTTTCAACCAAAATACATTGAAAGCCCTTGCCGATGTAGTATTTGTAGACGTCTGATAAAAATATATCCAAGTTGGTGATGTTTGCCCATACCCATAAGGATCTTTCAAGAGGTGTCAATATTCCGAGCTTGTTTCGTAGCAGCTTCTCCTGCTGTTTTCTCCTCTTATCCACTTTAAAATTCAGTGTTGTTGGTGGCGGAAGAATACTACCGCCATTGTTGTTGTCATAGCCATCGTGATTTGTCAATCTGTTCAAAGTTTTACTAGCCAATTCTTTGGCTCTTTGAGAAAACTCCAGAATATTGTCATTCATGAGCTTCTTGTTGTTATCTACCAGTACACGGTGCACGGGAAACTTGCCCGAGTGATTGTTATTCTTTTTATTGTTGAGATTAGTGTTGTTTTTGTTTTTGTGGTCATTGTTATTGCTGCCATTGCTATTATTGTTATGCTCCACCATCAAGCTCTCCGGGATCAACTCATCTTCATCATCTTCTACATCACTATAGTCAGCATCTGAGCGACTGTTATCGTTCTCATCTCCATCAGTCGAGTTGGTGGTCCTATGACTACCATTGAAGTACTCGTCATCAGAATGCAAGTTGTGCTCGTTAAACAATGACAATTCTGTTTCTTGATCATCAGTGAATAACGGAGTGTTAGAAGGGAATGAGGAGTTCATTCCAAACACCCTGGAAAGAAAAGTGTTGTTGTTGTTGAGGTTATTACTACTGCTAGCATTTCCTCTACTTCTATTATGATCGTTGCGAATATCCTTCAGTTCTGCCATGATCAGTAGCTTTACCTCTCCATGAATTGAATCCGTTCAAATTTTGAAGTAGTGAAGGCGCCTCAATAAGATAGAACGAAGAGCAAAAATTCTGATAACGCTATGACTTCCTTTTTAAGAACTTTCTACATTTACTCACTTTTTCTTCTACAGATTGAAATTGGCATTTGAAAAATAATTCTCGAGCAGATGATATCTTGTTTGATATGAATATTTTGGTTGATAACCTCATTGACTTGGCATTGATACTGGGTACCATTGTTTTAGTGGTGGCCCATTCTGTGCCGGAGTTGGAGAATTTTTTCAAGTATGGCAAGGTCATCGATGAGAAAAGTATCAAGCAGGACAAGTTGTATCGTTTAATTGATCTAACCGTGCCCAAACGATGGTTCAATCACTTTTACATCATATCACTAATCGGATCTTTCACTCTGCTTATAAATACAGGTCTCGACTTGAAAGATAAGTACACCCTCATTTTGTTGTTGAATATCGTGCAAGCCTCGAGAAGAGTTTATGAGTGTTTTTACATTAGTGTCAACTCGAACGCCAAAATCCACATCTTCCATTATCTTGTTGGTATTGGTTTCTACCTCATTGTGAATTTGAATAACTATTTGAAATATTGCTATATGCCAGTGAATGTCGATAGAGCTCCTAAGAACTTTGTCTTTGCTCTACTTTTATTTGTGGCACTGTCAAAAGATCAGAACCGAAATCATCGATACTTGGCCTCATTGGCCAAATATGACCAGCCGGTGAAGGGCATGTTTCTGTACTCGTCATGTGCTCATTATCTCGATGAGGTATTGATCTACATGTCTCACGTATTGATTTTGGGAAATCTCACAAGCTTAGCAATTTTCGGCTGGGTTCTTCTGAGTTTAGCAATAAGTGCAGACTCAACTTTTAAATATTACTCCCAAAAAGGTGGGAAAATGAGTTATAAAATTATACCCTTTATATACTAATAGACTAACGCTTGTTGTTTTTACGTTGTTTCTTTTCCCTTTCGTATTCGTTCTTCTCGGCACCTTCCACAGTACTGATGGAGTTAACAATCTTGGCCATCTTGCTATGATACTCTTTGTACAGGTCTTTCTTTTCCTTGATGTTTTGTCTGGCTTCGAATTTACTATCTTTTCTGATATCCTTCAATGCAATCTTCCTCTCCTTTTTCAACTCTGCCTTCAATTTGTTGATCTCTTGTCTCTGTGGATCAAAGTCATAAGATTTCTTCATTGGGTTGAAATTCTCCTCGTATTTAGGCACGCTTGATGCAATAGCCAAGGGCTTGTGATCTTGCAACTTCAAAGGTTTGTGAATTGCATTCGAAATTAATTTCGAGGCCTTATCCAATGTTTCCGTTATTGGAGTCACGTGAGCAGCATATCTGACAGTGTGTTTCAAAATGGTGACAAACGGTGTCATTATCTCAACGAAAGCAGGCTCATTCTTATATAACTGTAAGAGATTTTCGACAAGTTGAACCAGTTTCACAATCAAATTGGACCTGACTTCCAAAGTCGGCTCCATCTTGTTCATTTGAGATATTTGCAATATCGACGCTACCGGCACAACAAATTTGTCCTTTGCTTGAAGATTGAATTTGGACTTGAAATTTTTGGATCTCAAGGTCAGCAACTTTGTGATATCCAATTTTGTTGGTTCTGGTATCAAGCACAAAAGACACTTCTCAACAAACGCCACCAACTCCGGGATGTACCTCTTAGATAATCGTTGGTATTTCAATACCAACTCAGCGAGATATAGTCCTTTTACCAAGTTGTTGAAGTTGTCCTGTATCCTCAATATCTCCAAAGTTTCGGTTATCAAAATCAACGTTGGTGTCACGATTAAGTGATATAAATCCGATGTTGAATAAAAACTCCCCACTATTGAATAAAATATCAAATCTGAAACTTTTGGCTCATATTGTATTGAGTCATTGATCTCGTCTTGAATTTGTGTGATCTTAGACTTGAAGGTTTCATATAAAGCTTCGTTATATTTTTCAGTCATGAGCCTCATTTGAGCAATGCATTTCTCAATAACAATAACAAACTCAGTCTCACTGTACAATGATTGATTTTCCGATAGCAGCAAAATATGATTTAAAAGCACACTGCTAAATTTTGCCAACTTTTCCTTATTACCCAGTGCCAACTTTGGTTGATATTTCAGCAAAATTTTATCAACAACCTTGTTCGTTTCTATAAATTGATATTCATGAAGTAGATCGTTGAATTCTTCTTCGGTCTCTGGACAAGGTATATGCTTGACCGTAGCTGGAAGGCTTTTTATCACCTTGTTCCCAATCTTGATGACATTCTCCCTTGGTTTGTTCTCAGACTTTGCCTCATCTTCACATTCAAATTCAGATCCCGATGCGCTGCCAGAATTTGAAACTGAACCATGAGATTCATCTCTTTCTTCAATATCATCTTTCAAAGAAAAACCCCCAGCTTCATCACCATCATCATCACCAGCCCAGAAATCGTCATCCAAGTCGTCGGCAACTGCCCTTTTATCGTCCTCAGTATCAAGTCCTTGCATTCTTCTCAATCTATCCAGCTCCAATTTTTTCATCTTCTCAGCTCTTTCAGATTCCAATTCCTCAAAAGTCTTAGTTCTATCAGCTGGGACCGACCTTCTATCAAATGCCAACTCTTTTATCTTTGCATCATATGCGATATCGACCTCGGATTTAGGCGCTATGGCTTGCTTCGGTTGTTTGATCTTTTGCAATTCTTGCATCACGTCGTCAAATTCTTCATCCAATCCATGGATTTCCTCTTCGTTATGTTGTTGCTCCTTTTGACGCTGTTGCTTATGAAATTTGGATTTCGCAATCACTTCTTTCATAACCTCTGCTTTTGTCTTTTTTCTCCGAGGCTGCTGGTCTTCTATATCAGAGTCATCTGCCAGATCGTGCTTCAAATCACCATCATCGAAATCATTTTTCAACGATAGAGACTGCCCGTAATGGGTAAGCTCTAGACCTCCGTCATCAGATTCATCATCTTCTAAATTGAAAAGAGAGTTTTTCTTAGAGGATATTTGTCTTTCCCTTGTAAAACGCTCGAGCATTTTCTCTTCTGGATTCAAATGCGGATCATTTTCACCGAAACGACGATCGACAACTCCACCAACTCTAGTTTTCGATCTCTTAGTTTCTTCATATGCTTTCATTCTCTGTTCTTCACCTATCTGCTTTGAGATTCCAGGTCTTCCTACCACTTGCCTGCTTTTTCTCACATCATTGAAGTCTCTCTTGACTCTGTTCATCTTCAATTCAAAAGGATTGAAGTCTTCTCTGATCTGCTCGATGACTTTTTGCTTGTCATCTCTTCTAGATTCAGAAGGCGTCTTGCTCTTTTTCCCTTTTTTTTTGGTGTTCGTCTGTCCCGTGAGACCTGCAGCCTTTAATGAGGCTTTCAACAGTTTCAACTGAGATCCAGCCATGGTATGTTAATTCAAATTGAAAAGGAAGGAAGTATTGTTTGGCTTGTGCATATTTTGTAAAAAGTGAAAAAATTTCAATTAATTTTTTTTTTTTTTTTTACTGACTTACCTGCTTCTTCATGGATAAGGAAAAAAAAGAGTGTCAAATTGGTTTTGTGGTGAGGGAGGAACTAACACATGAAATGCAGCATTTAATAAAAAGCTGACAACATGCAACTGCTTGATTATCATACCAATCAAACTTGCCCCTTGATAATTTGAAATATATGCTGAGGTTTAATCCATGCTTTGAACAATCAGCTACTCGTTGATGTCATCCACAAACTAGGGTTTTTCCATCATAGAGGCCCCACCTGAGATCATACCGACACAACACCGGGCCGTCTAAAGATGACACCAACTGAAGGGACAGAGATTTTAGTCACAAGGAGATATTGCTCAAAGCGCCAGACATGGAAACTGATATTTTTAGACTGAAAGTTTCAAATTGCAGTAGAAGAAACACTTAGGGAAAGTTAATAAGAAGGTGAGATGTGGTATAATTTTTATATGAGTTATCAAACTAAGGCCAGGATTCCACAACTCGTAGTGGATGCTCTAGTGCTGATGGAATAGAAAAGTTCCTTGTTTGACTATGCTGCTGGATTGCTATAATGTCACAGTTTGCCATAGTCTTAATTGCCTGACTACGCAGGGAAGAGTAAGCAAAAGAAAGTAGATGATGAAAGCGTGTATGATGCGATGAGAAGTAAATAATCAGAGTGTGTGTAAAGAATGTAAAGTTGAAGTTTCTCGCTACTGACGCGTCTTGATTTTTTTTTCCAAATCAGTTTTCAAACCGGGGTAGGTAAGCCAAGTTACGTATACTGTCACTAGCCATTCAATACCATGAATTCGCTAGAAAAAGAAGACGCAAACGCGGTTGTCCTAGGAGAGGAAGATAGCTTTACTGAGGACGAAATTATAGATGGCGAAGAGGTTGACGAAGAATATCAATCCCAAGGAGAAGATGTCTCATCCACACAGAATGAAGATCAGGGAAACATCGATCGAATAGGTGACTTATCAAACAATTCTTCTGGCTCCATGTCTAAACAGCAGCAAGTGCTTCAAGCTCATATATCGATTTTGGTATCTGCTGTAGGGGGAAATGACTTCACCACAGAAGTTGAGTCCTACAAGCTTGGGGATGATGCTTTAGCATGTCTAAAAGATATAAAAAGATGGTTAAAATCAGTTGATGAGCAGAATAAGTCATGGGATGTGGCACTGGCATGTGCAGAAACTGGATTGGTGGTGAATGATTTGGTACCCATTCTTGCCCAATGGGAATCTGATTGTCTGCTGAGAAAGATAAAGAACGAGAATTTCATGGAACGGATCGCGTTATCAGTGGTCGAACTTTTGGTTCCGCTCACGTGGCCTCTTCATTTGACTAAAGACTCGACTCCTAATCAGATTCACCATTACTTCAACTTATCAAAAGCTCAACTTAAATACAAAAAACTGATATTACATTTTCAAGGTGGGAAAGCCTTGCGTGCAGTGGTGAGATTGACACTTCCAATTGTTTCAAAATCGAAGTCGGATAGAACTGCTAGAGACAACGCCATACTAAGACTTTGTATTTACTTGTTCAGAAATGTTTTGAAGATTAAGCCGGCAAGATCCACTTTATCATCTAAAGCAGCTTCCAAGGAAAATCAAATGCAGGATAACTTGCCGACGGGCGTTATCCTCGAAGATATATCTTCTAGCTCAGTTATTGACAGTTTCAATAGAAATAACATTCTTCAATTTCTTCTCACAATTACCAATTTGTTGGGCTCCGATATCGACGAGGAAATGTTAAATATTGGATGCTTGGAATGCCTCTATTTGTTAATCGATGGCGTGAACGTTCAAGCCTTATTTGCTAATAACGAAATTACAGAGCCACATGCACCACTGAGCCTGACTCATTCAGCCTCCCTGTTAAAAGAGCTTTTGCTGAAGGAGCAGAAGATGAGGAAAACAATCATCAAAGGGTCCTCATCCAGGCATGGAAGATTTGGGACTTTGCTTTCATTGCAGACGATTGACAATGGTAGGTTGACCATCTCTGGACAAAAAGGTATCGCTGACAGATCCGCAACCTTATCACAACTAGATAACACCAAAGAATGGCGCCCAAACGTTCAACTGAAAATGAACAAGAAGTTTTCTCCAGCGACAGAATTGGAGGATAATTTGGGAAAGAATTCCGGCACAACGTATTTGAGTAACACAAGCTCAAAAGTTTTGATTAGTTTTGTTGATGACTTTATCGAGGGTTGCTTCAATCCTTTGAGCTACAGTTTAAGAAAAAAGTTTCTCTCGGAAGAAGACCCTAATTTCAACACATTACAGTTCTTTGAGTTGGTTAATTGGATAATAAGTTATGAGACTGAAAGGAGGCTAAAACTTGATGATGACCAGGCTCATCAAAATGGGTATTTCACGAACGTTTTGCAAGATGATTTTTTCACGTTGATGATCACTACGATGAGGAAATCAACGGAAAATCACGTCAATTGGTCCTTAACTGAGTCCTGTATGAAGTGTTTTAGACAAATTTTGTCTTTTGCAGATTTGATAGGGTCCACCTCGACGCACAGTAACGACCAGTTAATCTCGCACAACTTAAAACACAGATTATTTAGCAAAGAACTCACCTTGGATATGCTTGCCGCTTTGCCCAAAAACGCATTTAAAATTTCAGAGGACTATGTGAAAACTGTTGTTGAGTTGACCTACGTTGTTTTGAAAACGCTCGAGAAGTTCTCAAAGGATGATGAATCAATGTATATTGCTTCTAAAAGAAAGAGAATCGAGAGGATCGAAGACAGTGATGATGAAGAGGAAATATCTGTGAAAACGAAGGCATTGAATTTTCAAAAATATCAAATGAAGTTCATCCATAGGGACACAATACAAACACATATATCTCTATTCGAGAGATACCAGGATATTTCAGAACAAGACTTAAGAAGATGCTTATCATATTTCTATAGGGTGTTTTACACATGCGAAAGACACTTAGATTTATTCAGAATCGATTTTATGATATTGCTACATCAAATGGCCGGTAATGGCCCACAATCGTTACCCAGATTATCGCCAATAAAGAGAGAGGTCATATCATTTATGAAGTTTTATACCAAAACATTAATTGATAGTTTAGAAAAAGCTCCAAGCTTGTTCGTTGAACTTTGCTTCAACTCCTCCCTGAACCTTAGTCATCGTCTTAAAACGTTTTTGGAAAGCGGCGAGATCGTTAAAGATGAAGTTTCTTACCTGGTTGCAAAAGAAATATTCATCAAAAGAGGCTATGAAATTGATCTTGACAGGAAGCTTGCAATTGCAGTGTCTTTCATGATTGATCACGACGAGAATAATTTGGTCGAAATCATCAAAGACGAACTTTTAGGAATCATTAACAGCAGAGCAAAGTGGTTTGAGGAGCAGAAACAGCTAGCAGCCATTGACAAAGATCAGCCATATACAAATGATTTATCATCTCCAACAGAAATATTGATCTTATCAACTGAGAGGGCAAAAAAACTGTTGATCAAAAATTCTAGACTTCGTCTTTTGTTGAAAATCATAGGATTTGAACTTCCCGAAACACTGCTTCAAAAATGTGAGTTGCCATCAGATTTAACAACTGATCACTTAACTTTATGCTTACTGTCCATAACTAAGTACCTCAAGGAGTCGGTCAGATTCCCCGAAGGCAGAAGTGCTGCTGACTTCATCACCAATTACTATAACGATGAAGAAGAAGAAGATGACGACTATAACCACGAGTATAGAGAAATTAACTATCAAAGAAACGGCCGTGATAGTTACTCTGATGAAGAGGATGATATCGCATTTGAGACAGGGAGAATGGATATCAGATCTCAAAGAGCGAGTGAATTGGACAAGCTCGACGAGCTTGAAGGTAAATTGAGTACAGAACGTCGTAAAAAACCTTTGGGTAAAGCAAGACGCAAACAAAAAGGTAAAATAGTCAGTGGAGGTAAGAAACACCGCAGCAGAGATAACAGGGTTAATAGGTTGGAAAAGTATGATATTAGTGACGTCGAGTCGCCAGACCCAAGAAGGTTGGATGGAGGCTCTCACTATAGATCGTCAGAATTTGTCCAAGATTCTGATGATGAGGATAATGATGAATTTTTTGCCAGAGAACAATTTTTGCGTGAGTTGTTGGAGCTGAATGGAGGTTTTCTCAAACCAGAACATGCAAAATTATTCGTGGATGACTCATGGAAATCGTTCAAGATCACTATAACCGGAGAATTGAAAGCAGTAGGCACACCAGGTAATGATCTCAACAGGTTGAACCCAACTCAAGAAGTTGCCGATAATCGTTCCATAATGCCGGTTGGGGGGCCGGAATTATTTGAGAATGACGAAGTCCAGCAGGGGGCAAACAATTCCGTAACACCCTCGACTAATGAGAACGAACAGCAAGCACATGGTTCGTTGAATGAGCAACAAGCACAAAGTTACATATCATCTGATGAGTCTTCTACCACGTCCTTAAATGAAGCCCCATCGTCGAATATAAGAAAGAGAAAACAAACCGATGTGGGCGAGAATGACAATGCTTCACAATCAGATAAAGAAAAAGAAAGCGACAGCACTCTGCCTCGTAAAAAAGCAAGGAGAGTTATAGATAGTGATGATGATTAAATTGTCAATTTTTGTATAGAAATTTTTTTTTATATAAAACAGAGTTCTATTCAACGCAATGCTCTGACCCTCCATTTTTAAATGCCCCAATTATTGTCTGAGTAGAAGACAACACCATGACCACAAAACCAAAAATGACAGTGGCGTAAGCTGGCATTTTCTCCTTGAACGACTTGTCTCTACCCGTCATCTTGACAAAACACAGAGGAGGTAAAATGTAGGCCATGATGCAAGCGCTGCTACCTCCAATCAACTCCAAAATGGCCCCCAAATTACATGTAAAAAGTGATACTGACATCGAAGATATCACCAATAGTGTCGTTATTATAACATGCTGTCTACTAGTTAGCTCTTTCTTCGTTTCAGCATCGTCGTTTGGAAGCATTATATCTCTAACAATTTCTCTGACCACAAAAATCTCAAGAGGAAATGTTGTTAACATGTTCAAACCAAAGAATAACCTAGCAATATTAGCGGCGATATCATCACTTGGAAAATTGTTCAAAATATTTCCTTTTGTGATGTTCTTGAAAGTCAAGAATCCGATACACCCCATGACACCACATAGAACCATGGAGACAATACAAGAGATATGAGTGAGCTTTGCAAACCGATCTAAAGTTGGATTTCTCATTGAGTGGTAAATGAACGTCGTGTTATGATGACAAACTAAAGCAAAGGAAACAACACTTATGCTTTGAAAGATGGATGGTTTGATAAAAAAGTCGCTTTTCAGCAACACACCTTTTGAGGAAGCTGGTAATAATGGTCCTCGTATCACAACGATACCAACTATGACTAGCATACCTCCGAGTGCAAACATGCTGGCTTTCGCCAACTTCGAAATATCCCTATTCAAACAGAGGGGATAACTGATGAATGATGTGAAGATGACTATAATAGAATCCCTGGCCAATATGAATCTCAAAAACCCATTGTCTGTCGGTATGAAGGATTTTAAAACGTGAGGTATTGTGTCACCTATTATGACACAAAATGCCATTGCACCACCGTATGCAAACATCGCCTGTGCAAATAAAATAAGATATTTTCCTTTAATTCCGAAGCAGAATTCCACTGTATCTTGATATGACGTCTTGGAAGAAAACTTGTTGTTGATGATGATCAACCTTAAAGTCCAGTCGATCAATACAGTCAAAACAACCAACATTACTAGTCCTGCAAGTACACCGGAGTTTCTGAATGCGTATGGAAGACCAATGATTCCAGCACCTAGGATACTGTTAGCCATGTTCATGAACAGCATCCTCATTGTCGATTTGTTGTCATTCAATGTCACAGGATTTTCGTCGTCTATGGGAAAACTTTGGTCCCTCTCCTGAAAGTCAAGGCTGTCGATAGTGTCCAACTCAACGTTACCTTCCGCCAGCGACTCTATCTGATCACCATGATATTGTGGAAGATTTTGGTAGTCCTTGGGCAGCATTTGTGTTCACTTTGTATAAGGTTTATCTGTCACCACTGTTGGTTACTTCGCTGCTGTCTTTTCTAGTTAGACACAAATACTGGAAAAAAATCGAGGTATTTCCTTACTTCGAGGGGAGGAGGTTGCATCATAAAAACAAGCTAACTTCTGACACCATCGAGCTCTATTTATAAGAAGTATACCGCGCAACGGAGAGAGAATTCAACACCATTATCGACAACATTTAATTCAAGGCAATCTCAATGAACGTATCTTGAGAACGATTTGACCAAATCACACTGCACTTTGCCGGAGATCCTCACATAACTAAGAAAAAAAAAAGTAGGAAAATCCCTGGTGAATTAAGATCAGATACACTGGACATTAAAATTTGAAGCAGTGCCAGCGTTCCTTCACATATTCAATTGAAATCATGGAAGTCGAACTGCCTAGCAAAGCAACTGAGGTTGGAGGTGATGATAACCGATTCTCAGAGGAATTGTCGTCATTATCAACAAAGCTCATCGAGGCAATAGACAAGCAATCATCGCTTGAAACATCTAACCAGGCGTTAAACAGGCAAAACCAGACATTACAGCAGCAGTTGCTGCAGCTTACCAATATTAAAGAGCTACACGATAAGCTTTTGACAGAGAATGGAAGCTTGAAGAAAGAGCTCGAGCAAAATATCAAGCTTAAGAATAATGCAGAACAAGAAATATCTAGACTACGCGTTGAGATCGAAGATTTGTCCGAAAGTTTATTCGATGAAGCGAACAAGATGGTGAAAGAAGCACGAATGGAGACAGAGACTTTCAAGGATCGTAACAGCAAGTTGTCAGATACGTTGCAAGAGAAAGAGACAACAATTGAAAGTTTGTCAAATGAGTTAAAGATCCTCAAAAAGTTGTTGTACGAATTGGAAAATGATGGCAATCACGAAACTAAGAAATCTATAGTCAGCACAGCGGATCCATCTAGTGAAAGTCTTATTTTGGACCGGAATGATGACCTGGCTTCAATATCACAAAGGGACCCTACAACTTTGCAATCGCAATCCACAATATTTGCATCTAACAAACTAAGCACATACGACAAACAATTGATATACACTCCAATCTACAACTCGTTAAGATTTGATTTAGAAAACTTCCAAGATTTTGTGAGATTTGTAAAGTTTTTATATGACAGAAATAGCCATTCCTCACTCGTGACACCAGTCGATTTTAGTGTATTGAAGGAGACGGCGTTTTTCAAAAAAATTTATAAAGAGGAGATTGAACCGTCCTTAGCTATTGACTCTGCCCCGGGAATAAATTACTTCAACAGGAAAAATTTCATCAGTGCTTTGGTAGAAGGCAGAGTTATTATCGAGCCTATAAGTGGCGTGAATGAAAGTTTCAAACTAAATCATAAAAAAGCTGACCGCGACAGTTCCGAAAAAGACCTGATGTTCTCTTATCCCAAGAATTCACCTCCTGTTGCTACATTGTCTGCTTGCTCAATTTGCGGTGAAGTAAGAAATGATATTTTGGAGCATTCAAGATTATATACGTTAAAGTTGTATTCCAAGAAGACATCCAACATCACTCAGCATAAATATGATCCACCAGCATCTCCAGCACCTGTTGCAACACTGTTGCCAAATGAAGGGCCTAATTCAAAGCGAGCCACCTTGGAGATAACTCATCAATATTCCTTGTGCAATTACTGTTTGATCAAGATCAGACACGTTTGCGAACTATTTGCACTCATTAGGAACATCAACAATTCACCTAAGACGAAGGTATGGAACTTCAATCCAGGAAGCCAATCAAAGTACGATTTGGACTTGGAGTGCATCAAAGCTTGGTTTCAGATGACCAAAGTGAGAGCAAAAATTTTTTGGGCCAGAGTTGGTATTTGGGACATAAACGAGTACACAGCAACAGTTTCAGAGTCTCCTGATCTCAAAACAGAGCCGACTTTGGGATACAGAGGTTCTGTCATTGGCACTGGAATAGTGGCTGGTGACAGACAAAGTTTCATGGAGAGCATAAGCTCCGAAGGAGCAGTTCTGCCCAATCTGGGACGAAGACCAGATATTATTACTTCGGCAAGGAGCAGCCCTAGTGTTAGATCACCATTGGCTACCCAAGTTCAAGGTTTTTTTGAAGATGAAAATGCAGCAGCAACGAGTGATTCCATTGAAGAGCTGCCACTGGTATCTGATTCCGGATCTATCACCAATAACACACAGCATTTGACAGCGGTACCAGAGGCCAACGAAGAGACCACTGAAGCTTCCGATGTGAAAAACGTAGACAGTGCTGAATACGAATCAGGTGATATTTTGGATGGATATGGCACAGATGACGATGAAGATGAGCTGACTGAGGAGCAAACTTCGGAAGTATTAAATGAACCCAGTATACCGAAAGTGAAAGAAATTGATGAACCCTCAACACATGACGAGGAGAAGGAATTGAAAGAATCAGAAAAGGAGGAGCTGTTCAAACCCGAAGTCATCGAAGAATCCGAAGGGATAGATGCAGAAGGTGAACTGGAGCCTGAAGTTGCTGATTATAAAATCCTCCAACCCTCGCTAGACCCTCTGAAACTGGTCACGAAGTCTTTGGAGGAAGGCGATGACGTCCCAGAAAATCTGGAATCTCAATGACTACAAAGGTTGCCCAGTGTATAGATAACTACAAATAATCTATAATTTCTCATCCCAACGAGCTTAATCATCTCAGAACTTAACTCGCACCAGCTTAGATCTTAGGGTGCAGGTGAACGCTCAGACAAAATTTTGAAGAAGGAACGAGAAAAAAAAGTCAAAAAAGTCAAAAAAGCCAAAATCTCAAACAAGCTCCTGTAGACAATTGATTACTTGAAAGTGTTTATGTTTGTACGGTGGTAATTATTGAAAATCAACCACGGGAATATATTTCATCCACTTGGACTCGTTAACTTCAAAGGGAAGATTTTTGCCCGATTGCGTATCTTATACTTGACAGACCGGACGCGACACTATCACCATCAACCAACCCACTTGAAGATGAGAAATCATCGTGCAAGTTCAAGAGTACCCGACGGCGAATCCAGATCGTCATCATCATCAGGTTCGTTATTCAACTTAAGAAATAAATTGACAAGAACCTCGACAAAGGGTTCCAATCATGCAATAGATGAAAATATAGCAGATGAGAAGATACCAAAGAGAACTAGTAGTGTGTCATCGACAGGGTCAACTATGTTTGATGGAGTATCACCAACGAAGTCTTACATGAGCCAAATTTCACCAAGTCGGCGCTCTTCCAGCTCCAGTAACACTGTTATCAACGCCGGGTTGGATAACAATCACCATTTTAGTGGGACCACGTCAAATAGCTCATTGTACGATTTGAGGTTGATGCCCACCAACGCTTCAATGCATACTGTACGCACGGTGAACTCGTCGAATAGTCACAAAAAGCTGGATGGGTCTTATGTTAAAATACATAAACACTCCTTAAGTGCAGATTTTGAGTTGGAACAACCTAGTGATGAAAATGAGATACAAAGGCAGTTTGAGGAGTTGATGAAGAAGAGAGACTTCGATAAACTTCCAGTGGCTGCAATGAGAGAGATGATGAATTATCCCATTCAGAAAAAATGGATGTTGGTTTACCAAGATAAGTTGGCTGATCACAAAAAACAAAAGAGACTTCAGTTGCAGGGTCAACAGCAGAATTCAGGACAACAACCAATTCAAGGACAGCAGCAACATTATCAACACCACTCTCATGTGCCACTACCCGGACAAAGCTCATCAAAATCTAACACATCGCGTGGGTCCAAGATTATCAACCGATATCCACATCAAACAAACGCACAAAACATCAATGACGAAGAACTATTGACTCCCGAATTCTATGTCAAAGCCATCATAGGGAATACAATCACATTGAATAGATTGTCATCATTGCTGGTTTCAGCTAGAACGGAGGAGGTTAATTGGGTGAACTCATTCATCGAGACACAAGGTATTGTGGCTTTGTGTACATCCTTGGGAAAGCTTTATCGGACAGATCCGCTACTTCCAGGCAACAGAATATCGAGTAACCCCGTCAAGACACCATTATTTTGTAATTCTGCTGAAGATTATGAGTCCTTGTTGGAGAAGGAAATGGCTCTTTTAAGATGCTTGAAGGCCGTTGTGAATATACACGAGGGAGCAAAATCCGCTGTTGATTCAAAATTGTTGGCTAGTTCGGTGACATCAGCCCTTTTTTCTTCAAGGCTTCAAGCAAGAAAGCTTGCATCAGAGCTATTGATATTTATTGCAGAGTATTCGAAGTTAGACACAAACTCTGGGTTTCATCAAGTTCGCAATGCCTTGGAATCACCAATTGGCGAAAATTTTCACATTGTGTACTTTGAGAAGCTTGAGAAGCAGAAGTTGGTCAAATCCAAGAGGTCAGGATCTCCTGTGAGACTCAGCGCTTCTACAAACTCTTCCGTTGCCGCATTATTGTACACGGATGCCAACACCAAGAAATATGAGCAATGGATCAGGCTACTGCTCCTGACTGTTTCCGGTCGTGGCAAAATGGGATCCTTGGTTGGCGCCAGCGATGAGTTAAAAATATCAGGAGTATCTAGTGATGCACTCTTGGCCGAGGTGTGCACCGCAACTGCCATGCTTGTAAATACCATTTTGAGGCGTGATAGTGATTTGAAGACACGAGTTCACACAAGGGAGTTACTCAAAAGGGCCGGATTGATAGACTTCTTCAATAAAATCAGAGAGTTGGATTACGAGGTGGTGAACACTCAAATAAACAAGTTTGAAGAAATCGAATTGGAAGACTATGATTTAATGAGAAAGTTGGAAAACGAAGATGTTGATTTCAACGACACTGTTGCTATATTAAAGCGACTATTGGAAAAAACTGAGGGGACTGAAGCATCAAAATACTTAAAATCAACTATTCAACATCTTTTCTTGACTCAATCTGATCCATTGAAGACAGCAAACAATCCAGAAATCGAGAGGCATTTTAAGTTAATTGATGGTTTAGTATCTAAAATATCAATGGCTCAGTCTGCACAAGATGATGATACTGCTTTGAACATTCTGATCAATTCTTTATTCTCTTCATTGCAGACAGATGATGTCGCAAGACGTGCTATAATGGATCTGAGAGAAGCGCAAAAGAAGGCTGAAGAAGCCATTGCTGAAAGAGATGATCTGCTCAGACAGTTGAGTATGGGAACGGGTGGTCTTCTCGATTCATTGAGACAGGAGCTACACGAGCAGGGAAATTTGATTTCCAAGCAACGTAGATTGAATAGGGATTTGACTGGAGAGATTGAAGAAATTAAAAGGAAAAGAATACTCGAGAAACAAGAACAAGAGTTGGAGATGAGAGAGATGTTTATAGTAATGCAGAATGGAGGACTTTTGGGCCCCAACACCTCGTCCTCCATAGCTGAAGGTGGCAAAGGACTGTTGATTAACAAATTGAAAACTCAAATTGAGAAGAAACAGGTGGAGTTCAAAACAGCTAATAGGAAATTTGGGGGAAAGGTCGAGCCTTCTTCAAGATTAAGAAATCTTCGTGACCAAATGGATGACGTTTTGCAAGAAGCACGGGAGTTGGAGATGACAGATTTTGCTGATATGGAGCTAACGCCACCTCCCGTAGAGGAGCTGCCTGCAAGTTCCATTAAGCCCGAAAAGCCAGTTGAAAAAGTAGCTTTACGTCCAGCGAGAGAAGATGATTTAGATAAGTTACAGAGTCTAAGAGCCAAGTTAAAGTCCTTGCAAGCCGAGTCAAATGATATTGCCAAATATCAAAATGACATGTCAAAACGTGATTTCATCAATAAGCAAAAATTTCTTGCGATGGAAAGATTGAAAGAATTGGAGACAAAGTTCAAAGATTTCAATATTGATTTCAGTATTGATGAAGATGACGACGATGATATGAGCAGCTCAAGGTACAGATCACTAGACCCTAGTTTACAGAATAAATTGACGAGCGAACTTGAGGCAGTTGAAAAGCTTGCAACAGACTTGGAATCAAAATTGGTTGTTTCAGATCAGGACAAAGAGCAATTCTCACCATATAGAAGATCAATCAGGAGTTCTTTGATGTCTTCCGGTGCTTCATCGCCAATTTCTTCAGTCACTCCAACTATGGAGGATCTCAGCAGTTTGGTCAATCTTGAAGCGAAGTATATTAGGGGACACGTGAAGCCAGCAGAAGTCGCTTCGTACCTGTCAGATGTTTCGCTGTATGATCGTTCAACTGTTGGAAGAAGTGCAGGCATGAATCCTCTGTTTTTGAAAGAGTTGACCACAAAAGTAGACGTGGCAGCGCCAATCGATGACAGCTCTCCAAGTGTATTGGCCTCAAGTGGTGAAAATGTTGTGTTGAACTCAAAAGAAAACGAACTACCTTCCCCACTGGTCACATTGAATCCGCAATCCTCTCAACCTGTAACTTCTCGTTCACCAGAGAAAAAAGAAAATTTATCAGGGGGAGCACCACCACCAACTCCTCCTCCCTTACCAGCCATGTTATCGGAGCATAGTATGGTATTAACAACAACAACACCACCGCCACCACCACCACCTCCTCCTCCTCCACCGATGAAGGGCGGTACAATGCTGCCGCCTCCACCGCCTCCACCACCATTGCCATCTTCAAGCAAGACGTCGCATGCAAGTTCCCCTGTCATGCCGTTTTCCCCAATACCAGGTCCATTTGATAAATTTCCAAGGCCAAAGAGAAAGTTAAAGCAATTGCACTGGGAAAAAATGGATAATACCGAAGACTCTTTTTGGCAAGAATTGAGCTCTGGTGATATCGCCAATGATTTGATGGAGAAGGGTATTTTTGAAGAAGTCGAGAAAATGTTCGCAGCTAAGGAGGCGAGAAAAATCGTTGGAAGAAAGAAGGATCTTAGTGAAAAGATTACCTTTTTACCGAGAGATTTAACTCAACAATTTGGTATTAACTTGCACATATTTTCAGGTGATAGTGATGAAGAGGTGGTCTTGAAAATCCTCAGATGTGAAAAAAGCGTTCTAACAAATGCAGCCATTCTTGAGTTCTTATCGAAACCAGAATTGATTGAAATTCCGAACGGATTGGCAAGGAATTTGGAACCTTACAGTACTGATTATACGACGTCGTCAAATATAAAAACACCAGAAAAGGACCCCTCAGAGTTACAAAGACTGGACAGAGTTTACTTGGAATTGATTTACAATTTACAGCATTACTGGAAATCAAGGATCAGAGCGTTGTTTGTCATAACTTCGTATGAAAAAGAATATGCCGATCTTTTGACCAAGTTGAGTGCTGTTGATGCTGCCATAGAAAGCATTCAGTCCTCACAGAACTTGAGAAAGATTTTCGATATCATATTGGCAGTTGGTAACTACATGAATGATACCACCAAACAGGCGCAAGGTTTCAAATTGAGCACGTTGCAAAGGTTAACTTTCATGAAGGATGATAAAAATTCCATGACTTTCATGCATTATGTGGAGAAAATAATCAGAAAACAATATCCAGAACTGGATAATTTCACCAGTGAATTGAAGAGGTGTCTTGATGTAACTAAATTATCAATCGAACAGTTAAGCTCAGACTGCAATGAGTTCACCCAACAGATCAAAAACATTGACTCCTCTATAGAAATTGGTAACTTGAGTGACTCTTCGAAATTCCATCCTGAAGATCGTGTTTTACAAAAGATTTTACCAAAGATGCCAGGTGCCAGGCGTAAAGCAGAATTGTTGAAAGATCAGGCTGAAATAACCTTGAAGGAGTTTGATAATTTGATGAGATATTTTGGTGAGGATCCACAAGATTCATTTGCGCGAAACTCATTCATGAAGAAGTTCTCTGATTTCATCAACGAGTATATCAAATGTAAGAAGGAGAATTTGGCCAAAGAAGAGGAGGAAATTGCTTATTTGAAAAGAGTCAAGATGATCGAGAAAACTAAAACTGAGAAACTGGCCAAGGAAGATGATACCGAAGATAACGTCATGGATGCTTTGCTTGAGAAGTTGAGGTCAGCAGGGCCTGTGGGAAATCCCGCCTCTGCCAGAAGAAGAGCACTTGCAAGAAGGATGAAAGCTTCAATGGATACACAACCTCTGCCGGACGAAAACGACTCAGAGTCTATAATTTCGGTGGACACCGTTCAGAACCTCAATAGTCCAGGTGCCTCAATAAGCAGCTCCTCTGTACAGTTGAATCAAGAAGAAGTGAACGGCGATGATGACGTTTCAAAACGTGCTCGTAACCTACTCGAAGCAATACGAAATGGGAATGAAAATAAAATGAGTAGGTCCTCATCAAGTAGCGAATTAAGGGCAAAGGAGAGATTAAAGAGCAAAATGCAGATAAGTAGCAGTTCCTTGAGCTTAACTCATGATGCTGATACTCCAATGGATGCATCAATACCCCGTGAAGAAACCACAGTCGAAGAAGAAGAAGGCGATTTCACCTCAGCTTCTGAAACTGTTGGAAGTGATCGTGATTAAGCCACAGTCGGTATGCATTATTATATAGAGCATCAAATATCGAAGTGCTCACTCCTGGGTACAATCTAGATAAAATTGAATTATGATTATGACTAGACAATTTTATTTGTAGCTAGCTTTGTAACAAACTCAAAGCTTTTTTCAACTCTTCAATAGCAGTCTCATCATCATCATAATTTAATGCGCTAATAGCAAATTTACAAAATTTCTGAGCTTGCGATCTCCGTTCTTCCTCTGACAACATTTCCCTCACATTTTCCTTTGTGATCTTTTTATGCGACACAGAAGCAGAAGCTAGATTTGGGGCTGCAACTGGTGGTGGCGGCGGTGATGGAACAGATGGTGGTGGTGGCGGTGATGGCGGCGATGGCGGTGATGGAACAGATGGAGCTGACACGGACATGGATCGTTCATTTTTCAGCTCAGGCACGATATCACTCGAATCATCTACAAATGTTGGCGGCTGAGGAAAATCAGGAGCACCGTCAAACTCAAATTGAGATGGCGGCACTGGAAAATCATTAGTGTTATGATCAATGAATGCGGGAGGCTTAGGTAGCTCATGTTGAGGCTCTCCTTCAGCAGCTTGACTGATATCCTGTGTAGTTTTCAATTGTAATTGCGATAGCTCATCAACAATGTTATTTTCCATGTCCTTGTCTTCTGGCGTCATGTAATCATTAGGGTCTTCACCTGCCTTATACGCCTTGACTATTCTGCTGATGTGATATTTGGCATATTTTATATTCTTAGTCACGATTGGCTTGAGAGGCTCACCCCAATACTTTAGTATTGTCATAAATTCAATAGCACTTTTTAAAACAGCTATTGTTGCCTTTGTTGTGGTATGGTTAACAATGTCAAGGTAGCCCTTATGGAAAATTGAAAAGGAAAACTCTTCAACATGGGCGTAAGAGGCTTCATTGTCTTGCATTATGGCGAGATCGGATTCGGTCAATCTCGATTTGCATTGCTCCATATCATCCAACAATAACAGAGTAAAATTGGCGACCTCTTCAGATGATAGATGTAGCTTATTGTTGATAATGTATTCTGTCATGTAAAATTTGCAGTAATACGATACAATCGGTTTGATTTCCTGCAATTCAATTGATCGTTTCAAGTATGGACTCAATTGCTTGGATATCTCCCGAGGGATGGAATCCACACTGAGTGAGGACATTTGGTATCAGACAGCGGTATTGATCACGGGAAAGGTGATTATGGGGTATAATACTGGTCTGCAATAATAACACTCAATAATGTCATACAACTGATTGATCCCCGGTATCTCTTTTTTCTTGCTCCTCCCATTTTCTCATTTTGGTAAATTAAATTTCGCGCCCTCAAAAGAGACAGAAAAAAAGCTGATAAAATAAAAATTCGAGTGTTCTGTAGTTTATGAGTACGCGTACGGTTGTGTTGTTGTACAGTCAAATACTTTGAAAGATCTTTTTAACCACTTTCCACCGGCAGAAGTGCTGAATCAAGATCTAACCTACATGACACTGCAAAATTTAGCAGGTCTGGAGCCCACTAGTGCAACTTCCAATGCTCTC
Source organism: Nakazawaea populi (assembly GCA_030557235.1). NCBI lineage: Eukaryota > Fungi > Ascomycota > Pichiomycetes > Alaninales > Pachysolenaceae > Nakazawaea > Nakazawaea populi. The sequence goes on along the minus strand of JAKTVN010000007.1, from coordinate 287,083 downwards.
AAACAACACCAGTTCAATGCCACAGACCACAACTCTTCCGCAATGACTGTGGATGAAGTTGACGGGGGCCAGCATAATGTTGATGAGGAAGAGAAGAGCATTTTGGAAGAGGAGGATGATACAGATGAATTTTTAAATATAGCCATCAATAGCAAAAGAAGTTTTACTGTTTCACCAGTTTACACGGTGGAGTACTCGAGAGATAAAGTTTATGAGATGTCGGTCAATGGAATATCTGTTATGAGACGCCGTTCTGATTCATATTTTAACGCAACTCACATTTTGAAAATTGCCGGCATCACTAAAGCGAAGAGAGCCAAAATCTTGGAGAGGGAGATACATAGTGGTGTCCACGAAAAAATTCAAGGTGGGTATGGAAAATATCAAGGAACATGGATTCCATACGAGAGAGCAGTGGCATTGGCCCAACATTATGGGGTATATGAGTTATTGAAAGACATTTTCATTTATAATCCCAATGGTGTGGATACGCCAACAAAGGCCCAAGCCATGGAGAATTTGAAAAAAATTAATTACGATTACGAAAATAAGCTATCAAGAACTTATTCTTCATTGACGGAAGCAGACAACAACCCTCAAGAATTCATTGATTCTCCTTCCAAAAAGTTCAAATCAAGTATCGGTTTAGGATTAATTCGAACAAACAATACCGGTAACAAGTTGGAATTTCCTCTTTATGATCATGACATCAACACACCAAATCCGAACGCACCGTTTGCCTTGGAACCAATAGACGAGGTGCTGTATCTGTCAAAGTCAAATACAAGGTATGACTACAACTCTTTGAAAAATTTCATTTCTTCTATTTTTATCAATGAAATGACTGATAAGGATTTGACAGAGTTGTTGGACTTGAGGGAAGAAGAATTACGAGAGTTAGACTTTGATGTTTCAATGGATGACAGTGGTAATAGTGCTTTGCATTGGGCTGCAACATTAGGAAACGTATCTTTGGTGAAACAATTGGTGAAGTATGGTTCCAATAGAATAAGAGGAAACAACAACGGTGAAACCGCGTTAATAAGAGCAACATTGGTTAAAAATAGTTTTGAAAGTGGAACGTTTGACCAATTATTGGATTATTTTTACCCTTGCATCACTATCTTGGATCATCAAGGTAGATCTGTTCTACATCATGTCCTGTTAAATTCAGGTATTAAGAGAAGATCGAGCGCCTGTAAATATTATTTAGAGACTCTTTTAGAATGGATTGTCAAAAAGGGGTCACTTTTACCGGCTCCACAATCTTTGAGTCTTGGAAGATTTATGGCGGAGGTTGTCAATGTCATGGATAAGAATGGTGATACGTGTTTGAATATTGCTGCCAGAATAGGCAACAAGGCAGTTGTTCAGCAATTACTTGATATTGGTGCCGATCATACAATTGCCAACAAAGCCGGTCTAAGGCCGATTGATTTTGGTATCTCCATTGACCCATTGAATCCTTCTACCACCATTCTGCAGAGCTTTACTAATAGTCAATACGGGTTGTCTCATAACAATCAACTGCAGAATCTGATTCAACTGCAGCAGCGCCAGCAATCGAGCAAGAAAATCATGAGTTCGTTAAAGACTTTATTGACTTCGTTGGACAAGGAGTTTGACGAGGAGATTAAGACTAAACAAGTTCTGATAGATGACATACACTCCAAACTTCGTCAACAGACAGCAAAATTGACTGAGGCTAGAAAGAAACTTGAAATTTTAAATGATTCGGAGTCCAGAATCTTGGAGTTGGGCAACAAAATACAAAACATTGACAAGGCCATTGAAGAAGAGGAAGTTCGTTTTAAAGAGCAAACCAAAGACTTAGTTGGGAACTTCGATGATTTTGATGGTGATTTCGATGCTGATGAACCGTTTAGAGTATGGGAGGTTTACAATCAATTAGCCAAATTGTTGTCAGAAGAGGATTTGGCACAGGATGAACATGTTTTATCAGAGAAAATAAAAAACAAGATTGATCCAGATGTGCTCAATTCAGTTCAATTACCACATTCTATCATTTTAAAGGCTAGAATAAAAGCTTACCAGAAAAATGAGATGTTGATCAATGAAAAGATCTCCAATTTGAATAAGAGTCTTGATCTGAAGGAAGCCAAATACAAGAAAATCATAAGTTTGAGTACAGGAATACCCGATGATAAAATCGACTCAATGTTAGAGGAGTTGATAAAGGCCGTGGAGAGTGATGGTAACGGTGGGGATGTCGACATTCAAAGGGTCAACGACTTCCTCAGCAAAGCGGACTCTTAGTAAAGAGGTGCAAAAAGCACAACTTTCTCATATGTTTCATGGTCAGGCATTATCGGTTTCTTTCTGGTGTTTCTATTCTTTCCTTTACGATTTCATATTTAATTCACGATTTTTTTTTTTCAGATTTGTGTGTGTATGTATCATCAGGTTGTATCATTAGTAGTAGACAAAAGCTACTAGATTCTTCACTCTTTAATGTTCTCCTACTCAAACAAGTGCTTTCATCTAATTCGCCGTCCTTTATCTTGTTTTCTTGAATATTCGAACTTTAGTTTCAAATGTTCTTTTTGAAGTTGATGATCGTTTTGGCGCGCGTAGACTACAAAAAGGAAAAAGCTGGGAAAATGCCACAGAAGATTGAATCAGTGATCCTCAATAACTCGACCAGAGAGTTAAAAATGATCTTACAATCACGGTTTCTCAGTCGGCTTACTGGCTCCTCCGTTATCAAGTACGTTCAACGTTACGCTGGTGACTGGGTCCTAGTGTTTGCGTTGATCGCAATGCTGGCATATTTACAGTTTTACACAGAGCCATTTCACAGACATTTCAGCATCAGTGATCCAACTATCAATTTCCCCTTTGCTCAACAGCAACAATTCGATGATGCCAGGTTGGTCCGTTACAGTATATTGTATCCGATATTGTTGATGAGCTCGGTGCATGGTGTGAGGTTCTTCAGAAATTTGAGGACGATGAATAATAATAAACCAGAGGTAAGATCCGAGTTGATCTCAAAGACGCTTCATAACTATCACATCTTAGTACTAGCATTTGTCATCGGGCTCTCAATCAATGGTCTCATAACGGAGTTTTTGAAGAACTTGGTCTCAAAGCCAAGACCTGACTTTATTGAAAGATGTGGAGTCAATTATGACATGGTGAAGCCGAACAAGGTCAATTATGACTCTTCCATTTGCACCAAGCCATTGGGTGCAGCTCTTTTCAAAGATGGGTTCAAGAGCTCGCCATCTGGTCATTCTAGCTTTGCCTTCACTGGGTTGGGGTTTTTATCTCTATGGTTACTGGGCCAGTTGAAATTATTTACAAAGGGGGACAGTAATGGAAGTGGCAATGCCCTTGTTAGGCTTGGTCACAAACCTATCTACTTAAGATTGATTCCATTAGTACCAATATTAATTGCGTGTCAAATTGCCATATCAAGAACACAAGATTACAGACATCATTTCAAAGATATAATATTGGGAAGCATCCTTGGAATCATAAATTGTAGTTTGAACTATTTTTGGTTTTTTAACCGGTTGGACGATTCGAAAAGCGACTCTTTGGTACATGAGGATGATTACAAGTTGTTGATGGGAGGTCCCAACTCCTATCAATTAGATAATAGAAACCTGGAAAGCTTGGTTTGAGTTGTATATATGTATGTTCCATATGTACCTTTTGTTGCTTACCCGGATATGAAAAAGTGGACCAGGTCGTGTCAAAATGGCTCAAAACTACAAATCGAAATAGAAAATCGAAAAAGAAAAAGAAAACGGTTTACACACGTACAAGAACCAATACAAACAATTAGAGCTTCTAAACATCATCAGTACAAGAGTGTAAGTATTTGGGATGAGTTATCGGCAATTTGAAGAGTCTCAGTTTTGTCTAATATGGTTTCTTTCATGGTTGTATTTTTTTACCCAAATTGATCAAGCAAATGTATAAAATGTCTTTGCCTGATGGATATTGAATGGCAGAATTTGAGAACAACAGGAGACACAACGAGAAAGACACAATTGTGCTGAATACTAACGCGTTTTAAAAAGAATTTTAATAGCAAAATGTCCGATACTGAACAAGCTGCTTCTTCTACACAGGATGTAAAACCTGATGTCAAGCCAGATACACATATCAACTTGAAGGTTTCTGATGGTTCATCAGAAATTTATTTCAAGATCAAGAGATCAACACCTTTGAAGAAATTGATGGACGCATTCTGTAAGAGACAGGGTAAAGATGTCTCCTCATTAAGATTCTTGGTAGATGGTCAAAGAGTTCAAAACGACGACACACCCGATGGAGTAAGTGAATACTGAAACTGTCTCCCCACTTTTTTTATGATGATACCTTCTAAAAGCACAAATTACTAACATTAAGTCAACAACCAGTTGGATTTAGAAGATGGTGACGTGATTGAAGCCCATAGAGAGCAAATTGGTGGATGTTGAGTTCTATCTCGATTGAAGTAAACCTCAAATCTTTGACAGTTGCAAAAGATGTTAGATGTGGTCGACATGATTTTGAAAACTCATTTTTGTTAATCTATTAAAGTGTTCTGACGGGTGGCAATAGGTGGATTACCAGTGTCGCGCATTGAAGAGTTTCATATTGAAAACTGGCGCTGATAATTCTCAGTCTTTTGCCGAAAATATTTCGTAGTCATTATTGTATCTGGTTTATTCCTTGTGTATTTTTTAATTTTTAATTCTTTTTGTTTCACGATTGAACTCGAAGCTATTACATTTTACTTATTCGTTTGCCCTTGGATGACTTCTTCTGAAGCATGAGTTTAAAAAAAGTGTTATACCACCTTGCATCTTGTAGAAAAGTGAGTAGCTGCTTTGAATATTAGCTGCAATAGAAAACAAACGCACCTGGTCACCCACGTTAATTTACAACGAATTTATTGATGCTTGGAACTCGATATATTTAGCGGAACTTCGCACAATCGAAAAGGATTCTCAACATTGCATACCACATTGGAATCTCAAGCTCAATTAAACATTGTATGTTACAGGTCCAAGACTATCAACAGGAGAAGGAGTATGATGAACGCGGTGCAATGTCAAGCCCATAACCTGCATTATACAAGGATCTCATTGATGAGGCAGCGACAGTGAGAGACAAAAATTTACAGGAGTGCCACAAAATACCAGAGGTGGCAGCTCAAGTTTTGGCGAGTTTGGACTGAGCATTGGTTGTTAAGAGTCAAAACTACTAGCGTAGGCGTCAGCCAGGTAGATAGGTGTCTATCATGTTGTTAATAAATATCAAAATTGGTACATAGGGTTGTAGCTTAGCCACAGAAGACGATCATCACCGACGCTTGATAGCAGTATATTGGGCAATGAAACAGACTTGGGCCCCTAAAATCTAAGCGGTTTGCATGGGAGGAACTATAAGCCTCCTTTGTAACTAACATGACAAATGTTGTTTCATATTCATGAATCGTTGTACGCGCGGGAGTTATTTGAATAAGAAAGAAAAAAATATTAAGGAGCGCAGCCGCACTTTGAGCAGCATGGCTCAACTCAAATCAAAGATGAAACCACATCTCTAGTATAAAACATTTGCAATTCATGGACGAGCACACAGATAATCATCTTAAATTTGAAGCTTATTAGATCTATAAAATTCAGCTCATTTTCTCAGCTAATAACAACTATTCAAAAATCATCATACATCAATCCATCATATTCAGATCATGAGTTTTCCCATGGAGATACAAGTCAGCGCCATTGCAATTCCCACTACCACTGCCACAACAATATGGGTGACATTGTCTTCGGATATATACACTACATCATGGATCACCGAGACTATCACCATCACACTCCCGCCTGCTGGCAATAGCCTGGAAAATTATATAGCTGACTCATCCCATCTACTGTCACTAGCATGGGGAATCATATAGCAAACTCACTGGAGATAACTACACTTGACAACAGACCTTAAACGACCAATCAAACAACAGTAACCCCGATGTGAGACGCTAAAAGACCGTCGAAGGGAACACAATGTCTATTTTCCATCGCTTGAAGTCGGGGTTAGCCGTTGGTATTACCTTTGAAGTCGCGAAAAATTTGATCTTGATTGAAGAATTGTGGTACTACTTCAACAGAAGAAAAACAAAAGGAGTTCATGAACAATGAATTATTATTTTGAATTTTGAATTACATCAAGTAGCACAGATAGTGTCACCATTGAAAGTGTTTTGGTGATACGAATACTCCTATGATCCCAAACAAAACCACCATTCAGTCTGTTCATATATCTTAGTATCGGTGATATTGATCCCATGAGAGAAATTTCACTAGGAGGAGTTGTTGGGAAATTTTCAATTGAAGGTTTGTAGCTGAAATTGGAAACTGGTGGTTGTACTAAAGTTGTTGATGGTTTATGCAAGGTGCCAGCTAAAAAAAAAAGTTGGAAGCAACGGTTAATCAGTGATGACAGAGTCAATCTGTGAGGCGAAAACTTTTCAGATGTAGCGTGGGTATAGACTAAATGGTGGAATTGATGCTGACACTAGATATTGGGATTCAACTTTGAACGCAAGTTTGAATACAAGTGAAAACACATGAAGGATCACAGTAGAGACGAGAGATTAATATTGATGCCATCTTTTCATGTTGAAGAAAAACTCGGTAGCCACAGTTATTGGGATGTGATTGGAAGGTTATTATGTTATTGAAGTCTCTTGAGGAAAACAGTTATCTCAAAAGTGATATCTTCGAGTAAGAATAGATATATATTGATGACATCTTATCCGGCAACCTTCGCAACACTTGACTATTCCGATGGTAGCGGTAGTGTCAAAAGTTCCCGCTAAGAGAGTCTGTTGATGTATCAAAATAGTGAGCGAACAAAACCTACCCAATAGCTATTGATCGATAGATCTAATCTATCTCGCTAAGTTTTTCTATGTAATTAGCTAACTACTGATGATATAATATAATTCAGATGAGGTTTGATGGTGTTTCCCCTTTTCCTCTCTATCTCTCTCGCTTAAATGCCCGTCAAATAACCTTGAGTGACAGAAAAAAGAAGGAAAAAAAACATAGCATTATTTCTCATCAGTTAAAGTTGAGCAATAGCGAGGTATCCGCTATGGTTCTGTGAGAGCGATTATCGAACTGATAAGATAAAGGAACAAGCTTAAATAGTCAGAATGACACAATGGTTCCAATTGGGAGATCATGAAACATGGAGAATTGGTTAAGTCATCCTAGTGCAAGGTGTTGGTGTTGGTGGGTTCTACTCGAGGAGATGTATATTTGAGAGGGTAACCCCACCGTGCTATTTTTTACTATACAAGAGAATTGATGAAAAATTTTCTTGCTTGGGCTAAAATTTTTAATTATAAGAGTAATCCCACCTACTACCACCAGCGAGCCAACCAGTGATATTGTAGAGGTTGGGGAAGAGGAGTAGACGCTGAAAATCTTGTGACAGTGTGCTCGGGTTCTTGCGACAGTAAACGAAGATAAACAATAGAGCACGGTGAAAAGTGATATGTAGGGAATATGAAGAGATCACACACAGTTCAATTTAATGGATTGAATGCCTTCCAACCATTTACTTTCTCTGTTCTGTTATTAGTTCTATATGAACCACACACGACCTTTTCTTTGCTTATATAATAATGATGACAAGAAAAATAATTTGAATATACAAGGCAATAGAAGGAATCTCTTAGCATTCTTGTTGTTCTTTCAAATTTCGAAGAGAATAAGAGTAGACTGATCATACTGTCTCGCGGTTTATTAATTCACACTATTTTTACAAAAGAAGTAGACTGATTGTTCTCATCATTCATATTTTGTGTTCCCCCCATAAAGTGATCGTGATATATTTCTTTCCTCTAGTATTGGATTGATGCCTCACTCTCTTGAAAGGAAAAAAAAAATTAGAAAAAGAAAAGAAAAAGCATCTCATCCATCTTCTGCTCGCTGCAAGGCAATAAAGAGAGAGAGATATAATACCTTGATGATGCCTCAGTATTTTGTGTCGCTTCCAGTTGTCTGACTCATGGGATAATGCCTAAACCCCGTTTTGGTTGTGACGCTATGCATCTTTAACTATATCCCCCAGCCGAAATTAACGGTGATACATATATTCTGATGAATCGTGAGATACAAACAAAAAGAAAAGAAAAAAGAAATGTTATCGCAAAAGAAGAAGAAGACGAAGACGGAGAGGCAGCAGCAGCAGCATTGAGTGAGTGACACTGAAGCATTTTTTGTGTTATGTGGTGACACACATGTAATTTTTCACATTTTGTGATTCATAAAAATTGTCATGCTCTAGAGATCACCTATTTCTTATAAAGAAGTTGCTTTGGGCTGTCAATTTCAATAAAACAATTTTTATAACAGTTTGTTAATTTCCAATTGAAAGTTATATCTATATATATCTATAGAGTTGGTGTTCATATGACAATGTTCAAACACAAGACACATACATCTTCATTCACAAAGACGAGTGATGATATCGAGCTCAACAATTTCACCACTTCCACTAAGGACTTGGAAGAAAAGAATGGGTCTACCAATTTTTATCAAAACCAAGACACTACAACAAACGACTATGTACTAGGCTATCATGACCCAGAGATTGGTGATGCAGACTCGTTATCCTCCGTTGTTGGTGAAGTCAAATATGCTGAAGTTAAGAGAGAATTGAAACCGAGACAAGTGAGCATGATTGCCCTTGGTGGTACCATTGGAACAGGTTTGTTCATCGGTACAGCAACACCTTTGAGCGTGGCCGGTCCAGTGAATACTTTGGTTTCATATATTTTCATGGGTACTTTAGTTTATTTTATCACACAATCATTGGCTGAGATGGCGACTTTTTTACCAATCACTGGATCTTTTGCTCAATTTAATACCAGATTTTTGAGTCCCGCATTAGGTGCTGCCAATGGATGGTTATATTGGTTTTCATGGGCCATCACTTTTGCCATTGAATTGTCTGTTGTTGGACAAATTATCGAATATTGGACTTTTGCTGTGCCATTAGGTGCTTGGATTGGTATTTTCTTTGTCATTTTAACATTGGCCAATTTCTTCCCAGTCAAATTTTATGGTGAAGTGGAATTTTGGGTCGCCAGTATAAAAGTTATTGCCATTGTAGGTTTTTTAATCTATGGATTATGTATGGTGTGTGGTGCCGGTGCTGGTGGTCCAGTTGGATTTAGATATTGGAGACATGGAGATGCCGTTGGAGGTGGTGCCGGATTGGTATCAAACCTCAATACTGATAAATTCTTGGGATGGCTTAGTTCGTTGATCAATGCAGCATTCACTTATCAAGGTTGTGAATTGATTGGTATTACCGCTGGTGAAACCAAGAATCCAAGAAAATCAGTACCAAGACTGGTGAACAAAGTTGTCTTTAGAATTGCCTTATTCTACATTGGAAGTTTATTCTTCATTGGTCTCTTGGTTCCATATAACGATCCAAAATTGAACTCGGAAGATAGTTATGTTGCATCATCTCCATTCATCATTGCCATTCAAAACTCTGGAACTAAAGTCTTGCCAGACATTTTCAACGCTGTCATCCTCAGTACTATTATATCTCTGGGTAATTCAAACGTTTACATCGGTTCAAGAACAATGTATGCTTTAGCTGAATCTGGTGTTGCTCCAAAAATCTTTGCTAGAACCACCAAGAGAGGTGTCCCATACGTTGGTGTTATATTCACCGCATTGTTTGGATTATTGGCATTCATGGTTTTGTCAAGTGGCTCCAGCACCGTATTCAACTGGTTGGTAAACATCACCGCTGTGGCTGGGTTGATCACATGGTCATTCATTGCCATCTCTCACATAAGATTGGTACACGTGTTGAAAAGTAGAGGTATATCTAGAGATGATTTACCATTCAAACTGAAACTTTATCCATTTGGAGCTTACTATGCTGCCATTGCCATCATTATCATCACTTTCATACAAGGTTATGCCGTTTTTTTCAATTTCAACGCTTCAGATTTCTTTACCAATTATATCTCATTGATTTTATTCTTTGTTTTATGGATCGGATTCCAGATTTATTTCAGAGGTCCAATTTTCTTGAAAAATGATGACATCGACATTGATACCGGCAGAAGAGATCTCGACAATATCGTCTGGGATGAGCAACCTCCAAAGAACTTATGGGAAAAGTTCTGGAATGCTGTCGCTTGAATGCATATAGTTATCCGTTCCAAAAAAAAATGTTGAAAACAGAAAAAATCAACTTGAAAGTTGTACTGCTATTGTTTGGGTTTGTGTTTTTTTTTCTATTATTTAGTTTCTGGTATGCATTGTGTTATTATCTTGTGTGTTAATTTTTTTGCATGCTGATTTCGATAGACGTCTTTTAGTGTCATTTGTGTTGATTTGTTGGAGTTGAGTGTATTTATTCTTTGAAAATTTTAAAGTTGTTCATTTAAAAACATTTACAATGTAAGTCAATTGCTGTTGTTAAAAGCAAAACAAGAAAGGTGCCGTTAGCTTCACTATTTTTACTTCTGATAAGTTACAGAACTGTAAAATTTGACAAAATGAACTCAGACATTATTTGTTCAAGACCTACCATTTATCATAAAGATATCTTTGATTTTCGCGAACAACACAGAACGTTTATTTTTACTTGACATATGTGGCAGAGAACTATATCGATAAACTTCGGCCAACAGAGATTATCATCGACTGAATAATTGACTTTAGTTATTCAAGAAGAACCAAACGCGGTTTTTAGGAAAAAAAATGACGATATATAAAAGATACGAAGGATGATGGCTATTTTCCATCCAAAAATAAATATTATCTGGATCTAAGGCGACTGTTAAGGTTCCATTAATGGCAAAGAAGAATATCTTAAGAGACAAAGCTTTGGCTTTTGGCTTTCTATTGAAGATAATTCATAAAAAAGTTGATCTTTTACTTGAGGAAGGGTACCATTTTGTTTACATTGCAAAATTGTTTTTATTTAATTTCATTTTATTTCCGCTTAAGCTTATGCAACCAATTAGTAGAATAAGTTGAATAGATAACGGTAACTTGTTTTATATAGATAGATAGTTTTCTACTTAGTAAGGATGTGAAGGCTTCAAAATTTGAACGCAGCCACAATATTAAAATGAAATCTGAATCAATTTGGGGGAGATAGGATGCGCGATGAGATTTTACTAATTTGTACGTTGATACCCATGTGTTTAGCAGGTATGGATGAGGCTGTAACTCTGCAAAGATGAGGTACTGAAGCATATATGTATGGGATCACTTCTAGCCATCAGTATAAAAGCAATATGTACAGATACTCCATATACATATATATGTTGCTGAAGGAATATACACCCACACAAATTACCACTATCATTAGACGCCACTATCGTATGAATCCAATCAATCAATCACCAACTTCCATCGTCCATTAAACTGCCAAGGCGCAAAAGGGCAACCCTCTGGAATTTCTTCTTTAGGCAATCATCTCCAATTTCGGAAATTGGATAAAAAAAAACAAAAACAAAAAAAGCAGAAAAAGTTATCGATTATTACCAATTTAATTAGTTTTTTGATTTCCATTCAAATATCACAATCAATCCCGTCCTCATCTCTCACCCACTTTACAAGATTCACTCATTCAACTTATTTATTATCCCATCATCCGGCCAGCCATATATACCAACTAGTGCTTTTGGAGAGAGAGCTTTTGTATTGTATTGAATTGTATTGTTGTTGTACCCCACCCATCTTCTCATCATCAATCAGTATTTTTTTACCACTTTGTGTTTTTTCCTTGCCCCATTTCGCGCTGCTCAGTGTTTATCGTCGTATACAAGATTGAGAAATTGTTGATAACGAACATCATCATCCTTCAACAGCACCACCAATAGTCAATCAACAACACCACTACTGTCATACCATTAAATGAAGCGCTTGTTCTCGGGCGACAAGAGTCCCAAAAAGGAAAAGACTTTGCCCCCTCCAAAGACTGTCTCATCTTTCAACACCAACTCGTCCCCGTCCAGTACTTTTTCTGCATCGTCTGCTACACTGATCGATGAAAATACCGTCAGTCCAGAGTTAGCTCCTATTGTGACTTTGCTTTCTGCTCAAGCTCATCGTCGCTATAATGAAGGTGTCTTCATGTTGTTGAACGATTTAACATCGGATGGTAAGCCTGGTGACAGAAAATGGGAAGAACTGTACGGTGTGCTCACTGGTACTCAACTTGCAGTCTGGGATGCCAATAAATTATCACAGTACAAAGATGACCCTGAAAAATTGATAACCACTTCATCAAAACCCACTTATATCAATTTTACAGACTCTTCTTTCAAAGCTGTTGATATCTTACCTTCTTCCAGTGGGGATTTGAATAATGTCATCATCGTCTCCACAACTTTGAAAAATAGATTTCTTCTACAATATTCAACAAAAAATGATTACAACAAATGGTACGCAGCTTTCAGGTTGGCAACATATGAATATACTTGTTTGCAAGAAGCTTATACAGGTGCCCTATTGTCGGCACGTGGCTCCAGATTATCTGATATAAGAGTCGTCTTGGCTGAATCTAAATATGATCATGAAGACTGGGTTAGCGTTAGATTTGGATCTGGTATGCCTTGGAAACGTTGTTTTGCTGTTATCGAGCCTTCACCCAAGAAATCCAAAAAGAAGTTCTATCCAGGTAAGATCGTTTTTTACGAGAACGAGAAAAAAACGAAGAAAACAGCAATGGCAAGTGTAGTGAGTGCTACTGCGTGTTATACAGTATATCCACAAACACCTCAGTTGATTGACCACAGCACTTTGATCAAGCTTGAAGGCACCATATCATTCCATAAGAATGATACAAAGGAAGCCTCGGTGTTTTTGATGCCGGAACAACATTTTTCAGTGCCAGGTTTTGATACGGTGATCAGGTTCTTGATCCCGACATTAGACGCATTTGGTCTTTACGGAAGACCCAAGAAATTGATTGCTGATAAAAATGATGAAAAATCATTGTTGTTTGGATTACCTGTATTACCTCATGTACATTATTTGGAATTGGATGACATCATTTCTATCGCTAGCCAACCTTCTGCATCGGCAATGACCGTGGAAGATTGGCAGAGCGCCATCAAGTCATTATTACTGCGTAAATTATCGGCTGGATACAACGGATGTGGATCGGTCAATGGGCTCGAAGGTGCCATGTCCTCGTTGAGTTTGACATCATCGGGTCACTCAAGCAGTGGTGGTGAGGATTTCTTCAGGCCACCAAATAGACAGGCATCCCCGTTGACACCGTCATTCTTGCCGACCCCGGATCTTAACAACAGTCGTGGCAAATTCAGTGACCCATCATCATCGAAGTCTTCACCTGTCTCATCTCCGGATGAAAGATCTGCCAAGTCAGTGAGAAATTCTGGCAGATTAAGTGAGATCTATAACAAGTATTCACAAATTGATGCTCCTTCAAATTCTTACCAAGGCATTCAGGAGAGTTCGTTGAGCAGTTTAAGTTTGGGTGGTGTTTCCAAATTGAGTGAGGACGACTTGCCAAGCCACAGTAAGAAAACACCATCAACAAATATCTTTGATCCTTCATTTGGTGATAAAGATTTCAATGATGAAGTTTCTCCCCCTGATTCTGCCGATTCTTTGGAGTTCGGAGGTCCCGCCCGTAAGGATCTTTTGGTAGCGCCCGAGATAACGGTCGCCACACCATCACCACAAACTAATGCTTTTGAGAAACCATCCAGCGTTGATGGTGCTGGAAAGCAACGTGTTTTGTCCCCATACTCTGACTTTCACCAACAGGTTAATCAGACCATAGGTGTAAACAAGCCACATCAATTGTCAAGGGCCTTACTGTACCCGGAGGACGAAAAAGTTGTTGAAAACCAGTCAACCTCAACACCGATCGCTGCTAACCAATTAAAACAACCATTTGGTGGCCGTCAAATCGAATCAGGGCGTGAACTTGAGCAGCCGCCAATGCAGCTTCCAAAAACTCGTCAACAACCCACCCAGCCATTTCAACAACGTGCTCCAAATGACAATATTGTGCCACAAATACTGAAATCCTCACAGCCATTACAACTGCTGCCGTTGAGAAACTTGACTCCTACCACCTCCAACGGAATGTATCACCAACAACCACAACAACAACAACAGCTGCCAAACCCTTATGCAAAACAGCCATCCCCAGCTGGCGGACAATTTTCAAATAACAATAGAGGTTCTCCAGTCACGTCACCTGCTCTGAATTCATTTGGTGTGGCTAATAATCCTTATGCTCCAAATAGACAACTTCAGCAAGTACAGCCACAGCCACAGCCACAGCCACAGCATCAACAACAATACCGTAGGCCTCAACCACAGGGTCCAAGGTCTAATTCGCCGTATATGCAACGTGCCCCTCAACCACAACAACTGCCGTATCCAGTTACTGACCCAGTCAGTCAGGTGCCGTCATCTCAACAACAAAGAGCATATCCCCCACTGCAACAGCAGTCATATCCTCGTCAACAGCAATATCCGAACTCATATCAGCAGCCAATGCAGCAGCAGCAACATCAACAACAGCCACATCAACAACAGCCACAACAACGTCCATACCAAGCCCGTCCAGAATATTCCAATCCGGCAATGGGTTATACAAATCCACAAGGACATCACCAGCAGCAGCAGCAACAATATCCCCCTCCACCACAAGGACAACCGCTACCACAACAACAGCAACACCCTCAGAGAATGCGGAAGGCACCACCTCCGCTGCAGCTGTCACAACAGCAAAACGGAAACCCATATGCTCCAAACAACCAGTACTTTTGAGCTGTTGCCTATGTCACAATTCATGTATAGAACAATTCTTTGGCATGAATGAATTTTTTTTCCATTCTTATACCATGTTTTAAATTTAAAAGATTATTTACTCTATTTGTTTCTAATGTAGGTGTGGACTTCGAATGTGTACAAGCTTGTTATCAAAAAATGACACTTTTTTCGATAAAGGGGAAAAAAATATACAGTGCAATATTTAAAAAGATATTGTTGTTGGCGTGAGTAGCCAACACAGTCATATTAAAAAAAAAGTCTTAGGTAGCAAGAATTATAGCGAGAAACTTCAAAAAAGCTCATGACGTCGCTCAATCTGAAGAACTGACAACATAGACCGTTTCAGCGGTTTTGGTGAGTTCACCAGCACTGTTTTTCCTCTTTTCTGTCTGAATTTCGGGATGACTTGTAGCAATGGCTAATTTCAACTCTGAATTGGATTCATCGTCATAGAGTTCAGGTGAGAATGGAACGATCTTCAACAGTTGACACTCTTCCTTTGTGAAAGTGTCGAAGTAATCATACTCGTCAATCTGACCTAAACCTTCCATTGGCCAGATCTTGGCGAAAAGCCAATACAATACAAAACTAATGGCAAAACCGACAATCCAATTCAAGTTGTACATGTTGATCCAACCTTCTGACATGACAATTGACTCATTGGTTGCAGCAGCTAATCCCGGTAACAGCCAAGCAAGTCCTAAGAACCATGCCAGCACGGCTCGAAGGTTGACTTGATGGTAATAATGGTAGATGCTGTCTTCCTTAATATTGTAAAGATCCTTTAATTTCACCTTGCGATGTCTAATTAACCAGTAGTCGCAAATCAAGACGGCGATCAACGGAGTAAGGAACACCGAAAATGAGGACATCACCGTTTGGAAAGTAGAAGAAGCGTTGTACATGAGCCATGGTTGAACAGCCCATGCGAGCAACATCGTCACAAAGCAACCTCTTCTGATGTTGATGAATTTAGGGAATAAACCCGAGAGATCCATACCACCTCCATAGGCGTTTCCAACAGCGTTATAAATCAATTGTGAATATGCATAAGCACCACCTGCGAAAAAGGCACCGGCACGCAGTTTTGGTGAATAGTTTTGTGTGAGCCAAAAGACAATAATCTCATTGGGCATCCAGAATTCTTGGTTATATTTACCCAACATGGCTGAGGCAGCGATGATACCCATCACTGGGATCACCAAGCCAAACACATTGAAACTGATATGAACCGACCATTTGGCGCTAGTTCTAGTTCTAGAAAACCGGGCATAGTCATTCTGGTTGGCAATACCAGCAGCCATAGAACCGTAGAAGGAGCTGATCCCGTTGAGCCAAGCCCATGCCAATTGTGAAGACGACATATCTATCTTGGAGGTGATGAGTGGACCGTTGCCACCAGCATCCTTGACAGCCCAACTGACGATACCCAATGATACAAAGAAAGTAACTACGGAACATGCGACTAAATGTTTCCCCAATTTTTCTGGCTTGATGAAAAATAAAACACAACAGATGACCAAATAAATGATGAACCCAACCAATTCTTGTTGTGTCATGTTCACCGATGCTGGAATGTTGTTCTCCATATTAAGATAATTCTTGCTCAACGCAGATAGCATACAATTGATACACAATGCACCTGACCAACTGTTTGAAGCAAACCACACCACACTTAAGATAATTCTTACAAGCACTGTCAACAATGCACCCCAACGATTACCAAAAACCACCCTCTGCGTCATAGTGTAACCGATATGCCAATCAGACCCAATTTGGCCACAGATGACTGCCAAGATCGTTATGATCAGATTGGAGATGATAATAACACCAATAGCATGGGGCACATTTAAACCTAACGAGAGTAACGATGAGGCAGCTGTCCATGCTCCATAACAAAGTCCACTCATGGTCCAGAGCCCGGCAAATGATTGCCAACCCCATAATCTTCTAGATGGTGGCATTGGTATCAAGTCCTTGTTGGCAATATCGTCTGCATCTTCTAAGATGACGGCATGTTTCAACCTTTGGTACACACCCGACATTTTCTTTGTGAATTTCCTATCAATACAGAGAAAATGGTGTGGTCTTTTTGTGTCTAGCTTAGCATGATTACCGAGGAGAGCGATTTGGTGAAATATTTATACTTTTTATCACCTATGAATGATGATACATTTTTTTCAAATAATTTTTCGAAGTGATCGTCGTTGATTTGCCCTGATCAAGTATTAAATTGTCATGGTAGTACTGGCTGATTGTTTCCGATAAGCATTATCTTTATCTGCAAAAAAAAAGTTGTTTATCTTTTGTGGAAATCATTAGAGGATCGCCTAAACTTCTCAAAAAGGGCTATAAATTCTTGAGCCCTCGGTGTTGACTGAAGCTTTTCTACACTGTGCTTTGATATCTAACAGACTACAACCATCATATGTCCATTAGACAAAGCAAACACCCATAAGTATATCACAACCTTAATGTTCGTTTGTTTGACGTGTAGATCATCTTTTGACTAACTAATTTTTTTTGCTTATCTCTCTATCAATCATCGAATCTATTCCGCGCAGTTAAGCAGAGAGTATGGTAGGGTAAAGCAGAAAGACATCAAACGGCAAACCCAAACCATTCATTCGGGATGAGTTACCTTCACGGTCAGCATCGCTTTGAACAGATTATACAACGACAAACTCGACAATTATCATGCTACCTGTGGCTAAACGTGTGCATTATGGTAGATAATATGTGCTAGGAAAAACCCGTCGGAATACGACCCCAATTGAGAACAGATTCCCCCCAATGTAAATAATTGGTATATTTCTGCTGATAGCGATTGATACTCTGCGATGTTTAAGTGACATGGATCAGGTGCAATTCGTTTGCAAAGCTGATTGATTACATTGCACAGCGAGATAAGCCAAGACATGGATAAATTGTTTCCTTTACAACTCAAAATCAACGAAGTAATCTTCAACTGAAAATAATTCTGGCGCGCTTTGGGTTTGTGAGGTTGAAAGGGTCCTGATGTGTGAAGAAATTTTTTGAAAAGATACAATATCGGGATTGGTTTGGCAGTTTGTCTGATTGTTACAACTCGAAACATCTTCTATTGTTTCTCTGAAGCTGATCTCCAGATCAATTTTGTTATCAAGCTATGGATATATTTTAGACCTTACAAGTTGAAACTCGATCAATCAATTCGCAAAAGTTGGTTTGCTGCTAAAACAAAGAGAGAAGAACAAAAAAACTCACAGCAATGTGTGTGAACAGAAGAGTATAAGAATAACATAAGAATTTGAAAAGGTTTATAGTTAAAAAATGATTGAAAGTAGCTAATGGGTATTGCTTAAAGAATCATGAGCAGAAGCAAAGGGTAAATAAAGCCAAATGAAATAACATCAAATCTCATGGCATTACCCTCTTGAACGCTAATCTCGGCAACAGTGGAGACTTGAGTGACCAAATAAGAGGATGATGATTGTCCAGTTTCTTCATTTGACTCTGGTGATGATCCGCTTGGTCTCCAAACACCATCAGGATACCCAGTCAGTGCCACTTGTGATGGTGTTGATGGTTCGAGAATGGCGGAGGTTGTGCTTGTGACCATGGTCACAACATTACCGCTTTCATCGGTGCTTGTAATACTGCACGAAACAACAGTCCACAATGAAATTGTACCTGTATTAATTGGAGAAGTAGTAACAGCGACGTGGCTCGATGGACTGTTGTTTGAACTAGTTGCCGGCTTGATGAACGTTGTGGTACTCAAAGCTGTAGATGGCATTTCAACAACGACATCGCTTGACTGTTTTCCGTCTGGGCCAATGGTGAAAGTTGTGAATGTGACAATAGATGAGCCCGACCATAATGAGGTTATGGTCTCCAAAGCTGTTTGTTTTCCAGTTGTATAAAAAACCATAGTTTTGGTTGATGATTCACCATGTGAATGTGTTGTGTCTACAACGGATGATGAATTTTTCCACGGAGTTTTTATACTGCTCAATACAGTGGTAGATGTTGGAGATTCGATGATCACTCTTACTGTGGTCTTATCACCAGGGCCTGTGACCGTTGTCGTGTAAACACCTGTGCCAGATTTTCCCCATGGAGCTGTAGTAGTGGTGTAAATTATCCCTCCAGGTGGCACGCCAACAATAACTTCGCTCGTTGGTTTGCCATCAGTACCTGTAATAACAGTGGTGAATGTTGTCGTACCAACACCAGTCCATGGCTCTGTTGTAGTACTCAATGGTGGAACTTCGATCACAATCTCGCTGGATGATTCGCCATTTGAACCAGTGGTGACAATTGTGTAAGTGGAAGTGTATGAGTTTGACCACGTTGAGGTGGTAGTCGATGGTGGTATCCCAACAATAACTTCGCTCGTTGGTTTGCCATCAGTGCCTGTAATAACAGTTGTGAATGTTGTGGTTCCAACACCAGTCCATGGCTCCGTTGTAGTACTCAATGGTGGGACTTCGATCACAATCTCGCTGGATGATTCGCCATTTGAACCAGTGGTGACAATTGTGTAAGTGGAAGTGTATGAGTTTGACCACGTTGAGGTGGTAGTCGATGGTGGTATCCCAACAATAACTTCGCTCGTTGGTTTGCCATCAGTGCCTGTAATAACAGTTGTGAATGTTGTGGTTCCAACACCAGTCCATGGCTCCGTTGTAGTACTCAATGGTGGGACTTCGATCACAATCTCGCTGGATGATTCGCCATTTGAACCAGTGGTGACAATTGTGTAAGTGGAAGTGTATGAGTTTGACCACGTTGAGGTGGTAGTCGATGGTGGTATCCCAACAATAACTTCGCTCGTTGGTTTGCCATCAGTGCCTGTAATAACAGTTGTGAATGTTGTGGTTCCAACACCAGTCCATGGCTCCGTTGTAGTACTCAATGGTGGGACTTCGATCACAATCTCGCTGGATGATTCGCCATTTGGACCAGTAGTGACAATTGTATAAGTGGAAGTATAGGAGTTTGACCACGTTGAGGTGGTAGTCGATGGTGGTACCCCAACAATAACTTCGCTCGTTGGTTTGCCATCAGTGCCTGTAATAACAGTGGTGAATGTTGTCGTACCAACACCAGTCCATGGCTCTGTTGTAGTACTCAATGGTGGAACTTCGATCACAATCTCGCTGGATGATTCGCCATTTGAACCAGTGGTGACAATTGTATAAGTGGAAGTATAGGAGTTTGACCACGTTGAGGTGGTAGTCGATGGTGGTACCCCAACAATAACTTCGCTCGTTGGTTTGCCATCAGTACCTGTAATAACAGTGGTGAATGTTGTGGTTCCAACACCAGTCCATGGCTCCGTTGTAGTACTCAATGGTGGGACTTCGATCACAACCTCGCTGGATGATTCGCCATTTGGACCAGTAGTGACAATTGTATAAGTGGAAGTATAGGAGTTTGACCACGTTGAGGTGGTAGTCGATGGTGGTACCCCAACAATAACTTCGCTCGTTGGTTTGCCATCAGTACCTGTAATAACAGTGGTGAATGTTGTCGTTCCAACACCAGTCCATGGCTCTGTTGTAGTACTCAATGGTGGTGTTTCAACAATAACTTCGACCCAACTCGAGCCTTTCAAGCTTATGGTTGTGGAAATGGTATCAGTTGTAGAGCCAGTCCATCCTGTTGTGGTGGTAGTGGTAGGATATGGAACCAACACGTCAACAGTCATATCGCCAACAGAGTCAGAAGAAGTATAAGTTACAGTATTCGATCCTGTCCACTCAAATGTGGTTGTTTCGTACTCTTGGAGGAAAGTAGTTTTGCAAGAGGTACTGTCACTATTATCTCCAAATTGATATATGTAACTATCCCAATCATTGGACACCACACCACCATCAGGCATAGTCATGTTGAGAGCAAATAGCGCAATTTCCCCCCAGTTGTTAAATACCACTCTCAACGGGTAGTAGAAGCCAGCTTTGAGATATATATCTCTTATAGTTGAGCCCGTTGAAATGGTGGAAGACGACGACGTTGGTGCATAATCTTGAGGGGCACAGCAGTCAAATGCAGCGCCATCTCCGATCTGAATTGAAGCCACGTTGTCAACATCTGGAGTTTGGAAAAGGTAGAATCCACTTTCTGGAACTTTGAGATATCCTGTTAATTCTGCATTGAAGTTACTCAAGTTCACAGTGACTCCATATGCACTTCCTGTATATTGTGTACCGAGTGCTCCACCATTAGCATATAGATAAGGATTCGATACTCCCACAACTTTACCCAAAACTGTCTCATTTTTGTACCCATAGTCCAAGTAGTCACTGTCTGGTTGTCTAACGTTTATCAAATCTGCAGGGTAATTGTAAAGCGTCACATTGAATCCATTATTGATTGGAGTGCCAGCAATACTGCAACCTTCCGTGCCGTTCACCAGTGGTTCTGTTGTCAGTGTTTGACAAAACGATACCAAGCAGAAGAGTATCCAAATGAAAATTTTTAATTCAAGCATTATAATATCTGCCTTGTGGTTGATTTGATTTTAAGAAAGTGTTCAGAAAAGAACGATACCAACATCGACTTATATATGATGCATTGAAAGTTTTAAGATCATCTTTTGTATAGTGATATCTCGAAGTATCTGCCGATGTGTCTCATTGTAAAATCAAAATTGTTGAGCAGGGAGAGTGTTAATGAGAATACACTGGAGGGAAATTAGCTTTTCAAACTGAGCCCAATCTGGAGGTGACCTAATTTAAATCTCAAGAGAGAGTATCCTTTTGAAAATAAATTCTCGAAATCCCCAATCTGGAGGTAACCTAATCTAAACATCAAGAGGGGGTAGCCTTTTGAAAATAAATTCTCGAAAACCCCAATCTGGAAGTTTTTTGCACCTTACTAACGCGCCAAAAAATTTCCAAAATGGAAACCTACACATTCATACCAGTACGTAGTGAGACATACATTCCTCAAGAACGCCAACGTGTAAGACATCAGCAATATGAACATTTCACGCTACTGAAAGGTAATTCAACCGAGTTTCCTAGAAGATATTTCGCAAATGGAATGGAAATTAGGTCTTCTTGTTTGATTTCCTTTATACCAGTTTGTAAAATATTAAATTTTCGAAGTCTCTAGAACAGTCATTGATATTACATCACCTAACAACAATCTGGAGAATGTTTGAATTGAACCTTCTTTTTTCACAATTGAAAGTGAGCTCATTTGAAATGAAGTGCAATCAAGATTGTCGAAATTAGATGAGTAATGTTGATAACATCAACGCAGCTTATCCACAAGTAAGACACTCATGATAGCTCTCGGGAATCACTATGTCCAACTTGCATTCTCATCAGTTAGCATACAATGTTGTCCAGATTGAGAAGTCCAAGCTACTTTCCATTCCTTAAAAGAGTAATCAATTGATGAAAGCAAAGGAAAATCATTGAATGGTTGATGGCCAATTCCGATCAGCCAATTTATCAATCACATAAAAATTGTATATGGCTTTCTTTTTGGAAATAAGCATGCGCATACAATCCTCATTTTGACAAAGAAATCGCTATTTCAAAAAAGGGTACATGACGTTTTGCTGCAATATGTGCTCCGATCTTTTGATTTTGTCTCAGTTGTAGATATCACAGAGTGTATATGATGATCACATTCAGATCGCCAAATTTGATAATTATCACAAATCAGGCTAAAAAGGGTAATGAAAAAAAGAAATTTTTGATAATCTTCTCTTGAGAAAGAGAGTGATCAACACCAACACTTCTGAGACATACATTCAGGTATCACTCCTTTCGAAAATTCACAAGGGGAGAGTTAACTTTTCTCAGATAAGAAATCTTGCCAATTGGAGTAGAGTTGTTACCAGAGTGGAAATGAGAGATGTGAGGAAACGAGTATATTCTGCTGAGTAATCTCTTGAATTCTGCAAAGCGCTTAGACATAACACGGATTCAAGACATATTCACACAGATAAAACATCTGGTTGAGCTCTAAATCGTTCTTACGTTGCAAGAGTGGTCGACTGTGAGATCAAGGCATATTTCTATATTGAGAATGATGAGAGATGTGAGGAAACAAGTCTATTCCGCTGAGTAATTTCTTGAATGCTGCAAAGCGCTTAGACATAACACGAATTCAAGACATATTTACACAGAAAAAACATCTGGCTGAGCTCTCTCTAAATTGTTCCCAACTTTGCAAGAGTGATCGACGTTTGAGATCAAGGCATATTTCTGTATTAGGTTTTTTCTTGATAACAAGTACTTTGTTTCTCGATCTTGAAGTAAAATTGCAAAGGCACTCAATGGGATGAATATCATTCAAATTTAATTTTTGAAAAACAACAATGCATGTAGGTATGTATGTTATACTATATATGCATTACAAATAACTCCTCCCATTTTCTCATTCTATCTTTAGCCTTTGTTATCGTGGTTGACATTCCCCAGTATCAATAAAACGTCCAATCACCGTCAAAATCAAGTTCATTTACATACTTTTTCAAATAATCTCTTTCTTAACTCTTTGACTAGCTGATGATTTGTTCGGTGGAAATAAGTGAGATGGGGAAAAGGGGAGAAGAGAGAAAATTAACACAATTGAGAAAATCCGGGTGCACATTTTAATGAAAATGACCTATTAACCAATTGACTTACTCATGGCGCAAATTCAATAAAAATTGGACCTCATTGTAAGTTTATATCATGAATAAATTGGAGATACTTTTAGATTCCCCTTTGAGTAGATTTGAACGAGTAAGAGGGAGTTGATTTGGTCTGATGAGATCATTATGGCTTTTTCCTTTCAAGTTTATAAAGGATGGAAAATCGTCAAGAGGTAGTGACCGCTGCTGTGAATTTATTAATACATCAGATTTAGAACAAAGATAAGTTTTAAGTTACGGTGTGAAATAGAAGAGAGTGTCATAATTTTGATTATTATCAAAGCGGTTATATATTTCTGTACAGTCATAAAATAAATGGAAATCAGAAAGTGTAGTAAATAAAGATGGATAAAAAATATGGTAACAAAACAACAAATGAGAAAGATCATATATATATATTTGAGTAAAGAGAAACAAATTAAAATAAGAAAAGCAAAAGCTGGATGAACTTTTGTTGTATAGAGTCATTGACGGATTGGCAAGAAGGTGACAAAAAAAGATAAATTAAACATAGCATAATGGAGTTTTCGTGATCAATGATGATTAATTAACATAACGAAAGAAAATAAAGCGACAATCATCAGTAACAACACCACAGTAATAGTGAGATGATCAGTCTCATTGCATCAATTTATATAAATGTGTCTGATTCATGAGATTAAAAGGCAAGATAAAAGAACAATAATTTTTCATTTTTGGTTGTTTTTGAAAGCATTTTGAACAAAAATATAAATTTTTCACGACAACCCGCCAAACTGATTGTATTGATAAGCGAAATTATTTTTGTAATCATAAGAAGGATCATTGTTGCCGTTATTGTTGGTGTTAAATGCAGTTGACATGTTCTGATTGAACTTGAAATTGTTGTTAAACATCCGTTGTTGTTGTTGTTGTTGTTGTTGTTGTTGTTGATGGAATTGAAGATTTTGATTGGAAATCAAGTCGTTATTAAAACTATTAGCAATCATTAGATTATTGTTATTATTATTATTGATAATCCTTGGGAATGCATCATCATTATTGAATCCAATAGGATTAACATTTTCGTCATTATTAGTAATAGGATTGAAATTGACATTAGCGATAGTTGATGAGCCGGTACGATTATTGCGGTCATTATCAGTATTAGCGGATGTGCCATCAATAATCTCTTTGTAATTTTGCATGAATAAGTCATCATTTTGCAATTCATGTTGAAAATCACTGATCAATCTCAAGAAAATCTCACCATGGAATTTTTCTGGTTTGATGTTTTGGAAATCTGATATTGAGTTCAATTCCTTTGGCAAATCGAGTAACACACCCAATTCATCGGTGGTTTTAACATTGTTAAAATTGTCCAGAATGTATTGAGCATCATTGTCTTGAGGTAAAATAGCACAAAGCCAAATTCTAGTCTTGTAAATTTTGAAAAGTTCTTTGATCAAACCTCTAAAATCTAATCTCTTGCTGCAGTAATAGTAAATGATGATTTTTTTCTTATCAAATTGGAATTCAACATTTCTGATAAGCAATTTCAAGTTTAAATTCAAAATATAATTCAAACACAACTTCAAAGTCATTAATTCATCGTTGAACTTCAAGTATAACTGGTTGATTTCGAATGGTTTGACAAATCTTAAAACTTGCTTGTTTGGCAAAGTTATGAAATTTTCATCCTCGTTAATTAACTGTTGTTGTTGTTGTTGTTGTTGTTGTTGTTGTTGTTGTTGTTGATGATGCTGCTGCTGTTGATGCTGTTGCTGTTGATTGCGGTTTTGGTTATGATGATTATTGTTATGATTATTATTGTAGTGCAGATGCAGTTGCTGTTGAATTGTCAGATTATTGATGATTGGTTCCTGCCCAAATGTTAACGATTTCAAATGTAATTTCTTTTTGAGGTAGTTGAAAAGAATTGCAAAATTCAACGAGATTATTGGTTCTAAAACCAAAACCAAATCTTTACCACGATCACCTTCCACAATGATCAAGTCGTTCTTCAGCAATTTCAAATTGGAATTCTTTGGAATCGAAATCAAATCAATCTTGTTGTTTTTATTTAAAATCAAAGTATAATTTTTATTTTGAAATTTCAAATCATCATTTTTCTCCTTGAGATATTTCAAAACTTGCAAGACACGTCTGTTTACAATGGATTCATCATGGAAGCTGCACATCGAATTCAATTGATTGATGATGAGTTGTGAAAGGTTCAAATCACCGAAATAGTTGATGGTGTTATGATATTGAGATTGTAATTCTTTGGAAGTGATGATGAAATTATCTTCCAACAATAAACCATTATCCAAATGGATCAAATTGTTTTGTAAAGGTTTATTCAAACCTCTATTGAAAAACTCTGCTGTATAACTTGGTCTTCTCGAAGAAATATTTGATATTCCACCTTGTAACTCTGCAGGTAATTGAAAAGATGAAAATGGATCAAAATTTGTTGAGGACGATTGCTGTTGTTGCTGTTGTTGTTGTTGGAGGGGAGCAACTGCTGATGAGTTTGGAACAGTTGATTGCGACAGAAGAAGTTGTTGCTGGTGGAGTTGGTGAATAGGCAAGGAGGAGTTAAAAGGGTTGAAACCTTGACTTATTGACAGATGCCTTGTATTGGAGAATGGGATATCATTATGGATACGGCCTCTGTCTGAAAACAAGTCTATCGAATAATTGGACGATGATTGTGGTGAGATGGGGTTATTTGAAAGGGTGTTTAGTTTCTCGAATAGTTGGGTGTTGAAAAGGTCTTGGTTCATTTTTGGTTTGTATGTGTGGGGTGATGTGATATGATCTGGGGTATATGTGTGATTAATGACAACTTTTTTTTTTTTTTTTTTTTTTTTTTTTGGGGTCTTTTTTTTTTTGTATTTTTTGGTTTTTATATTTGAGCCAGATAGAAGTGTTGGGGGAGGGGGGGGAGATAAATAAATATATGTGTGGTTTCTATAATTTTTGATGTGATAGTATAAATGGTTGGATATATATGTATATATTTATTTTATAAAGTCAAATGATGATGATGATGGAATTCTTTCTCTATTCTTCTTTTTTTTGCTCTTTCTCTCGAAGTCAAAAAAAAAAAACCAACACCACCCACCCTTTAACCTAAAAAATTGGTTTTGGGGGATTTTTTTCTTTGGAGAAAAACGAATTAAAAAAAAAAAAAAAAAAAAAAAAAAGGAGTGACACACACAAACACAACAAACAAAAAGAGAGAAGGAAATAATAAAAATGACGTAATTTTTGTGGAGTAAAAAAAAGAGTAGTGTATTCAGTATCAGGAATATATTAATACTTATATATACATCTATACTACTACTACTACTATCAATTACCTCTATAAAAACATCTTTATATGATATCAAATTATATAAATATAAACATATATATAAAAAAATATTAAATTAGCCTGTTGAAGAACCCATTGAAATATACAAAATGCAAAACATATATAAAAAGCATAAAAAGACACAACACTAAAACACAAAACAAAAAATGACATATATATATATATATATATATTTGAAGATTCGATGAGATAAACACTTGCCTCTAATCTATAACATTTCATCATCTCATACCTTTCTCCTTCTGATATATATATATATATATATAGATATATCACATTAATACATTTGTTATATCATAATCAGAGATTGAAATAGAGAACGAGTTGAAGCTTCTCTATTTCCTCTCCTATTCCCCTGATCTTTTCTCTCCTGTCTTTAACCTTACAGTTGGTAAGGTTTTTTTTTAAAAAAAATATTCAATCTTTTCTAAGACAAACACCTTACAATTGCAAGGTCTTTGGCTTTTCCCAACTGTTTTCTTGGTTGGTGAAATGACCATAAGATGCAGTCTTCAAATAGATTGGTCTGGCTAAATCCAATTGTTTAACAATGACACCAGGTCTCAAATCGAAATTCTTTCTAATGATGGCAACCAATTCTTCACTTGAATATTTGGAGGTTCCATATGTGTCAACATGAATTGATAATGGTTCGGCAACACCAATGGCATATGAGAATTGAACCAATGCTCTTCTAGCCAATTTGGCATTCACCAATGATTTGGCAACCCATCTAGCGGCATAAGCTGCTGATCTATCAACTTTTGAGAAATCTTTACCACTGAAAGCTCCTCCACCATGGGCACCCCATCCACCATATGTATCAACAATGATTTTTCTACCGGTTAAACCAGCATCACCT
The DNA here is from genome assembly GCA_030557235.1 of Nakazawaea populi. NCBI lineage: Eukaryota > Fungi > Ascomycota > Pichiomycetes > Alaninales > Pachysolenaceae > Nakazawaea > Nakazawaea populi. The sequence continues at coordinate 259,409 of JAKTVN010000007.1, read as the reverse complement.
TGTGGTCCTCCAATGACAAATCTTCCAGAAGGTTGGATATGATAAACGGTCTTATCATCCAATAAATTAGCTGGAATAACCTTCTTAACAATTTTATCAATGATTTCAGTTCTTAAATCAGCAGTTGAAATCTCTTCAGCATGTTGTGTTGAAATGACAATGGTATCAACTCTCAATGGAATAACAGCACCGTTATCATTCTTGTATTCAATGGTGACTTGAGTCTTTGAATCTGGTCTTAACCATCCCAATTCACCACTTCTACGTGCTTTAGCTAATGCAGCATTCAATTGATGAGCCAACAAGATAGTCAATGGTAATTTCTCCTCAGTTTCATCAGTGGCATAACCAAACATGATACCTTGATCACCAGCACCTAATTCTTCCAACAGCTTCTCATAATGTAAACCTTGAGCAATATCTGGAGATTGTTGCTCAATGGCAACCAAGACATTACATGTCTTGTAATCAAATCCCTTTTCACTAGAATCATAACCAATGTTCTTGATGGTATCTCTGACAACTTTTTGGAAATCAATGTTGGCCTTGGTGGTGATTTCACCAAATACCATGATCATACCGGTCTTAGCTGCTGTCTCACATGCAACTTTGGATAATGGATCAACAGCTAAACATGCATCCAAGATGGCATCACTGACTTGGTCACAGATCTTGTCTGGATGTCCCTCACCGACAGACTCGGAAGTAAATAAAAAAGTATCACTCATGGTTTGTGGATCTATAAAGTTGTTTATTATATAAATCTTTGTGTTCAACTTAACAACAACAACAACAATTACAATTTATATATATAACCAGATTTGGTTGAAAAATTTTTTGTTCTGTGTATTGAGAATTTTTTTTTGTTGAGCGCTAACGGTGGGTTGTCTGTCGTATACAAAAAAAAAAAAAAACACACACACACACACAAAGATTAAACAATCACATGCCAAAGTGTTATATATGGTTAATTGATATGGGGGTCACGTGAAATGATGAAATCATATACACATATGTATATTTCATACTTTAGGTCTCTTCCAGAAATACTGTTTGTGCACTTTACGACAACTTCTCAAACTACCGCCTGCACCTTTCAAATCATTAAATAACCTTTTCCTATCAACATCATCATCTAAATCCAATTGATAATAATATTCTTCTTCTAATGGCTTCCCAGCGGCATCTTTACCCACTCTATAAATCACCCCACAACATTTAATCTTTTTAATCAAGATCAATTGCAAATCCAGCTTACTCAACGCCAGTGTTGTACTACTGATCTTACCCAAGATCGAAATAGGTGTTGAAGCCAATCTTGAGAACAGCAAATGATTAATCAAGACATTTTCAATACTGTTCAAATCTTCGATCTTCGACAACCGTCTGTTAACTTCCTCATCGGAAATATCCCTGTATAACTCTTCAACTGGCTCTGCTTTCATCTTCTTATGTGATTGATGCGGATGACGATGATGATGAGTAATAGCACTCACAGAACTGGCATCGTTGTTGTTGTTGTTGTTGTTGTTGTTGTTGTTGTTGTCGCTGTTATCAAATGTGGGGGAACCAGTCAGCGACAGCAGCAACAGCGACAGCTGAGAATGCTCCGATTTGAGTCTACTTCTCTTTTCTGGTTTTTTGAAATCACCACCATGTTTCTTAATCACCGGTGACTCCAACTCTTTTTTAACGAACACCTCTTTTTCAAGTGGATCATTTGGTTTATACAACATTGCCACTTTCTCTTGAACGTTCACGTTCAATCCCTGGGTGCCCATTGTCATTGCCTTTTTGACAACAACATCATCATCATTCATACTGTTGTTGTTTTCTTTATCTTCCATCTTCAGTTTCTTCTTTTTCTTCTGTTGTGTCTCTTGTTCAACTACCTCATTTTCATCATCGAAATCTAAAAGCACAAATTCATCCCAAACATCCAACAATATTCCCTTGATCTTTGGAATCTTAATCAATTCACCACGCATCAACAACACATTGGTCAAATTGTCATATTTTTGATTACACCTCGAAACTTTGGATAAACCTTTACGATTCAATTCTACCCATTTATCTTCCGTAGTAGGTTCAATGAGATATTGATCCTTTTCACCCATGAATTTGACAACACTGGGCTTTGGAATTGTCACATTCATCCCATTAATACCATGACACCTAATGGTGATGAACTTGGAATCCAACTCAACACTGAAATGATGTTTCGATATCGACTTGTTAGATTTATCCAATTGGAAATCGCACATCTGCGAGCTACGTCCAAACTTGTATTCAAACACTTTTCCAATTTTACTATTGTCATCATGTGCTCGTTTTGGACCATCATCATGCAACGTGACAATCTTGACGTTATCCATAGGTGAAATGAACTTGTACTTAGCATCCGTCTTCAGGAATTTAAGCGATGTTGATGAAGGTGAAGGTGTCGTTGATGATGATGAGGATGATGGAGAAACTGGTTCAGATGTTGTTTTATACTCCACCAATTCAGGCTTCATAGGAGACGTCTCGACATCTATCATCGTTGTCTCATCTCTCTTTTCATTATCCTCGTCACAATTGATACTAGTTTCCAATTGCTCTTCTCCAATCGATGGAGATTGTGGTAAGAAACCAATTGATGAAGAGGGGAAATCTGATGACGGATTCGGCGTTGGATAGTCATGTTGTTTACTTCTAGTTGGTGTGAGCAAAAGGTGTTTCTTCTGGGGCAAGGAATGGGTTTGTTGTTGTTGTTGCTTGTTGTCTAGTTGTTGGTCTTGAATATCATCATCATCCTCATGAATTCTCGATGAGGATAAAATAGGGGACGAAGGTATGAATTGATCAGTACTCATCTCATCAACCTTCTTATGAAATCAACTCTGAACTCTTGAAATTGATATAAACTTAAACTTGTTTGAATTTCTTAATCAATGGAATATTCTCTAGTATAATCTATAAACGTATTATCAAAAACTTCCCATATTCTCAATAATCACACAAGATCTCACAGAGCAAAAACGTAAACAAAGAGAACTTCGCGTTCTTTTGTTTTGATTTTGTTTTTTCGCGCCTGCTCAGAAAAGAAAAGCGCGTGGGTTTTTCTATTTAGAAACTAGGGGCTGTCAGGACTTTTGCAGGGCTGTAACCATTAAATTGAATAAAGATAGACCCAGTCTTGAAATTACTTCTCTTCAAAAATTTGGGCCTAGCGAAGAAATGAAAGCCTGATCTGGCGCAGGTATCGAACATTGTATCACACTTACTTTGCCTGTAAAACGATCATTATAAGAGGCCAAATTCTTTTGACATCTTTATCTCACTATGAGATGTGGAAATGCAAATGTTTCCCCAGTCAGCAATTGAATCAGGATATCAAATATTAATAAAAAAAAGGAAATCTTGAGTGTAACTTGTAAGGAATGAGGAAGGCAACGGACATTTAACACAAGCTTTTTTGACATTGTTCGGATTCTACTTGAATGGAGATTATTACAACTATAGGATTGCTTGGCTGTTGTTGTTATCTTGATATTGGTTGAATATTTGTTTGTTGTTCTATTTGGTTGTTCAGAAATTCAGTTTAAGGATTGTGACGAAAGCAATAATATTGAACTGATTCGAAAACTTTGTAGAAACATCTTATTCTATTTCAAGCATACTCTGCTGGTTTTCTTTCAAGTTCCTGTGCGAAAACATTATTGAGAGTAAATTTGTTATCAATAAATTTGACTAATTTATATGTATGGGTAGATGAAACGGAAAATGTTCCTATCTATAGCCTTCAATTTCTGTCAATGTCAATAGTGAAGAGTATTCACCTAAAAACTGTCTATCGTGTACGTTCGGCTAATCCTGATAAACTCTGATCCACGACCTCAAAAGGCTGAAAAGCTTACTGAGAAAAACAATAAGATGATAATTGTATCAGATATTTTATCAATAAAGTGCACTTCTACAAGATGTGGTTTATCTCCTTGGTGAAAATCGCTTCACCACCTTTGGCTCTGCTTGGATTTTTTTACTTGATGGGGCCACGTATTGGCAACTCTATACGTATTGAAATTTCTGTGTACGCACTGTTGTTGTCTATTGGTCAATTATCATTTGGATTATTCGACAGGATATATGAAAAAGATCCAGGTGCAATAGTTTTATTCTGCTTCTTCAATCTGATAGGTTTATTTTTACTTATAGTATTACTTTTGATTGAAAATTTAGAATGTTGGGGTTGTTTGGAAAAGGAATGTCATGACCAACTCATTAAACAATACCTACAAATCAGACCCTTGAAGAACGAGGGATCCGACTTAACGCAAAATCAAAGGTGGGCATTGATGGCTGATAATTTGAATGTTTGGGTTCGTGATGAACTGGTGTCTCAAATGCTGAAAAATAGCCGGTTCCGAGAAGACGAGATTTTATATCGCGCCTTTACACCAACCCATATTGAAAAATGGGTTAACAACTTACTTCTGGGTCATGCTAAAAGATTAAAAAACGAATATCCATCAACTGCATCATATGAAGATTATTCCCCTAGAGATAAGCTCTTGTACAATCTCAACAAGATTCATATGAAGGATATAGAAAATGAAGTTTATGGAGAAATGTTTGCCATGCAACAGCTGGTTTTAAGCGATGAGGAGACGATCGACAAAGATAACAATAAACACACCGAACACAAGGCAGATTAGCAGTGCAGTATACGGATAAAAAATTTGATTTTCATATAGAACCAGATACACTCAGCAATGGCTGGTGAATCAGATGTAAAGTATGAGAACTTCAATCTCAATTTAAGGAAGATCCCCCATAAAAAAACGCAGCTTACACCAATTAATTGCGAATTAAATTTGCACAAAGATGACACAAATTAAAAATGCCACTTTCATTATTGTGGAAGGAAATTTATGGCAAATCATTCTATCACTTATCTCTCTGTGGGATCTTCATTCTATTGTCTAAGTGAGTCAAACGGTTTCGCTTGGATCTTTTTCTAGAAACTTCTCTTTCGGTGGTAGTATATCTCTGAACCAAATAGTTTAATAACTGAAGTCGAGACCAGGTGAGCCCTGCTTCAAATCCTAGTAAAGATCAGTCAGCAACTTCACTTGACATTTAAGCTTTGATTTAAGTCGAATCTCCTGAGGATGTCCTGCTCTTTACTCGAACAGATGAATTTTAAGTATTCAATACAGCAATTCCATTCACAATGAATTCAACAACACCTGTTAATGTGATATTCAAAGTGACTGCATTGCACAATACTACGAATAAGAATGAATGTCTCTCCGGTAAGTGATGAATTGTTTACAGTCTAATATAAATTGTTTGTGTCTTTTACCTGTGTAGGAAGTTGTCGCTGCATTGAACGGGGTTTTCTTTGCAGCCAATACAGTTATTTGGGAGACAAGGAAAAATATATTCAAGACTTTGTCACTTGATTCCAGAAAAAATAATAAACCTGGTACTAAATACCTTCAATAGATTTCGATCGTTTTGAAGTCATGTCTTCTCTTGTTCAATGAGATATATTGAAATCTCTACACGTCAATATCTATATGGCTTGACTTCTAAATCTAAATTAACCCAATACGTTAAGTTCGATTCAATGCAGAGATATCCCGTTCATGTTCTTACAATTGAAGAATTTTGGAGATATATACATAATATCTTTGTAGGCTAATTTGCAAACCATACCATAATATTAGCATGTAATAGTGGTGAGGCTTTAACATGTTTTATCATTTGCCTCTCCGGTTTTTTGCTTTCCAACTTTGCTTAGCGCTATTACTCACGCGACTTTTAAGCTTACTTGTTGCTTTTTTTTAACACAAGCTTTTTTGACATTTTTCGGATTCTACTTAAATAGAGATTTTTTTTTTACAACTATAGGATTGCTTGGCCGTTGTTGTTACCTTGACATTGGTTGAATATTTGTTCTTTGTTCTATTTGGTTATTCAGAAATTCAGTTTAAGGATTGTAACGAAAGCAATAATATTGAACTGATTCGAAAACTTTGTAGAAACATCTTATTCTATTTCAAGCATACTCTGTTGGTTTTCTTTCAAGTTCCTGTGCGAAAACATTATTGAGAGTAAATTTGTTATCAATAAATTTGACTAATTTATATGTATGGGTAGATGAAACTGAAAATGTTCCTATCTATAGCCTTCAATTTCTGTCAATGTCAATAGTGAAGAGTATTCACCTAAAAACTGTCTATCGTGTACGTTCGGCTAATCCTGATAAACTCTGATCCACGACCTCAAAAGGCTGAAAAGCTTACTGAGAAAAACAATAAGATGATAATTGTATCAGATATTTTATCAATAAAGTACACTTCTACAAGATGTGGTTTATCTCCTTGGTGAAAATCGCTTCACCACCTTTGGCTCTGCTTGGATTTTTTTACTTGATGGGGCCACGTATTGGCAACTTTATACGTATTGAAATTTCTGTGTACGCACTGTTGTTGTCTATTGGTCAATTGTTATTTGGATTTCTTGACAGTATATTTGACGAAGATTCAGATGCAATATTTATATTCTTCATCTTCAGTCTGATAGGTTTCTTGATATTTATAATACTGCTTTCGATTCAAAGTCTATGTTGGGATTATTTGGAAAAGGAATGTCACGACCAACTCATTAAACAATACCTACAAGTTAGACCCTTGAAGAACGAGGGATCCGACTTAACGCAAAATCAAAGGTGGGCATTGATGGCTGATAATTTGAATGTTTGGGTTCGTGATGAACTGGTGTCTCAAATGCTGAAAAATAGCCGGTTCCGAGAAGACGAGATTTTATATCGCGCCTTTACACCAACCCATATTGAAAAATGGGTTAACAACTTACTTCTGGGTCATGCTAAAAGATTAAAAAACGAATATCCATCAACTGCATCATATGAAGATTATTCCCCTAAAGATAAGCTCTTGTACAATCTCAACCAGATTCATATGAAGGATTTGGGAAATGTGCAAAATGAACTGTATGGAGAAATGGTTGCCATGCAACAGCTGATTTTAAACGATGAGGATTCGACCGACAAAGATAACAATAAACAAACCGAACACAAGGCAGATGTATAGATAAAAAATTCGATTTTTAGATAGAACCAAATACGCTCAGCAATGGCTGGTGAATCCGATGTAAAGTATGAATTCCAGAAGAATAGTAAACGTGGTATTAAATATCTTCAATAGATTTCAATCGTTTTAAATTCCTTGAATAAATATTTTGAGTGACAGAATGACAGAAGCTTTATTTGAACTCAAATAAGGGTGACATCTTGCTCATAATGACATGGATAGGTCTGCATTTCCGCAAACTGTTTCTAAAATAATTGATTGTGAATGTACCCAAGAGGTTTATTTATGAATTCTCTAAAGTTTCTCTAAAGTCACGTCTTCTCCTTTTCAATGAGATAACTTGAAATCTCTACATGAGTCAATAACTATACGGCTTGACTTTCTAAATCCAAATTAACCCAATACATTAAGCTCGAATCAATGCAGAGATATCCCGTTCATGTACTTACAATTGAAGAATTTCGGATATACATAATATCTTTGTAGCCTAGTTTGGAAACCATACCATAATTTTTGCATGTAAAAGGGCTGAGGCTTAAAAATGTTTTATCATTTGCCTCTCCGGTTTATTCATTTCGAACTTTACTTATTGCTATTACTCGCGACTTTTAAGCTTACTTGTTTTCAAGCTAGACGGTCTCGAATGATTGATATTATGAAAATTTATTGCCGGTAAAATATCACCCTTGCTGCTAAAAAAATTGTCTATGCACCGTTAAAAATCATAGTTTCGGGGTAAAATCTCGGTTCAAAATTGGTCTCTCGTTTCCAGTGAAAGGGTTCTGTTGGTATTAACGGAGAATGCCACAGTCCCTATTATCAGCGTTAATCCCTGTTAAGCTGGCACACTACGATCATAACGGGGGCTGTCGCTTCGGCACACAGGTCAGTTAGCGGATTTTAAATTATCAATCACGATAAGCTCAAATCGTATAAGTTGAGAACAGAATTCTACTCCCTCCAACTGTCAATACATATCATATCATTCAATCAGAAAAAATACGCTTTTCACATCAAAACATAAATCACTATAACAATGAGTGTCAAATTCAACAACAAAATCGGATTCGGTACTATGGGTCTCACCTGGGTTCCAGAACCTGTCCCAAAGGATCAAGCATTTGAAGCTATCAAGACAGCCATTGACAATGGAGTTGATTTGTTGGTTTCAGGAGAGTTCTATGGTTTTCTGCCAAAAGAACTTAACTTGATTTACTTGAAAGAGTTCTTCGAGAAATATCCAGAATTGAGATCAAAAGTTAAGATATCTGTTAAAGGTGGTATCAATATGGAAAATTTTCAACCTGATGGTTCTAAGGAAGGTATTTCAAGGTCTATTAACAACACTTTGAAATATCTTAATTTCATTGATATCTTTGAGTGTGCTAGAGTTGATCCTAAAGTGCCAATTGAAGAGACAATTGGTTATATCAAGGAATTTGTTGACCTGGGGAAGGTTGGTGGTATCTCATTGTCAGAAGTCAGTGCCAAATCTATCAGAAAGGCTGCTTCTGTTTCTCCAATCTCTGCTGTTGAAATCGAATTCTCATTATGGTCATTTGGAATCTTGACCGATGGTGTTTATGACACTTGTAAGGAGTTGGGTATCCCAATTTTGGCTTATTCTCCTTTGGGAAGAGGTTTTTTAAGTGGTAAATTCAAAACAATCGAAGATGTTAAGAAAGCAGGTGGTATTTTAGGCCATTTTGACAGATTCAATAATGAAGAATACTTCAATCACAACTTGAAGTTAACCGAGATGGTTAATGACTTGGCTGCAAAGAAAAAAGTCACTCCATCTCAATTGGCTTTAGCTTGGATTCTCAAGCATCCAGGAATTGTTCCTATTCCAGGTACCTCTAAATCATCGAGAGTATTGGAGAATTTGGCATCCACTAAAGTTGACTTGACCGATGCTGAGTACAAAGAGATTAATGATTTCTTACTGAATTTTGAAATCAAAGGTTTGAGATACAATGCTGCAGCTGAAGCAGTTTTAATGCAATAGTTTGATTATTCTTGATATAATTTATAGTTGTCAGTTTTAAATCTAAAATAACATTTTTCAATTCACTTGTTCTCGATGAATTGTGGGTAAATTGAACTCGTAATAATCCTCAACGAATATGTCAATGGAGAAAATCCAATCAGTTTCACAAATTGAAATCTTCTGGATAAGCTATAGAAATCTCTATGTTCTCTCAATCTTAACAATCTTTGCGCTTTTCATGAACTGTATAAGCTGAAGGGAGAGTACTCAGCTATATTTGTTCAATTATTGATAAGAAGGTGGTAGGGTAGGATGATCACCTGATCTATATGATTCTAGCATTACATCAGTACACCAATTACCATTCATCAAAAGAAGAAAAAAATGTGACTGTGTTTTGTTGTTCCGCGCACCGTCGTTTTCTTTAAATGTTTGTTTGTTTGTTTGTTAACGATTTGTTTTGTATAGAACATTGCGCAAAAGAGAGTTGCCCAGAGAAGAGGTCGTGTACTACTATCTCAATTATCTCTATTTAGTTTCTGTGGTGATTATTCTCGTTTTTTTTTCATTTTGAATTTTTTTCTCTCAACTCATTTTCACAAAAAAAAAAAGTTCATCTTCTTGGTAGATATACTCTTAACCTAATCAATACAATCATAAGACACAATGGGAAGTACGTAGTGATATCATTGGAAATGGGCAAACAAATAAATGCAGAGCACAATAGTCCATATACTCGTTCATCATATAGTGGCAATTATTGAAAATCAAACTCCATGAATGTTTAAGAATCAAACTTGAGTTTGAGTATAGAACAAGTGAATTATTTTTCATCGTTAAATAAAATATTCGCACACAATATACATCAAGAAACATCAACATTTATGATGATGCCACACGCATTTGTTTAATGTCAAAAAGTTTTACCTTGCGAGTGCCGTTATATTTTTTAAAATCGTATCAATACACTCGCATTAAGAGGTACAGCGAAACTTCTTGTTGGCATATTGTCAACATTATCACGACAGGTTCAAGAGGCCATTGACTGCTCTTCTCATTTGATTTGTTTGTTCAAAAATGCCATACTTTAAAGTGTAAAATGATCAATCATTAACAGATTACTAACGCATGCTAAACAGAAGGTACACCATCATTCGGTAAACGTCACAACAAATCACACACTTTGTGTAACCGTTGTGGTCGTCGTTCATTCCACATTCAAAAGAAGACTTGTTCTTCATGTGGTTACCCAGCTGCCAAGATGAGATCCCACAACTGGGCTCTTAAGGCCAAGAGAAGACACACCACAGGTACCGGTAGAATGCAATATTTGAAACACGTTTCAAGAAGATTTAAGAATCAATTTCAATCAACTAACGCTTAAGTTTGTTGATCAATCAACAATCTAATTAACATACAATTTGGTAATAAATAAATAAAAAAATCATAAACCTGGAATATTAATGATGATGATTGAAATCAACAAAGGAAAGGCAATGCGAGTGGTGTTTTTTTTCTGTTAGAAAAAGAATGTTGGGCAATTGTGTGTTCCATTCTTTGATTCTGAATTATATATATTAATATATATAGCTAATGGTCTTTTTCTTGGAAGCCCGCTTTTTGTTGTATTTCTTTTGTGATCTTTGTAAACTTCAAACCAAATGAAATTTTGAAATTCTGTACTATATTATTACTCATTATAATCATCAATTTATAGTACTACTATTTCCAACGTGGGTGTTCGTATAAACAAGTTCAATGCGTCCTATCATTACCATGACTTTCATTCAAATACTCCATCATCAATTCATCAATTTCGCTACTTTCAACAACTTTGTTCATTGCAAAATACAAATTATCCAGCTCAATAGCGGTTGTATACAACTCGATCAAGTCCCTTGACATTTCAATGATCTCATCATCGAAGCTCACCTCTAACCCATTATTGTTCTGACAAATAGAAAGTTTCTTCAAATGTAATGGGGATGTTATGATCGATAAGTTGTTTCGTAAATAATTTGTATTTTCAACAGCCTTATTAAAAATAGGTATCTTGAAATTTTTGTTTATTTTCTGCAAAAAACTCGATGTCAGTGTTGAAAGATTGGTAGCTGATGAAAATGATATCCTTGTCAATGCGATGATGAAATTATAAGAGTCATCATTCGATAATTTTTGAATGATCAGATCTTGTGGAATCTCCTCGTTTTTCAAAATAACGAAATGTATAAGTTTCACAATAGAACTTATCAAAGAATTCCTCAAGTAAACCGTTTCTGATCTTGGGTTTCTAATGGTATATTCCTGTTCTTTCAACAATACCCAAATTAAAATCCTTAGAAACTCAATTACAAACTCGAATTTCAAATTGGCAATGGAATTGTTGAACAAGAAGATTTCGAAAAATTCCAAAATCTTTAATTTCAATGCCAACACTTGTAATTCATGCTTCAATTTGTTTTGTAATGATATCTCCAGTATATCATCGCTCAAAACCGGTAAAGGCTTATTCATCACTTTATCACCATCTTGCGAAACCAATCTCTCCAACAATTGTAAATCGTCGTTATTTCCAATGATTCTGTTCAATCCGTATACCCTTAATCCCTCTGTCAATGGCATACCATCGATCAACAACTTCGTCATCGATAGCAATATATCATCATCCCTGACAAACGACTCTTCATCAACTCCATCAGCATCATCTTCCATTTCGTCATCCTCGTTTTCTTCATCTTCTTCTGCGTCCTCGTTTTTGTCGAATATACTGTTTATTGAAAACGTTAAAATCTCAACCATGTTGAACACAAAGTTGATACATGATGTCACTGATAATGCAGATTTGATGATATCCTTGGGTAACAACTTCCAGAATAGCTTAGTCACTTCCTGTTTGGTGTAACTCAATTTGGACAACAATTCAACGATATCTAATGAAAATAAAACGATAAATTGGTCTAATACAACATATTGAAGATTTCTCTTTCTTCCCTGATGCATCTGGTCTTGACCGCCTTGCATTGCCGTAGGCCGTAGTATGTAGAGATAATTTTTCAAAAAATCAGAGTTGAATTGCAATAGTTGTTCAATGATATCACGATGCAAAGCGCTCGGTCTATAATTCAAAGAGCAATGCACTAACGATAAGAGAAAGGGAGTCAGCAAAAGTGAGTCATTTAGATATAATTTCTGTATGTATATCGTCAAGATCTCAATAAACTCACTTATCAAATTATCTAACCGAATGTTGTTATTCAATTGAATCAAATAATTCAAGATCGATGCTGCAATGTTATTGTTCAACTCCACTTTAAAATTCTCATGTTTGAAATTGATCGGTGATCCAATCTTACTCAAAAACTCAATCGTGGTAGCTGTAGCACCAATGATAACATGGTTATAAATCGCTTCGATAAACAGTTGCTTTTCATTTGGTAAGATGGCTGACAGATGGTGAATGACTTTAACCTCTGTTTGTGGTAGTAGTACCACTGGTGATTGAGTTGTTAGTGTGTTACTGGCATCTTCTGTCGTCATTGAAACATCTTCTTCTTCTTCGCCGTTATCGCGCCCTTCTGATTCATTGAGTTTTCTCCTCTTGTTGTTGGACTTATTGGGCTTGGTTGACAAAGATGTCAATTCCGACTTCAAAAATTTCTTCTCATCTTCAAGTTTGGTAGTCAATTCTTGATAAGCTTGGATCTTTGATAACTTATCGCTCAAATCATGGTTGTACTGTTCTTTAAGCTGCTGAAGGTCCTGTGCCTTCTGTTTCTCTAATAAATCCAATTTTGACCTCAAAATCGCGTTCTCCCCTTGTGCTGATAGTAATTGTGTTTCCAGATCATTTGCAACAGCAGTTGACAAAGGTAGCGGCGTGGCCTGTGTTATAGGCTTTTTCGATGTGAGCAAAATCAACTCCTCCAAGCTACCGTCATCGAATGAGTCAAAGCCTTCATCTCCCTCATCTTCCATGGTAGAAAGTTGTTGCTCATGCGACGATTTTACTCTCTTAAAAAGATACGGGGTTCTTTCATTCCGATGTCAATAAGAACACAACATAATCAAGGGCTCTCTGGTACTTTGCTGCGAAGAAAAAATTAATTTTTTTTTTTTTGTGTTTCTGAAAAATTTTATGGTAAAATAGATAGATAGATAGATAGATAGATATAGATATAGCAGTAGATATTTATATATATATATTTACATCCTACCTGATCATAATATTGTGCGGAATAATATGACTGTTAATTCAAAGCAACCACAGAAAGAGAATAACAAAAAGTCGAAGCAGCTGAAAGTAGAAGTGCCTGAGGCATCTTTGGTTCCAGTACTGCCTACCCCTTTGTCATCAAAGGACAAGACTACAAAGAGATTGATTGTTGTCTTGTCTCATGCATGTTTAGAGACACAAAAGATATCCACTGGTGGACCAGGTGGGGACAAATATGCCTTGTTGAATTGTGATGATCACCAAGGATTGTTGAGGAAAATGGGTAGAGATATCAGTGAGGCCAGACCAGATATAACGCATCAATGCTTGTTAACGTTATTGGATTCTCCAATTAATAAGGCTGGTAAATTGCAAGTATATATTCAAACGGCTAGAGGAGTCTTAATAGAAGTTAACCCTAGCGTTCGTATTCCAAGAACTTTCAAGAGATTTTCTGGGTTAATGGTGCAATTATTGCACAAGTTGAGTATCAGATCGGTGAATTCGGAGGAGAAATTATTGAAGGTGATTCAAAATCCAATAACACAACACTTGCCTACTAAATGCAGAAAGATCACATTGTCGTTTGATAGTGAAGTTGTAAGAGTTCAGGACTATGTACAGAAATTGGATGATGATGAAAGTATATGTGTGTTTGTGGGTTCGATGGCAAGAGGTCCAGATAACTTTGCCGATGAGTATGTCGATGAGAAGATTGGTGTCTCAAATTATCCTTTGAGTGCATCTGTTGCATGCAGTAAATTTTGTCATGGTTGTGAAGATGCTTGGGGGATTTTCTAATTGTTTATCTAATCAAACTTTGTCATCATCATCATTATCATCATCATACACAAAAATATTATCCCATGATTTTTTCTTTTGTGGCTTGTACTTTTCTTTCTCTAATAAAGAGCGTTTTTTTCAATTACGAAATACAATATGTCATTTATCCTGTTCTTGAACATCATCTCGAACGAATTGAGTGTCTTCCTCAGTACCACTGTTAGCTATCTCGTTTTCCTATACTATTAATCATACACCTTGAAGGATAGATCTACACATACACTTAGACCACTGTAATCATGCCAGTCTTTGAAGCCCCAGCAGTTTACGTTTGGAGTGCAGGGATCACCATCTCAACTTACTTGATGGAGCACTTGTACATGAAAGAATACTTGGATTTCCATACTTCATCAGCCAATATCATTCCTTTGACTACACCTAATGGCTTATATTTTATCCGTCGAGAAAGAACCGATAGAGAAAGAGTTGTCAATGTGTTTGGCGCCAATGGGGATAAATTGTACACTATTGAGAGGAAAACACCTTTAAATCCAGTATGGACCATGCTTTCATATCCATCTAGAAGAGAAGTGTCTACAATTCGTGCTGGATTTTTTTCAAGATCGATCGAATTCCATAACAAAGTTGGTTTAGAACATCGTGTCATCAACGATGAATCCTCATGGACTACAGGTAGTTTGAGAACTTTTTATTTGAACGATGGCGCCAAATATGCTTGGACGAGGGGAAGTAAATTTTTAGAGAAAATCACCAATCCTAATTGTGGTGACGAAGAGGTTCGTGAAAGGATAGCAAAAGTCAAATTGATGAGACAATGGAAGTTTGATTTTGAAATGGTAATCGATGAGACCAAGGTCGATAGAGAGATTGCGTTGGGTACGGCATTTGTCTCCATGTTGACCCAATGGGGTTTCGGTGACATTACAGAGACAAGGGGACCTACTTATATCCCAGGTGTGACTATGGGTACCACCACAACGATTAAAGAGGGGGCAGTTGCCAAAAAGGTGAGTCAGAAGGGAGATCTGGATGATAATCAAGTTGTTATTGTTATCAATAACGTAGATGGGTCTGATATTTCCATTGAAGATATTTGAAGTGTTTTAGCATAATATTTATAGTCATGGGTGTGGATCAATTCCCTCATTGATTCACCTCTACATATCTATAAATCAATCAATCAATCAATCAAATATTCTAATTTTTTAAGGGTATTGGGAATAGTCGTGTATGTATATACATAAAACTTTTGTTTAAACACGAAAACGCCGGGTTTGATGCTGATTATTTATAAAAGATTTACCCCGGATTTTGCTATCTTCTTCTTCTTCTTCTTCTTTCAAGATCATCCAATATTTTTCTAATCTTTTGATTCCTTTTATCATTTCAATAAATTGATAAATTCAAAGATCTACAGTCAGTGACATCTATCTATAGATCGATCTATCTAACTAGCTATTCCAATACATAGCGCCTCATCTATACCAATACAACAAATCACTCAACAAAAATGTGCTCTTCCGCTATTTGTCCTATTTGTCGTATGTATTAAACCCAGTGTTTCATTACCAAAAAACAATTATAATAAATCATCACGCTAACAGTTGATTTTTACTTTATAGAGAAGAAAACCTGGACTGGATGCGGTAAACATGTTGAAAGTGTTATGTCAACTACACCTCCTGACTTATGGTGCACTTGCAAGTCACTCGACAACGATGATAAAGTTGGACTGTACCCTCCAAAATCGGGTACCGGGTCTGCCAGATCAAGCGTTAGTTCCGGATCTGGCTTTTAGTCATGAAGATTACAGTGGCTGTTTCTTCCAGTGTTCTATCGACAGTTGAATGACTTTGCTTATGGGATGTTGACGTGTTATTCATCATTCACGTTGTCATCATTAATCTCAATATGTTTTTATTACTATTATTATTATCATTGCTGTTGTTGGTATTCTACAAATAAATAAATTGTTCTTCAAATATCATCTATTAATTTGACTATCTCTATTCAATCAACCCCGTATATTATGTTTCTTTATCTTTTTTGCCGGCTGTCAACCGAATGAAAAGAGATATCATTTCATTTCAACTTCTCTATTCAGCACTTTCTTCAGATATTCTTTTAGATGATTCGAAGGCATAATCAGGGTGCAACTATCCAGTTTAGAAGAACTTCCCTTAGTTAAATAATAGCATATTTTCAGTTTTCCCTATTACGTCATCGTCTTTCAAACAGATAAGAAAATGATAAAGAAAAGTAAAAATTGATAAAGTATACACGAATTTGCTTCTGCTCGATTAAAGATGAAACCAATTTCCATCTATTTATCAAACATTTTGTTGCCCCAATTGAACATGTAACATCTATATATTAAAGCACTTCGTCGCTAAGAATGCTTCAATAGTTCTTCTTTTTCTAATATGAAAGAGAACAATGGTGACAACAGCCGATACCAGCAGTACACCACCAGCTCCACTACCACCACTCAAACCATATCTCAACTTGAAGGAACGTATAACACAACTATGGTTCAACAGATACACTTTAGTATTGATTATTATCACTGTTCGCATATTCATTTTCAAGAAATCACTCATCAGGTCTTTAGATACCGCTGAAGCTTACACCAAGATCGCATGCCACTCCTTATCGCAGTACTCATCATCGTTGTCGTCACTCCCCGTTTATATGTCAC
This sequence comes from Nakazawaea populi, assembly GCA_030557235.1. NCBI lineage: Eukaryota > Fungi > Ascomycota > Pichiomycetes > Alaninales > Pachysolenaceae > Nakazawaea > Nakazawaea populi. The sequence continues at coordinate 242,604 of JAKTVN010000007.1, read as the reverse complement.
AATTGACAAACAAATTGATCACTAAAGCCATCAACGAGACCAATAAAGGTGTCTTGGAAACTCTTGAATTGCTGATCACCGGTGTTGAACAGATCATCATGTTCACGATCGATTTGGTCATTGGCACTTATGTCTGCATCTTGACAACTACAATCAATAGTGCTATAGGCACTGCGACCAATGCCACCGAATCGGTCATCGATGTAGCTAATGGCACTGTAATTTTATTGGCCGATGGGATTCAAGACAGCTTGGAGGGGTTGCAGAAATTGGTGAATGGGGTCATCGATCTGGCTATTAAAGTGGAAGATTTCATCACTGGTGATGAGGATGACAATGACACTAATGACAAGTTTAAAGATATCAATTTCAACATAAATCAATTGAAAAATTGGCAGATTAGCTCTTCTGTGAATGACAAGCTCACGAACTTGACTCATCATATACCTAATTTCGATGATATTAGAAATTTTACAGAAAGCTTGATAGATAAGCCATTTGCTCTCATCAGAGAAGATATCAAGAATTCCAATCGTGTGATATTAAATGCGAATGAGTTGAAACTGATGCCAGTTTATGGGAACAACAACATTGAAGTCTGCTCAGTTCTGGAAATAGAAATCTTTTACCGCAAATTGAACAATAGAGTTGAATTTGTCACCAAAGTGATCATAATCATTTTGATTCTCATGGCCATCTTGGTAATAATCCCGTTGATATGGCTAGAGACCAAACATTGGAGGTATTTGAAGCAAACAGCGGAGAGTGAGTCCAATGACACCATTGAGAAGATTTTATCCTACGAGAACAAGTATTCGACAATGATCAGCTCTCTCATAGCCAGGCTCTTCTCGTCAAAGAGATCGGATAGATTACGATGGTCTATCCTGTATATTACTTCTCATGATTGCTTTATACTCTTGGTTGCTGGTATCTCTGGTGTCATAATGGTTGCATTCCAATTTATCATCTTGAAAGGAGTCTCGGGTAACTCATCCATTTCGAGTGATTTGACAATTATGGCGAAGTCACTTGACCTGAATTTGACTCAGAATATCAATGCTTGGACTTCGACCACTAATGATGTGATATATGAGAAACAAGAGGAGATGAATGACGATCTTTTTCTATGGATCCAAGACTCTACAGAGTCTGTCAATAACACAATTAATGGATTTCTTGAAAAGATGGACGATGCTATACTGCTGGTGTTCAGCGCTACGCCGTTATTCCCATTTGTGGAGGGTATCGTTGGTTGTATGATCACAGATAAGTTGCAAAAGGTGGAGGAAGGGTTGACATGGATTCATGAACATGCTGAGATTGAATTACCATTACTCGATGAATCTCTCATATTTGATGTGATGAACAGCAATGTCCAAAATTCTTCTTCGTTTCAAAATTCAACAAACTCGTCCGCTTCCAATCAGTCCAGAAACAAGGCAGTGATAATAAGAGACAATTCCGTGACCAATCAAACCGCTATTAACTCAACAATGGAAGCAGTGTCGAACTCTTCATCAACAAATGCGTTGATTGCTGATAACTCAATTGGTACTCTCTCTAATGCCGAGTCATCTTTGGAGCAAGCATTTAAGCATGTCATCGACGAGTACCTCCAATCGATCATGATTGAACTATATATCTCGGTGTCATTGGTTCTGGTATGGTTTTTACAAATGGTGATCGCGATCGGAATTCTTTACATGAAGACACGACATCAACATCGAGAAACTGCGGCATTGACAAATGCCAATATGAATTGGGGGCTTGTCAAGTATGACATCTCGTCTCCTATGAAGTTAACTCGATCACAAGAGAAGCACTACATGAAGAAATACGGCGGTGGGTTGGCCACAGAGTTGAGCAATTCAAAAATTGATAATAACAAAAACAATCCTTTCCTCAATGTGATATTTTTATCGCAAACTGCTTCTAATGAGTTCGAGTTGAAGTCAGAAAAGGATGATGATGATGATTTCAACACCTCCACCTCCTCCACATCTTGCTCTGCCACAATGGTGCCAAGTGTTAATAATAATAACAATAACATGAACCCAAAAACTGGAGTGAAGAAGACAAGATTGGTCGAAGAAACGTTAAACCAATTACAATTTGAAGATGAACTGAAATATGGAGGTTATGGTGGCTTCAATTTTCGTCATGATGATGATTTTAGCGATGAGGATGAAATGGCTAGTGCGGTATTGAGCCGAGTAGAATATGATGAAGGCTCAGTAAGAGATCATAATAGAGTGTCTAAACGGTGGGTCATTTGATTGCTGCCTTCATTATTTACATAAAGCTGTTGAGGTTTTCCCCCAAATTTTTTTTTTCTCAAATTATTATATGATGATCACAATACAATTTTGCTAGATATCAATATAGATTTATTTATATAGATTTCGACATAAAAAATCAGTCTTTGTGCTTTCTTTTCTTCTTCTTTTTCTTCTCCCCATCATCCTCGTCATTTCCCCTCTCGGCCACACTATCTTCATCATCATCATCATCATCATCATCATCATGTCTCTTGTGCTTTTTCTTACTCAATAACTTATTATCGTATGTGGCTTCCTTTGGTGCAACATAACTTTTGGACCTTTCTGCGTCTCTCACTTCTTGCTTCACCAGTTGCTCTTCTTTCTTCTCTTTGATCAGCCTCAGTTTCTTCTCGCGATTACCCAAGAAATACTCACCACTTTCAATTTGCTTATCGATTTTGCTTGGCTGCTGTTGTGGTGGGAATGGAGTATATACCTTCTTTTCCTTCTTTGATGCCTTTGGCTTCTTACGTGCTACGTTCCTCTTCTTAAATTGTGGTAAGAATCTTGACCAATCTTCATTGGCCAATTCTGGTTTCAGAGCTAATTCTCTCTTGATCATCAATTCCTTGATGTGGTAGATAGGATGGATATTGTTCATGCAGTCTTCAACAACTCTCCTCACTTCTTTTAAACCTTTGTATGGACCCATTGCCGACACAGTATTACCTTGGACTAAGATATAACATTTGGTCAATAATTCCAACAGTTTTAATGTATCACTATTCGGACCTACCAATCTCTGTCTTCTCTTCTTGAATCTCTCTTTGTTTTGCACAAAATTACCAATTTTAATAACATCACACGCAATATCATCTTGCAAGATCTTCACCAGTTGTGGTAATGGCACCGATCTCAGCAACAACTTGATCAAGTCTCTAGCCTTCAAGATTATGGCTGGATCATACGTCTTTCTCGTGGTCTTTACAGTCATGGATCCTTCAACCAAGTTTAACTCACACAGTATATGATGCTTGTCCAAAGCTCTTGTCACATCATTCCACACTTGTCTCAAGTATGTCTCCCTGTATTTGGGAAACAAAGTCATGAACGAACTTTCCTCGGTGAACGGCTGACCACTTGTGTTGTCTTCCGGCTTGAACTCGTCAAGAGCCCATTTATCTATTTCTGGAGTATCCCATGGCTTGTCTCTGTTATGAGTAGATGGCATCTTGTATGTCTTTGAGTTTCTAAAAATCTAAGATATGGCTAGCTATCTCTTACTCTGTGATCCATCTCAAATTTTTTTTCACTTTAAAAAAATTTTTTTTTTTTCTTTCTCAATTTTCTCTTTATAGAAGATAGCGACAGGTATTTTAGAATCACTGTAAACAGTTGTAAGGATATTTAAACAAAAATGCTGAAAAAGGTCAAAAGTAAGTCACCTATCTCAGTGGCGAAGGTTGAGAAGCCAGGAATGAAGAAATCGAAGCAGCAACCGACACAAATGAGAAGTTCATCCAGTAAGAAGGTGAGCAAGAAATCCACCTCATTGCTCATCTCCAAATTGAATGATGCCAATGATCTTCATGAATTGACTTCACTAGCTAATAAAGCCTCAGGAAAGCAGGAGAAGGCATTTGATAATCTTGAAAAATTTCATGAACAAGACATTACGAGAAAAGAGATGAGTAAGAAAGTGGAGAATGATATCTTGCAGCAACTTCAATTGATTGATGATATCATTTTATAAGAGTGGTGAAAAAAGCTGACTCCACTTAATGACAAACTTCACACCTCCTAGAATGTCGTCTTTGAACGAATGGCGTTAGGTGTACCAAGTTTGGTCAATCAGTCTTGGATGTTGATGCTTCCCCCCTCCCCCTTGGGTTTTCTGTCATGTTAATATGATTGAGTACACAGTGACAGTTGAAATAATCTTAGCTTTTCATGTCAGATACTTGCACGTATGATATATATTGCCAATGGGAATTATGCATATGGTTTCTACAGCTGTGATGGGATATAGAAATCATCAATCGAATCAAGCCCCGCTGAGCTTTTCAGATGTGCTTACAGACTACAAAGACAATTTTTGAAAATTGATTCATCGAATATTGTATATTGTATGTGTATTGTTGATATATATGTGTAACCAGCCACGATACAAACAAACACGTGTTGTTAAGTGTTTGAAAGTTTAAGATAGGACTTTATACCGTATCACACTATCTAGCTCATCTCATGGATGGCTCAGAGACATTGTTCTTCCAACGTTGAACTGTTTTAGGTAATTCAAACATCAGCCAAGTTAAACTACCAAAAATGGTTATATAAGAAACAATCTGTTTTACCAACAGAGGTCCTTCAAAAACAATGATTGGTGGTCCAACACGTTTGCCGCTGCCACCACTTATAGGTTTAATGAACGATGGGTTTGGCGCATTTGTGGTCTTTCCTTGCATTGTTTTAGGCTTGTAGACATGTCCTGTGGTTGACTGGAATCTCTTGCAAGTCCTAGTTAAAATGGATAAATTCTGGGAGATTTCTTGTCTGAACATTGTTTGGTATGAATGTGCGTAATTTGTAAAATTTGTATTGGTTCTAATTATTATACTTAATGAGAAGTTTGAGATTCGATTGCTTATATATATTTATATATATTAAAGAGAACAGCAAGTTATGTTTATTATTATGTACTTGTGTCCCGGATATATCCACCGAAAGAAGAAAGTGGGTGGGTGGGGGAATCGGTCACCAATAAAACAACCACACCAATACTTATGAGTAAAAGTATGTGTTGTGGTTTTTAATCAATTGCTCTGGCGCTGTCAAAAATAAAAGCAATTAGGAAATCTGGAATGCGATGGAACAGAAGAAACAAAGAGAAAACATTTACTAACTCCGAAGGTATGACAGCCGGATAATTTCTTTGTTTAGGCCCACCATATAACCAATCAGTAGAAGAGATATGCCTAATTTTAGAGTTACCAACGACAAGAAGACTTTGTGAGTTCCCAACCTCAATAGATCAATGATCAAAAGACCGCGCATTGGACTCTTTCATTCGCTTTTCAATAGCACAATGAAATTGCTAGAACCGGAATTAAAAAATGAAAACACACACATAGTGCATCCGGTGGGTAACACTTCCGGGACTTGAAAGTGCTGACCTAGTGTCTATATTTATATATATATACATATTATTTATCTCATATATATATATTGATCACGTAATCTTCATCATCATCTCTTACTTGTAATTCTCTTTCACTATTTTTTCCATGTGATCAATTGGATTTCCCTATCAGGTAATTTGTTATTGTTTACTTTTTCTCATTTGGCAAATTTTTTTTTCTTCTTTGTAACTCTCTCGTTGTGTTGCAGCATGAGATAGATATACCATCAATTACAACAGCGCTGTCTTTGTGGTTGTTAGTTTCTGCTGCTGTTTATTGTAGCACTTTTAAAGTGACTGTTGTTTGCTACGAAGACTGTGTATTAGCTCATCCAAGGTAATTGGAAACTGAGGTCTGTCTATTGGGGATATAGAATCCTGTCAATAATTTCTTTGACAATCAATTTGATCATTTAAATAATGGCCCATCACAACAACGGCAATGTTGACACAGTGCTTCATACTTTGTCTTCATTATCAGCTGACGTCATTCAATCCATGGACAACAATATTGCATTGATGGGGAATATCATTTCACTACATGAAACTTTAAGTAGATCTAAAAATGGTGAGCTTGACAAATCCTCATATAGATCCATACTTGCAAAGACCGACCTCAATTCGAAGCAAATGCAGTTGGTCAACTTGCGAACAAGATACTTCGAGGCACAGGTGAATATTCTTGCCGCTCATACAACGTTCAACAGCCTTTTCAAAGATCAACAGCCTGGTGACAACTCTAACTCCATAGATACAACTATAGGTGATGAAGATGACATCAACTGGAGAGCAACAGAGGCCACTTTAGAAAACTTGTACTTGGAATATCATTATCATACAATCAAATTTCAAGAACTGTTGAAACTTTCAAACTCAAGAATTGAGGAAGACCATGATGGCGATGAATCAAACAATGAAGAATTTGACCACTTTGAAACCAGTCCTCAAAATCATTTCAGTGGTCGGAGAAAAGTGGTAAAAAAACAAAGCAAGGCCATCCTCCTAAAGCCGTTAAAGACCAGTGCTAAAAGACAATCAAGAGTTATATCCCAAAATACCCCAATCACTCCGTCCACAACAGTCGATTATCCACTTACACCGCTAACACCAATTGTACAGTTGCATCAAGAGCGGCAGGAAAATAGTCTCCCGCAGAAAAATTTGCAAGAGATGTTGGAGTCTATAGAGTCCACCACAAAGATAAATAAATGGCACAAGAGATCAAATTCGGTGCCTGAGACACCTAAGTCACAAATTTCAAGCGTGTTTGATGCATTTGATAGCAACGATGTTAAGAACTCCACAATTGAAGACATCGAGAACAAGAACATCCGACATTTCATATCGTACGACACGGGCTTGAACAAATACATCAAGAATGATGTTCCTTTTACACTAGATGATTCAAGCATAATAAAAGAGTCAGAAGTATTCGGTAGTTATGATGAACATGACAGTTGTAGTGCATACAGTGTATCTTTTGAATCATTCCCGTTTGATGAGGACCAAAAAGTACCGGAAGCCCCTAAGCAGGTCTTGAAAAGGTCCACATCAAATGATAGCATCTTCCAATCAGATGATTTTCAACAGTGTGATAAAAAAATCGGTTCACAAAAATCAATATGGATGGATCAATTGCATCACAAGTTGCAACAACCTACTGTTGAGACATTTAACGTCACAGCGAAAAATTCAATCATTCGGGAATCCTCTTTACAAAAAAATTCTGAGCCCATTGTTAACACAACTGCTGGATCGGATAGTTTCTTCAAAAATTTTGATGATTACTTGACTTCAGTGCCTAAGAGTCATCCAAAAAAACGTGTGGAGAGTGCTGTGACAAGTAAGCAATTGTTGAATGCGGTACTGACCAACAGTTACCTCGAAAAACTTACAGAAAGCAAGAAGAAAACGATGGTGGTGATCCCAGTACCAAACAATAACTCTTTCTTTAGTTCAGATTTTATCCCGCATACTTTCCGTGATAGAGATGAAAATTTCCATTACTTGGAGCATCATCATCATCATCATCATTTTAGGTCTTACTGTGAATCAGATTTGAATTCTGCGGATCTACATTACTTGCCCGGTAATGAGATTGATGATATTATTGAACATCGTGAAAACGTTGACAGATATCAATCCCAAAATGGAAACAACAACACGCTGCTCTACCTGAAATCACAATGGACTCAACTCTTATCAAAACTCAAACCTCAAAATCTCATTCCACCTTCATCCTTCGTCACCTCGGAAATTGGTAAACCCATCATTTCAAAGATACCCAACAAAACGAATATCAACACTTCCACACCAACAACCACCATGATCTCATCGTTGTCTTCTTCCTCTACATCATCATCATCAGAGATACCATCATCTGCCTCTGCAAATAAAGCATCAATAGCAGGAAGACGCCATTCCTCCTCAATAGGGTCCTCCTCGGCAGCGCCAAGCAGAGGGTCATACGTCTCAACGTTGACCATCGGCCCGCATCAGTCCAGAATTGTCAATTACGGTACGGAAAGTGCAGTCAACCATGTTAGGAATGTGGTCAGTACCAAGGTTAGTCAGTCAGCATTGAGTGAGGCGTTGAATGATGCTACTTATTATTGACTGGCAAATGATGGCTGATTTACTGAGACTAAAATTTTGAGTTTTTTTGAAAAATCATTTGCATCTTAGATATCAACTAGATAGATTTGTATTATCCCTGGAGGTTGTTAGTTGTGTTTTGTTCATTTTTGCTCAGTTTTTTTGATCATTGTTCATTTGAATTTTTTTCATCATCATCATATTATAGCTCTTTCTTTTCAGAATTTACATCACATGCATTATTATTTAGCTTTTCGTTTTTCACATATTAAATAGTGTTAATCATTCCCATTATACCCATGATATATCAATGTACATAAAATTAATGGTCAATCTATAGAGAAAATCATCACTCAAATGAACCAGACTTGAATAACCCTCTCAATCCGCTACTACTCCTTGAGCCCTCTTTGCTCTTCAAACTACTCTCGATCTTTCTCAGTTTAAGCGTTCTATTACCGCCAACAGTGGCATTCATCAAGTTGCTCTTATTCGCCAAATACCCAATACTGGCTTTCGAACCACTAGAGTTCTTGTACAGTTTGGAGATGGTCACCTCAACTTCCTTGACTCCATGATTGGACCCACCACTTGTTAATTTGTAACTTTGGAACGACCTGATGAGCGATGACTTTCTTCTTATTGGGTTGAACCCATCATCATCATCGTCATCATCATCATCGAGAGCGACAATTTGCTGATGTTGTATGATGCTGTTTTTGTCTATGTTCTCGCTACCGTTGTTGCAAGTAGTACTATCAGTATTGACCTTGGCCGAGGTCTCTTTCTCTGCACAATATGCCGACATCAAGATCGTTGACTGTCTTTTCAATGCCAACAAATCCAACTCATCTTCAACACCATCCGTGAGCCCATGTTGGTATTTGGCAAACAACAGGTTTTTCTCTTGATCTTCTTCATCATTTCTGTTTGTGTTGCAAACTTCCGCCAATGTGCTGATTAACTGTTCATGCGAGATTTTCAATTTCCTCTTCTTCTTCAGGTGTTGTCCCTGGTTCTCCACAAATGGATTATCTTCTTTTGCAACAACACCATCTACTACAACTGAAGCATGATCATCTCCTTCAACTTCTTCTTCCTCAATCACCTCGACTCCAGAATCCTGATCATCATCCAATTTGAAGTCAACAGGTTTCTCTGCTATGGTTTCGAAAAAGGCTTTGGACTTGTCGTTGGCGGCAATGGAAGCAATTTTTTGATCTTGCAACAACCTCTTTCTTTGTTTATTCATTCTCGACAAATAAAAATTCTTCGTGTCCTCCTCATCCTCGCTCAACTCGATATCCAAAGAATTACCGCCTCTTCTCTTTCTCAACCTACCTGTTCTAATATCATCAAATAACTTTCTTACATCTTCTTCATCTTTCCGTTTCTCTTCCTCTGCAAATTTTGATCTCAATTCGCTCAGTTTCAAATCAACTTTAGAAGCATCATCCAACATCTTCTCGTCTTCACTATTTTCTTGGTCAGAGTATTCACCGTCAATACCACCTAACCCGTGAAATTCGTCTTCTGATTCAGAAGCTTCATCATCAACAATGGCAGTAACACCTTTCCTCTTCCACTCTTTCAATTGTCTCTTACGACGGATCTCCTTTTGCCTCTGTTTCTCCTTGGCAATCGCTAAGTTGATCTTCCTTGTCTCTTCATCGGATTCCTCTTCTTCTGAGTCTGTCTTTTCTTGCAGAATACTCTCCAAGTTTCTTACCAACCTCTTCCTTGGCTGTGACCTCAATATTTGTGAGTCTCTAAAAGTCTGATTGAAGTCTTGGCGAGATGATGATGCTTGATCATCGGCTTGAGTTCCTATCACGATTTTTTGTGTTTGTAAAGGTATTGAAAATACAGTTTCTGACTGAGTTACGGCATGAGTTGAGTCTTCTTCATCATCATTTTCATCATCAACTTGTGTGAACATCTGAGTGTGTTTAGCTCCATCATTAAAACTATCATTCATCAAGAATGAATCCCTAGTTTGGTCAACCGTGTCTCCTTCAGTCACATCGTCCAGATCCTCACCAATAACATGCATTTGTTTTCTTCGTAAATCATTCATTATATTGGAACCGTCATTTTGCTGTTGAGGCAAAGTGGACTCGAAGGCTTGAGTCATTGAAACACCAAACATTTTCCTCAAACTTGGTTGAGATCCATAGGTTCCCATCCGAAACTCACTTGAGTCATTGGTCAGAATCTCAGTCGAGTTGATGGTATCTTCATTGACCCCATATATAAAGCTCATGTTGTTGTTGAAATGCTGTTTTGAGTTGACGGGCTCTTGCTTTGAAAGAATTGCCTCAGTCTCACTCTTTTGGCCAAAATTGATGACATCACCATCATCGTCGTCATCAGACAACAATGCACTTTTACGTTGCTTATGTTTGAAAACAGGTTTGATTGACTCATCGTCTTCTTCCCCATCTTCATCATTACCTGTCTCATGCATATTTTTGCCATTCGGTGATGGCAGCAAACTCTCAATGAAACTTGATTTAACTTGAACTTCAGCATCATTCTCTTCCTCTGACGCAGCGTCATCTCTGCCATCAGATCCATAATCTGAATCAAAGTCTCCGTCACTTGAGTCGTAGTTCTCAACTGCTGTCGTCTTACTGGCACGACGGTTTTCCTTCTTTTTCAATCTGAGATTTCTTTCAATCTCCCGTTCCAACAAATCCTGAATTTGCATTTCTCCATCATTGTTATTTTTGAATTCTTTGGTATCACCTTTCTCTAACATCTTAGCAGCAATAAGATCTCGAAGTTGCCTTGTCGCCTTATTATTCACCGAGGAGACGAAATTGCTTGCCTTTTTATTCATTGGTATATTAGGGAAAAACTTTCTTATGTCGATTCCAGACAACTTGGAGCTTTCCAGAACCTTAGCTTTTTTGACAAACTTAGTCTTGATGTCTAGTATTGTTTCTTTTGAAGTATGATGTTTTAAATGATCGATGGTATCAATTTCAGGGTCTGAGTCTAGTTCTATTATTTTCATTCCCTTCTTATTTATCGCGTTCTCGTTTAACCTCTCTTCATAACTTTTGAGAGGATTGTTCAATGCTCTTCTAGTTTTTTCCAGATCCTTAATTGTTGCTTCCTTACCATTCAAAATGTCCAACACGTTACCTCCTTGTAACTCCTCCTCTTCTGAGTCTGAGCTCGGTAGCAATTGTTCGACTTTCACCTGCCTTTGTGGTGTTGCTAATGGGGATGTACTCGGAGTAGATTTGATAGGAGTTCCTGACACCTTGACTGGCGACGAACTTTGCAGATCATCTCCAAAACCAAAAGCTGAAAAAAGCTTCAGCTTGTCAAACTTCTTATTCTTGGACAGCGTAGGTACAAATTCCACCAGATATTGCAATCTCCTTGTTTCTTCCAAAATCTTTTGATCCTTTTTGCTTCTCTTTTTAGGTCCAACGCTTGAAACGATTTTTGAGTTTTCCAGTTCATCAAATTCATCCATCTCTTGTGCTGTGGCCAGCTTTTCCTTCTCCAATTGCTCCCTTAAAGCTCTTTTAGTCGCTGCCCTTTCGGCAATTTTCTTGGCCCTTCTCTCTTTCGCAGCGGCAGATTCCATATCATATGATTCTGAGTCATCGGTGAGTAAATCTTCATGGACTGGTGCTGCCGTACTCTCATCAACTTCGTATACGGTTCCTTTCACACTCGAGTCCAATGCTTTATCTGATCGTTTTACAAGTTGTTTAGCTTCTTCTTCTTTTTCTTCTTCTTGAACCTCAGCTGACACCTGTATTTCCTGGTTGAGAGGTTTGCTCAAAAATATTTTTTGGGTACCAAAATCGAAATGTGGGATCTGCTTGAGCTCAGTATTAGCCATGACATCACTTATCAGCACAACTTGAGTAGTTTGTGTGCTCATACTGGTGATCAACTGTGTCTCCGATTGCTGCGAAACAGTTTTATTCACATCCGTCTCTTCAACCTCTGTTTCTAGTATATCATTGTTCAACCTACGCTTCACACTTTTGATGATTTCGCTTGCTGATAGCATTCCCGATTCAAATTTTTGAGATGAGACAGGAGCGGTAAAATACTTGTTTGTCAGTTCCAATTGTTCCTCATTGAGGGATTCATCTTTACTGTCCTTGTGGTAGATCAAGTTGTTTAATGTTTCATGTTCAAAGTCCAGTGAATCTCCTTGTTGGGTAGGTGAAGTTTCAGTTTCATGGTGCAGCCCTATATCGGTATCGATATGCTTCTTGAAAGTTCTTCTATGTATAGGGACTTCGTCAAGCCCATCCAAAAGATCCATTACTGGTTGTATGGAGATGGTGAAGATGGTTTAGTTGAAGCCTCTCAATTCTTGTACAGAAATCTTGATTACAAGAATACGCGACTGCATTTGAGGGATATCGCGTTTTTGCGTTATAGTCGTGTGCGTATGATATTTTAGAAGTGCACGGAAGCTCAAATTATCATCCAATTGAAGAAAATACAAAAAAAAAATTTGAAATTTTCGGAAGACAAAAGAGATGTTTGAACCGCTAGTATCGATCAACCTTTACGTCATATCAATTAATATTGTATGTTTTGAACTTGGACTTGGTCCGACTAGATGGTAATCGAGTTTCCCAATAGGCAAATTTCACAAGAGTTGAGGATGTCAAAGCCAACAAGTGCTATCAACTTCCTCCTACTACAGTTGAATGAACAAACTCAATTGCTAACGAGTCTCTGTGATCTTAGACGCGGCCCTCATTACTAACACCATTTAGATTAACACAGCCTGAATATGTCACAGACAGAAGTTGCAACTCCTTCACAATCACTTTTGAACGATAAGGTAAGTACGTTTTGAAAATAGTAGTGAGCCTCAATGGTGTAACAAATGCTAACAAAAATTAAACATACTCTCAGTGGGATGTTATCTTATCAAACACATTAGTTAAAACAGGATTAGGTTTCGGTGGTGGAGTCTTGGCTTCGGTCTTGTTTTTCAAGAGACGCGCTTTTCCAGTTTGGATAGGTGTTGGTTTCGGTTTAGGTAGAGGATACGCCGAGGGAGATGCTCTTTTTAGATCGCCAGTTGGTGTAAGAAATGTGAAAGCTTAAGTCCAATATTTAAAAATTTGAAAAAAACATAAACTCAATCATAATACCACTATCCCGTCACAGATCATCATTTGCAAATTTGTATCAATGTCCACAGTCACGTATTTTTAGCAAAACATCAATATTCATTTAGACTGAAAAAGAATTAAATTCACTTGTTTTCATTCAAAGTCCTTGTAGAACATTTTTCAGTCAGTCATACAAACAGAGACAGTTTGAGAAACCTTCGTCCTAACTTATACGTTGATCACCCGCAAAATCAAAAGAATGATGTTTTAACGATCAATAACCACAATCTGGCCTTTTTACCAGTAATTGTTGTTTGTTTATCAGTCTCATTCAGGTGAATAGTAGAGCTGTCCTTTTTCTCTGATCATTTCTGTGATGAAAACCCTTTTCCTTCTTTGATATCTGTCGAATAGCACTATCACAATACAAAACGTTGTGCTGATCACTTGAAGTACAAGAGCGCTGGTATTGCCTGAAGTAAATTTGGGAGCATTGTTTGTGTTCCAAACAGTGTTATTCAATGGTGTGTTCAAACACAAGTAAAAGACGTTCAAAGAGCCCAATACAAAGGCTCTTAATTGTCTGTCTTCTTGAGTCAAATCATTTCCCCAGGCAACAGTGACAGTGGATCCAACACCTGATAAATTGGAACAACAATAAGCGAAAAACAAAAGACCCTTGGGAACATCCCATGCGACAATGACTGCCAAAGTGAAAACCCAAAATAGATTCATTATGGTGTAAATTTCCCATCTGTTTCCTCTCATATCACAATACCAGCCTGCAATAATACCAGTAAGGACGTTCACTGCAGAGACAATTGTGGGATAATTATCCGACTGTTGGACAGTGTATCCCTCCGCTTTCAAAACAATACCCCAAAAGCTGCTAACATACTCGCCAATTTGATTCATCATATAAGCTATGGGAAAAACATAGAACTGCCATGAGGTGAAAACTCTTTTCAAAATGGAGAGATCGAATTTGTTCTCTTCTTTCAAATCTTCATTTATCTCCATTCTCTTACGACAAAATTCTATCTCCTCTTGACTTAAAAAGAAAGAAGGTTTGGCTTCACTTGGAGTGTCCGGTAAGCAGAAGAATCCTAAAAGAGCAACGGGAATAGTAATGATGAAATCAATGATGAAGGTCCATTTCCAGGATGCCATATTACCCTTTCCATTGAGTGAGTGATAAATACCCGATTGAATGTAGCCTCCAAACATGGATCCCAAGCTTCCGCTAGCCACGAAAATAGAGGTTCTCTTGTTCAACTCGTCGGCAGTATACCAAGAGCCAAGGATATAGTGAATTGCGGGGAATGAGATACCAGCAATTGCCCCTTGGAAAACTCTCACCGTCAAAAGCCCCTGGAAATTTTTGGTTGCGATAACAAGAAGGCACAAGACACCCCATACTATCTCGAAGCATGGGAGTAAAATATGTGGTTTGAATCTTGTCATCAATAATGTACTTGGTAAACCACAGATAGAGTAAGCAATGTTGTAGCCAGTACCAATCCAATTGTACATGTTTCCATGAAGATTGTAATCCTCTTTCAAACCTGACACGTACAGATATGACAAATTAGAAGAGTCAAGAAACTTGACAAAGAACGTCAAGCAAGTGTAGGTCAAAATCACCAAGTCCAATTTGAAAATCATTTTCTTTTCCATTGTGCTTCTTCCTGGTGGATTCCAGAAGAAAAACTTGGACAGTTTGATGAGATATTGATCTTTGGGGGCCTTTTTGGAGAAAAATAGCTTTGTCCTCACCTTGAATGGGATTTTGAATTCACTTTGAGTGGCTTTGTTGTTTTCTTCTTCATTATACCCGAGATCAATTACTGTTTGTTGTGGAAGTTTCTTTTCGTCTATGATAGTGTCAGACATTTAGTTATTATAGTCATTATAGTTTTATGAACAGAGTCGAGATGAACCCTGACTTTATAATTTTATAGAGCAAGCGGCCAAGATAAAGTGACTATTGGAACAGCTGGCCGGTGAAGTGATCCTCAATCCAAGTTCTTATTGTTGCTTATCAGTTTTCCTTGCTTATTAGTTTATCTTGTTGCTTATCAGTAGGCATATCACTGGCAGTGGTATTGCGTCAAAAAGGGTTCGTAAGGCACAGGTGGCATGCCCATACCTTTAATATGCCGTTGATTTTGGTATGTTTGATTGGAACTGTCAAATGAGCCTGCCATAATATTTAGTTTTTGATTAGCTATTTCATATCGTCCCCTTTCATCGAGATTCAGCAGCTCTGTTGGCCTATCAGATAATGCGTAGATCTTTCGATGAAATGAAGTTGAAAGGAATGTGCAGACGACGTGGATCTCGATCAAGCAACTAGGATGATGAAGACAATACTAAAAAATAACTTCAGACCAATCATATGCCTTGCTCTCAATGTAACCTAATCAATTTCAGCAGAGGGTGTCACTCATGACGCTTAAACTATTGATCATCTAATGATATTACGGGTAGAGAAAAATGACAGCATGCAGTGCGCAAAGGAGACGAAAACATAGCGTGCTTAATTTTGGGGCGATTGTGGCATAGAATCAGGAATGAGTTGAACTTGTCGTTGCACCACTGAAGGTTGTCTTCGATATAAGATCCTGGAATATGTCCACTAAATGTTCTTCAAGCTTTGGAATATGGTCTGTTACCGTGATTGTAGCTCGAAGAAATTAGAAGAGAAAAGTCGTTCAACTGACAATTTTCCGTTTTTGCTAAATGCAAGCAAACTTTCCAGGTATATATATTGTCAAAGCGAGTGGGAAATATGCCTGGTATGCTTATAACAAAATGGAAAGTTTTCTCGATCCATAGACTCTAAACTTTGATTTTGATTTTATTTTGTTACCGAATTAGGCCTAACAACATTTATATCTTCATCAATCATTAAGAAACGCTTACGTAGAAATGAAAGTAACTTTTTGATCAGATAATTGAAATGTCTGAGTTAATTTTTCTCCCAAAGTAGCCACCTAGCAAAACCTCAACATCATCGCAGCTGTTACGTTTTGGTTGGTCGCATGCAAGGAAAGACATACATACGTACCTTTTTTTAAGGATCTAGAAGAACTTGAACTATTTTTTTGTAACGGTTTTTTTTTCTTTTTGCTGGGTATCTTGCTTTTGATATTGACTACTGGATCGTTATTACTAAATTAAGAGTGATTAAGGTTTCCTACTGATATCTCTCTGACAATATCACGACCTGGTGACATGTAGATGGTTCAACAGTCATTTCTTCAAGACTTGTGATATAATTTACTGCATCAATCTTAATTGATAGACCATTTCGGCTAAAGGAAAGCAGCTTATTTAGTGAGAAAGCCACTGTGTATATTGTTGTGATACGCAAAAGAACGTTTTTAAAACTGAGAATGCACGTAATTTAGTCCACTGATAATTTTTTGAGTACCAGCTTTTGAGTAATTCAATAGTAATCAGCTCTTACTCCCGCGTTTCTAATTTGGTACAGGCCAACCGTTACTGTCGCATTTCGATAGACCGGAAAGCCTTGCCTACGCATGCTGCTGTTGCTTCAGATACTTATCACAAGGATCTTGTTAGGTAAAGTATATAGTCCCACACAATGTCGATCTGGTGTGCACGAAGTACTACATATTCGTACATAAACTCACATCCAAAAGTTAATCTATACACCCAAATACAAAAGTCTAGACTCGGAGTTCTTATGCGTTGTTGCGCGTACGCGTACGCACTTCGCACACACACACGCACACACACACGCACACACACACACACACGCACACACACACACAGGATAATTGTTAACAAGTTAACTATTGCTCAATTTTTGTTTCTCAGATGTCATACTTTTTCTATGTGAAGAAACTTTATACCCTTCTGACCTCGTTATATAGAGACGAACCTAGAGTTATTCAGCAAAACGACCTGCCACTATTAATCTCTAGATCGTTTATGATGGTAAAAACCTTATATGTGCGATCATGCACCTTGTTCAATCGGTTACCAGGTAACGGCTAACCTTGTTTCCATGAGTAGAAAAAAATTTAAAAGAAACGACTTTCCGCTCAGAGGTATGTGCACAACTCTTTAATTACATACATTTGAGACCTGGAGGATAACAAAAAGTTCATTAGAGAGAGAGGAAGCTGCCCAGCCCACCTTCTAATTTATATATACCTCCCGATTCTACGTTGGTTTTTTTCATTTATCACAATTATCTTCAAATCTAGGACACTCCAATACCATATTGACAAGTAATTAGTCGCAGCTCAATATCTAATCAAAGAAACAAGCTCTTCGTCAAGATTGACTTATTTTTCAGTGTTTCGCTCGCCCCAAGCAAAAAACAATAAAAAAAAATCCATCACCAGAGAAATTTTTTTTCGCCAAAAGAGTATAGATATTAGATCAGATCACTCCCTTTTGATGAGAAAGGATACCAACAACAACAACATTAACAACATATAACAGAGAGTCGTTGGTTTACAAAAATAGACAAATTGATTGGCAACTGGCATAACCATAAGTCATCGCGCAGATAGGACACTCAATAATAATAGATTTCAATGTCCACGTTAAAGAAATCTTTAACAAGGGTGAAGTCTTCCATCAACAGAAGGGCCTCCAAATTGACTGTATTGACCGCCAATGGTTCGATTGGTTCGAGTTATGAGGATACTGTGAGGCCAATAACATCTGCTTCTTCTAATAGTGATTGCACAGATGGTGGCGTTGCTGCCCAGTCAGATAGCACTGCTGGATACTTCAGCATTAAATACGAGGATATAGAAAGGAGGCATTCTGAGCAACACAACAGAAAGAGAAACTTTTCGCAAACAAACAGCATGACTTCCGTCACCTCAACAGACAAAAAGTCGGTCGAATCGTTGGGCCATTTGTCACGTTCTCATAGCATAACATCATCGTCATCTTCACATGGACTTCATGATACCACCGATAGCACGCTTCTACTAATGCATCCAGACGACCCCTTAAGAGAGGATGTCGTTGCTGAAAGAGAATCCATATCAATACAGGAGGTGACGGCTACTACTACGAACAATGTATCTTATTCTCAGAATGACAACGATGATTTGTTGCCCCCTATTCCAGTGGATGGAGAGCCTCCTTGTAAAAGTGAGGAATTATCCCCTATCATACCAAGTTCCATCTCTCCATCAATACTGGAGACTTTTGAAGAGAGCCTGCAAATCTTGTCACCTGTTGTTGACCCATTTTCACAACTCAGGCATAACTCTTCTTCAACTATAGAATCAGCTCCAGCTGCTGTGTCAAGTTTGGGTATTAGACCATCACTGACATCACTCAGATTATCAGTCACCTCTCAGACTAGTTCACCATTGCCCTTGACCAGCATCACTTCTATTCCAGGGTTGGTGAGACCTGACAGCAATTTTTCCACTTTCAATAGCCATCAGGCTATCAAATTGGCAACTCTGGATAGCCTGTCCGTGGTCACCAATACTACGAATGATGAAAATGAACTTGCCGATGCAATGGCAATCAGCATTTTAGAGAAAGTTCCTCATCATCAAGAGTTGAGCTTGGAGGATTGGTGTATCTGAAGCTGAGACTTTATCAAGCTCCGCTTAATATTTAACGATATAATGTCCGTTTTGTTTTACACTACTCTGGTTCACGGTTACATATATTCATGTTTTATTGTATTTTCTACGCAATTGGTTTTGGTTACAATTCATTTATTGTCATCATTCAATGACAAATTTTTTCACAATTTGTTTGTTTTCTACATTGTCTTTACTTCTTTGGTTCTCAACGTTATGGCCAGGTGTTCATTTGAAATTTAGTCGCTCCTATATACATAGATATATTTCTGTTTATCATCATTTACTCCAATCAGCATAATTTTAATTCCGGAGCTCAGTTCCGCCTATGTTATGTCACAATTTGTACAATTTAACAGCTCCTCATCAATTCTGTTAAGAATCAAAAGTTTTACCTGCTGCTGCTAGTTGGCGTATTGGTGTGATTCGAAAAGGTTGAAAATCCTTTAGCTCAAAGTGGTTGCAACATCAATATATCAAATTTTGCTTCCCTTTGAGGGCGCAGACGTAAATTTCAATAGATAATCAACCTTGGAATGGGCTCATCAACTGTGAATTTCAAACACATATGGATGTTTTGTGTGTCTTTAACTATGTATTTATCTTATACAAACCTTTTCAGTCATAAAGTTCTTAATCTGAATCCCTATTCATCAAAAGATATTCGGCAAGTACCTCAGATTTGTCATGTTGTTGGTTAATTTAACTATATCCATACAGCTGATATCTCAAAAAAGGTATCGATAAATCAGCCACCTTCATCACTTCAATACCATTTCCTCATAATGGCACGGCCTTAAAGTGATGCACTTCGTTTAAACCGCGCTGAGCTGGAAAAAAAATTACCTGCTCCAAAGTAAGGATTCTTCATTTCAGCTTTCAAGAGGAGAATTGATGTTTCAATTTGCTCGACCAATTACCCGACACCGTAATAAACTAGTTGCAGCGATTATTTGCTCTTCAGCATTATTCTTGGAAACTCGTATACCACAACAGTACTTGAGAAGCTTCAATTCATCGCAATCTTTGAGAGCATTTCATCAAATGTCATCTTTAGTTCCCCCACAAGCGCCACCAAAATGGACTCACACCGCAGAGCAAATCTTGTCTGAAACTGAAGAGATCATCAACACTTCTAAGCAGGTCAATGATAAGGTTGGTGCTGTCTCAATTGATTCTATATCCATTGATAATTCATTAAACCCAGTTGCAAATTTGGAAAATGTTCAAGCTTTGCCAATAAATCAGTTGACGTTTTACCAGCATGTGTCATCGCATAAGGACTTGAGAGATGCCTCCACTGAAGCCTCCGAGAAATTGGAAAATTATTCTATTGAGGCAGGATTAAGAGAAGACGTCTACAAGGTGTTCAACAAGTTGTATAATGATACTAAGGATGCAACTGATCTCGAGCCAGAAACTAAAAGATTTATTGAGAAGACAAATAAGGCGTTTGAAAGAAACGGTTTGGCATTATCTGAGGAAAAGAGACAAAGAATCAAGGAATTGCAGCAAAAACTTTCTGGACTCTCCATCAAGTTTAGCAAAAACTTGGGTGAACAAACAGAATTCGTCCTTTTCACAAAAGAGCAATTAGATGGTTTACCAGAGGAAGTTTTTGAGCAATTTGAAGTTGTTCAAGAGGATGGAATTGACAAATTTAAAGTCACATTTAAGTATCCTGATATAATTCCGACTTTGAAGTACGCCAGAGATGCTGACACAAGAAAAAAGGCATTTCTTGGAGATCAAAACAAAGTTCCTGAAAATGCTGGCATAATGGCCGAGGCAGTCAAATTAAGAGCTGAATTGGCTGAGATTTTGGGCTATGAATCGTATGCTGACTACGTGTTGGAGGACAGAATGGCCAAGACCTCTAAGACTGTCATGGACTTTTTGACAGATTTGAGAGCTAAATTGGCCCCATTGGGGTTGAAGGATAAACAAAATTTGATTGCTTTGAAAAAGGAAGATTTGAAATCAAGAGGTCTTCCAGCAGATGACAATGAGCTTTACATTTGGGACAACAGTTTCTATAACAATTTGTTATTGGAGAGAGAATACCAAATCGATTCCCAAAAGATCAGTGAATATTTCCCAATGGAGTCTACAGTTGAAAAAATGTTGGGCATTTTCGAAGAGTTATTCAACTTAAAATTCGAAGAGGTCAATTCAGATTCCAAGTTATACTCTACTTGGCATGAAGATGTCAAACAATTTACTGTTTGGAAATTGGATAATCCTTCTGTCCCTGAATTCGTCGGTTGGTTGTACTTTGACTTATTCCCAAGAGAGGGAAAGTATGGACACGCCGCCAATTTTGGCCTTGCCCCAAGTTATATCAAGGAAGATGGATCAAGATCGTACCCGGTAACAGCCTTGGTTTGCAACTTCAGTAAGCCAACAAAGACCAAGCCTTCCTTGTTGAAACACAACGAGGTCACAACATTTTTCCATGAGTTGGGTCATGGTATCCACGATTTGATCGGTGCTACCAAATACTCAAGATTTAGTGGTACCTCAGTCTCTTGGGACTTTGTTGAGTGTCCTTCTCAGATATTAGAATACTGGACTTGGAGCAAAGACCAGTTGAAATATTTGTCATCACACTATCAAAACCCTGAACAGAAATTACCTGATGATTTGATTGATTCTTTGAACCGCTCAAAACACGTCAATGGTGGGTTGTTCAACTTGAGACAATTATTTTTTGGTTTCTTTGATATGAAGCTACACACTTCTAAAACAGGTGATATCGATTTGACCAAAGAGTGGAATCAAATAAGAGAAGACGTATCCTTGGTAGCCAACGGTGACACAGTTTCCAAAGGTTATGGTTCGTTTGGACATTTGTTAGGTGGCTACGCCGCAGGTTATTACGGATACATGTGGTCTCAAGTTTTTGCAACAGATATCTACTATTCCAAATTCAAAGCTGATCCGATGAACAAGCAAAATGGTCTTCTGTATAGAGACATTATCTTGGCTAGAGGTGGCTCCAAAGAAAATATGGACACTTTGACGGAATTGTTGGGTAGAAAGCCTAACTCAGATGCCTTTTTGGAAGAGTTGGGTGTCAAATGACTATCTGTAAAATTATGATTGGTTCTTATAAAGTGGCCACCACAATAATGTCTATCAACGCTGATTTTTTTTTTGCTTGTACCACCTTCAGTTGTAGGTCTGTGTGTATGCAAGCTCTTCGATTATTTACTTTATTGTTGACTCCAATGTCGTTGCTATCATTCAATGAATTTCATTTTCCACAAGAAATGTGTGTACTGTACCCTTTCCAGAATGGTAGCTTGCCTCGTGATTTGTCCAACTTTGCGGATACTCTTCTTTAGCTGAATAAACCAATTTCTCTACTTCACTCTCCTCGGTGATGAATTAAGTATGTTTTAGCAAAATTTAAACTATGATAACATTAAATTAACATCAACCGAACAGAAATGAAAAATAATAACACAATTACTAACGACTAAATCATCTATTGAGCATCTAAGGGTTTCCTGACAATGTACAACATCATAGGAGTGAACAACTTTTGCTCACCTCCTTTAACTAAATTCACAGCAGCATCTTCTAAAGCAGCGGTAACTTGACCTGAACCTTTTGGAGCTATTCCTACTTTCTCCATCAATGCGACAGCACCTATAGTGATTTGTCTTCCAAAAGTTGAGGTTCTAAAATATGTCCATGCATCACCAAGAGTTTGAACATACTTCAACTCACCTGCTAATGGGTAGTACCATGGGATTTCATCTCCAGTATCGGCTAAGTCTCTTTGGAACTCAATCTCGAATCCAACGTTTTTCAAAGCCTTTTCAGCAACTTCTCTCTTGTACATCTTTGGAATACCATCACCGATTTCAATACCGTAAGCAATCTTACGATGTTCTGGGTTGGTTTCGTCGTAGGCGTCAGTCATAACCCACTCGTAAACACCAAAGATACCACCTGGTTTTAATACTTTGTAGATTTCACTGTATACTCCCTCCAAAACAGGCGCGTGAACGGTGGCTTCGATGGCGTAAACAGCATCGAATGACTCAGGTTCGAAATCCATTTGCATGAAATCTCCCTTGACGAATTGAAGCTTATGATCCAATTTGTACTTTTTAGCATAAAATGAAGCCCTTTCAACTTGATAATCGTTGTTATTTAATCCAACAATGTTACAATCTGTAAAACGACATATCTCTCTTGCTGGACCACCAACACCACAACCAACGTCCAAAACTTTCATGTTTTCGGTGATACCCATTTTAAGCGCCAAATAATGTTCATGTCTGGCTGTGGCTTGTCTAAAGGCCTCACCTTTGTAATATCTACTGAAATGGAAGGATGATCCCCAACCATACTCGTAAAAATCTGTCACCAAATTGTAGTAATGCTTGGTCAATGCTGAGTAGTCCTCCAATCTCGAGTCTTCAGCAGTCTCATCGGTCTTACCATCCCAATGTTTGAAGTAGCCTTCAACAGCGACCTCTTGAGCACCAGCCTTCTTGGTCAACCAGGCTCTCATACCAGATTTCTCATCGACCTTTCCGTGTAAAGAATTGGCAAATTCTTTATCTTGGTCAAAGTTTTTCTCTGCCAATTTGACTGTGGACATCTTTTCTAATCTCTATGTTATATACGTTCAGAAGTCGTGGTGTGTCCAGTTTGAATCGAGAATGATTTAAGACTAGAAATCCTTTATTTATTTCAACTCAATGTTTTCGCAGTTTTTTAATTTTAAATACGATCGTACAAAATTATAATTTTCAATCTTTTTTTTTTTTTTTTTTTTTTATAAACGACACTAACGCGTCTTTTTTGAAATTTATTTAATGTTATTTATATCGTTCAGTTTGCATTATTGGACAACAATCTGTCAACTTCTATCAGTTTTAACAATTGTCGCCTTACATCGCTCGTAAATTTGTACAAATCTAAATTTAGTAAAGTCTCATCCATCTCGACATATTCCGGTATTGTCTTTTTGAAAATATTCCAATTGTCGTTTTTAAGATTTTTTTGCAAAATGATGTAATGTGGAGAATAGAAGCTGCCTTTACTGGCATCAAGCAAGTCAAATCGTATTCCGAGCTGCTTCAAGTCTTTGACCCTCGTATTTTCTCCTATACTTGAAGGATCATTGATTGCGAATGCGGTCACCCCGTTCAATCTGTAGAGGTTTTCCAAGTTGATATGAGATAGCACTTCCCTCCTTTGCCCTTCTGATGCAATACCATTTTCTGTTTTCTGTATTTTGACTGGATGCCCATCAACAACAAACTCATCTGATTTGAAGAAATCAATAACCGAAACATCAAAAAACTCGTGTTCCATTGGTGGTGGAATTACGAGATCATCAAACCCGGCTCCATAATAACTATTCCTTGGTGGAGTTATTGAGACTTCTTTTGAAAGTACTTCGCCTCTGTTGTCTAGTAGCTTGGCTTTCTGTGCGTTGTATGGATTTCTCTTCAAAATATCCAACTCGTGTGAGTGATGTTCATATGTTGCTTCTAGCAGTAGTATTTCTTCTTCTAGAGAACTTATGTCTTGTCTTATGTCATCCAAAGAAGTCATTGTAACATGGCCCCTGCTCTAAATCAAGTTTCTTATCCGTTCTCTTGTTGTTTAATTTTTTTGTTGTGGCTAATCCCCTGATGTGCGGTGCACGACATTCTCATACCCCATCTGCCTCCCCTTTTTATCTCATAACTCAACTGGGTGACGAACGATGATTGAGATTAGCCACTTTACCAATTAAGACCTTTTACAACGTGACGAAAATATGTTGTTTTTGGCTGATTTTTAAATAATCCATAGATTTCTAAACGAAAAACTTGAATCAACTCTTGATCTGTTTAAGTAATCACTTCGTGATAATGTTAGATGTAAGATGTCAAGATGCATATAGCAAGGATCACAACAAGTGAGAAATATGAGTTTAGTCTCATTATGGCTAGTATTAATGGACTACACAAAAACGACATTTTTCGATCTCGTATTTGAGATTGAATGTGTTGCCAACTTCGTGATATCATCAGTAACTCATTGGATAAAAATGCAAGTAGCTCGAAGAGTACAGAAATCGAAGTTTTGAATGTCATTGTGGAGGGTGATTTCATCAATGGATACATCCTCGGGAAAGGTAAGGAGCACAAAACTTTTACATCATACAATATGATGATGATCGATTTGGCCAGCCTGAAGTTGCAAATGAACATCAATAGAAATGATCTAGCTGAGGAAATGTCGTTACAATTCTGTTGAGGAACATCACTGTTAAGATCGATGTTTTGTTTGAATATTGGAATATTGTTATCATTATATAAATATTGAATGAGGCTCGACTTTATTTGTCTTCAGTAATGCAAATTCTGTCCAAGATTTGGTTCATGTAATGAAACTCGTAATACAATAAAATCCAACACCTTGTTTCTTCCAATCACACTCTTGGGATTATCTCTCCAAAGATTGATAATCACTTTCTCTGGTTTTATAAAAGTTAATTTCAGAAAAGGGGAGCTACTCTCAATATCTGGGGCGTTGAAGGCAAATCCAATTCTTGGTGCATTTTTACCAATCTCGAGTTCAGTGAACTTGGAAGCTGTGAGTGATTCGAATGATATTCAAACAAATATCAGGCAAGCGACGAGCGACATTGAGATCATTATCACATCAGCAGCGAAAAGCAACGAGTTGGTTAAAGAAAAAAATGACTACCTTTTTAGCCGAGAAATGTGTAATCCAAAGTGGAAAACGAATATTCACAGGAAGTTACCCTCATGGGATGTCTAGGGTTGAATATGTCAATAACAAAGACTACATCTGCCACATATTGTTAAACTGTAAGCGTAACAAGATTAAAAAAAATTTAATAGTGATTCAATATTCAAACGTTTTAGCGGTGATTGTCTTTTCAGAATGGCAAAACAGTGAAATCAAATGACCTTTTTTTGATGAGAAAGGGACCGTTATTGTATTACGTCAATTAGATGATACTGCTAAACAGTATATCATCCTCTATGGCTGAGAACTCCAAAAAAATTAGTTTTCCGATGCCGGGAGTCGAACCCGGGTCTACCCGGTGAAAGCGGGCAATGATAGCCGTTACACTACATCGGAGGAATATGAAAATATTTATGACCCCGTTTATAATACTTTAAATTTTGTCTATAAGAGGAAGTTGGGGGCTCTCTGCGCTTTTCTCACCAGATTCCTTTTTTAGTTAATGGATCATCGGCATGCGAACTCTTTTAGAAAAGCTGGCGATGACTCCAACACTAGAGATAGTGCTTGGGAGATTGGTGGAAAAAGATGCTCTTTGCAAGCAGCCATGGTTTCCATAAGAAACCAGGCTTCAATTGCCTATGGTGCTAAACCATTGAATGCAGATTTGACAAATTGCAATATTACCCCTTCAACGACTTGTTCATTCAAAGACAAGTAAATATTTAGTTTTTTATAACCATATATAGTCGAAAAAAGTCAATTAAATAAAAAATAAAAAATTAACTCCTGGTTCTTCAACTCTTGGTTCCCCAACGATTGGTTCTCCAAACTTATCACTCAGCTCCGGCACTCCTGCCAAAAGTTGCTTAAAGCAGCCAGGTCAGAAGAGTCCACCAAAAACTGTCAGTATCAGTTCCTACGCGACTTTTATCAGTGACGATGGCATAACTTACACCCCGACAAAACAAGATGCTGTAAAAACTCATGAGCCTTGTTAGAATATTGATGGAATACTCATAAGGCATTTCATCATATCAATCCTTTGCGTGTATCGCTTGGCGTTACGCCGCATACGTGATCAATGCAACATCTTAGTTTAGTTAGTTATTCGTATATAAGTGTTTAGAGATATCCTCAACTCATATTGTTACGTGAGTTGAAGAGAATAATACTGTATTATATTATACAAAAAGATGTCCAATAACGCCGAAATCAAACAAATTTTTGGTGACACATATTATTGCACTCTTGTACTTGTATTACTCTTCCACTTGACTTCCCTCACCTCCGTTAGGGGTATCTGCATCGTACACCAGCACCAAAACCTTCTGTTGGCCCACTCCATTCTTACTTCTCCTAACTGATGTTTAACTACATTCATACATACGCCTACATTGTGGAATGGATATAGATTTCCTACATTCTCTTTCAATCTCTTTACAATTTGACCTCAAAATCAGTTTTGTTCGAAGAAGAAAGAGAATAGAGCCCAACTCATAGTAAAACCTAGACATGAATTTTCCGGCATTACCTTGAGTTTTTGCCTTATTCAATAACCCTTGTGCATATAAAACTTTTCTACTTTCATTACCATATATAGACGCCCATATAAGAACATTTATGAAATAAGATATTTCCCAGTCGTCGATTGAACCATATCATGATTCTTTCTATGAGGAACTTACAGCACCCACTTGATAACCACTTTCAAGCGTTATTCGATGAGGTGCAACATAACGTCCCACTATATAGTTTATCACACGTTGTATTCCGAGAATAAACTCTGAATGACCACTTCTTCATCATCATCCAAGCACATGCTACCATTACCAACCATTCGGTAAATATTGTATATTTTAACCAACCAAGAAAACTGTTGAATATTTAACAACTCAACCACTTCCACCATACACAATCCAAGGTTCACAAGGGTATAAAATTTCAGCTTGGATATCAACTTAACATAATTATTTGTTATTAAAAGGGCCTTCTCAAGTTTGATCAATTTCCAGTATCGTCTTATAGATGACTTAACTGTCAACACCATCCATGTTCTAGATATTCTTATAACCAATCTCTCTAGGCGTTTTGTCCATTTTGGTGACTTGTCCCTAAACCGCAACAAAAACAAAGCATTTTCTAATAGTGTGATCAGATTATCTAGCACCTCTATCAACAGTATCTCAGCTTTACCGTAGTTGAGCAATATTGTTTTAAGTAAGCTGTTTTCTTTCGATAACAATATAACGTTTGTTCTCACTTGATTTAAATCTCCATGGCTTGACAGCTCCACCGGTACTTTGTTTTTTATCCTTATCAGCTTGACGTAGCTCAGTATGGCATTCAACTGCTTTGCCGATAACTGTTTATTATCACCTTCATCTTCTGACATCGTTGTAGACTTGACAAATTCAGTGTTCCAATCTTTATATCTTTCAACTTATCTATCTGTCAACTTCCCATTCGCCCCATGTGATTCTTTTTTTTTGTTTACTACTTTCTGCGTTTGTTTACATTTTTTGTTATATATATCAAATGAAATCAATCAAGCAATAAGATCAGATTTGAAGAACTGAACAATTAAATAGAATGACTTCGACCTTATATAATGACACTGGGATCATCGACTTCCTGCAGATCTTTCAAGGATCTTTGAAAGATATGGATATCACTTGTCCAGATCCAAGGAACATTGATGAGATAACAAGTGCCAAACAGGAATTATACAAGAGACTCAAATTCCAATATTTAGAACAAGAGATGAAGGAGAAATTTTTGAGAATGTTGGTGAATGAGAAGCCTACTTACATTGGTGAACAAGATATGAGCAAAGTAGATCAAGAGAACTCTGTATTGAAAAATAACTTGAAGGCAGCTAAGATAAAAAACGATATTTTGTTACAGGAATTACTTGCCATGGGGGAATCGGTATCGCAACGGGCCTCCACCTTGTCATCTTTATCACAATCAAATGATGAGCTCAGATCACAGATTCTGGATTTGAACCACAAGATCGACGAAATCTCGAAGGAAGCCGAGGTGAAGTCTTTGGAATTCAGTATGGATGTCGAGGATACAATAATATCCAAAATACTGGCACACAATAGCAATCCTGATTTATCATTCAACACCTCAGTGGCTAACTCTGCAGTTGATTTGAGACAACTAATCGATGATGAAGAAGGTCTACTTAATGAATTGGAGACAAAAACTGACAATCTGAGAACCCAATTTGAACAACGTAAACAACAGATAAAATACGATGAATCGAAGATAGCTCAACTTGAGAAGCGAAAGACCGATTTGTCTGACAAATTGAACCAGATCGTTTCCTTTAAAAAAAACCAGCTATCTCAAAGTCAAAACACTTCGGAATTGATTGAATTGGAAAGAATGGGAAAGGACTTGACAAGTTTAATATCCACTTGGTTATCTTTTACACATCTTCAAATTTACTTCCGAGATATAACACACGATACAGCAGTGTTGGATATAAATGGGGTCAATGTGTACGTCAAGTATTTTAATGATGGAAGATTAAGATGCTTCAATATTCTCAAGGTCGAGGGCATCGATCTAACAGATAGTTTTATTGATGAGTGTAATTATAGCGACAACGCTATTGGCACTCTCGTGAGACAGAAATTCCTCTCAAATTCGGATTCATAACTCAATCGATGTCCGGTGAGAATTGTGTGTAAAATAAATAATAGTTTATTCTAGCAAGTTAGCCGCTTTGGGCAACCAGATGTATAATAAAGTGTACCTCAAGGGTATTTTAATAGCACAATCATAAATCATCCCTCTTTTTCTGTAAAAATGCCCCCATAGCTCCTAAATATCCCTCATGTTTCAAAAAATACAGCTTTTTTTCCCCCTTTGACCAAAAATTTATGGCATAACTCAAAGTGTGAATCGTTTGTGGATGACCCCTTATGTAACTTCCAGCAAAATAAATCTTCTTCAAGTCATATCTTTGAGCTTGTAGGTAGGAAATTTGACCAATATTGTTCGAGACAGCATAAAGAAGAGACCTTGCTATATCAGCTTCGTTAAATTGCATCAATCTCTTCAATCTCTTCTTGGTTCCAGCATCCAAAGAATCGAACCTGGAGTCGGCTTCTTCGCTATCAATTTGCTGAATTTCTTTGAACACCTTGCCAAAAGACGAAGCTATATGATTAGACTTAAGCCCTATCTTACTGTAACCTTGACCCTGGCCATATATATCTCCCACCAACAAATCAACGTTCTCGTTATCTCCACTCGTTGCAAATTCCAACATCTCATCAAAGTCATTAGCTGTCGTCAACACTGATAACAACCCCCATAACGTACCTCCACCCAAAGAGGAACCGCCTACTCTGGCAAAGTTGTTAGCACCGGGACCCGTGACTTTTATCATTGATACCCCGCTTCCGATGTTGACCAATAAGTAAGGGTATATGGACTCGTCGGCGGTATTCATTGTGCTGTCTTCGTTGAAGTATTGCAATGGTGTGCTATTATTGGTGGTGAAAATTTCATTGGGTATGTTTTTTATGAAGAAGTCTAAACCAACAATAAGACATTGTGTTTCATCTTCTTTCACAACTTGGCATTTCAACTCATTTCTCAACCTGTCAAAAAACTTAAATGCACCTCCACCTGTGGCCATTATCGTCACATCATCGTTGAAACCTTCTTTTTCTGTGTCATGGTCATAATAAGTTTTCAATACACCTTGAATTGTCTTAATAAACTTGTCAATGGCCTCGGTTTCAATTTTTAAAAAATTAAATTTCCCTCCCCCCTCTTCATTCTTCGTAAAGTAAACCAATTTCAGTAACGATCCTCCGATATCTATAGATAAATGATGTATTCCTCCAAGATGGTTCGGTAACGAGATATCTCGCGTTTCAGTG
Organism: Nakazawaea populi; assembly: GCA_030557235.1. Taxonomy (NCBI): domain Eukaryota; kingdom Fungi; phylum Ascomycota; class Pichiomycetes; order Alaninales; family Pachysolenaceae; genus Nakazawaea; species Nakazawaea populi. The sequence goes on along the minus strand of JAKTVN010000007.1, from coordinate 212,229 downwards.
ATCCACTCAGGATCCTTGAATAGACCCTCCTTATCCTCATCTAAAGGACCATCCTTGGAATCTACTATGTGGGCATTCGTGACATTCAACAGTATAGTGTCTATGGAATGGGTACTAAAATAGATGCTTTCCTCTGATGAGTGAGAAGAAGATCTTTCAAACCCATCTTTGGCAATTTTCACTGTTTCGAATGACATCAATAGTTCCAGTGGTTTCAACTAAGCCCGCTGGACTAACTTTCTTCGTGGGGTATGCGTTGTGGGCCTGTGACACTTGGGTAGCCTATTTTTCGACAATGGTATGATTGAGATGAATGGTGTCTTTTGATATGGAAAATTGTTGTAATCAGGGTGATATGTAAAAGGGCGCTCTTGCCAATGGCGTAACGATAACCTTAGTAAGTATCTTCAAAGGTTTCTCAAAAATGTTTTCGGTCGATGTTGAAATTTTTTTTTATTTTTTATTTTTTATTTTTTTGGTTACTTCTCCCCTGTGTAATCTTTTGGGTTGGAAATTGTTTATGATTTTTTTGTTGTGCATATCCCATATCAGCAACTGAACTGTATGAAGAAAACAAATAGATATAGAGAACCATGTACAGAATTGGTTCAATTGATGAGTTGTCGAAATTACACCTACTAGCGAGGGTTCAGGAAGTGTTCTCAGAAGCTTTCAAATCTGGAAGTATAGTGTTTCAATACGACTCCTCCAAAAATGTGGAGATATTTCAATTAGACGACATTTACTACGAGTTTAAGATTATAAACAACCTTTCCAAGAGACCAATCAACAGAAAGTCCGCCAATGAGTCAGAAAATCAGAAGCTGAACCCTTTTTTGAAGAACGAGCCAGAACTAACGGTGTGCGATTCACTTTTGGATAAGTATAAACTATTGCTTAATAAGTTTCCAAATTCCAAAAATCATTTTTTGATGGTGACCAAAAACTTTGTAAAGCAAGATACTTTGTTGAACTCTGTTGACTTATTCACAATCTCTTCAATTTTGAGGAATCTCAATTCGGATACTAAGGATGAGTTTTTCGCATTTTTCAACAGTGGAAATCAAAGCGGGTATTCTCAGATCCACAAGCATGTTCAGTTTTTACCTTTTCCTACATACACCGTGGACTCCAAGGAAACAAACTTTAAACCTTTCGTCGATAAATTTATCAGTCATTTTGAATACAAGGCCGATATGAAGCCCTTAACGGCACAAAATGTTCTGTTCAAGCACTTTATTCTACCATTGCCCTCCGACAAGTCTCAAATCACACCAGAATTGCTTGATTCCATGTACCGGGTCTTACTATCAAACGTTTTGAACCTATTCAGAGCTAAACGTTTGTTAGAGAAGACTCAAGACTTACTTCTTGATGGAGAGTTGAACCCAAACATATCATACAACTTTGTGATGACGGTAGACTATATTTTGGTCATACCACGTTTCTCTGCGAAATTCGATGATTGCTGGGCAAATAGTTTACAGTTCTTGGGGCTATTTAGTGGCCGAAATCAAGATATCAAGGACAAAATATTGGGTATGGGATTCCAAAATTTTTTGGCCAAGGTTGGTTTCCCTAATGATCAAATAGACTATAGTGACGAAGCTAGTTTGAAGTTATAACACACTACTTGTTCAATTGCTGATACTATATGCTTTCTAGGAGTGATAGCTTTACCCATCCATAAAAGGGTGTCACAATTTGCCAGAATATTGTTTTTTGTTATTTAGTAGAAAAATCCATTTGGTAGTATTATTTCATCTTAACGCAGGTCGTTACAGGTTATGATAGCATCAAGACAAATGAATAAATGGTCTCGTCCTCGATAATATACGTTAAAAAATTGCTTCGTGATGTTGAGGGATGGGACCTGTTTAAGGATCATTGGGTCACATACTTTGAGAGCTGGTCTCGGATTAGATTGATAGAACTATGCAACTTCTCAAAAAAAAAATTATATTTGGTGACAAGCACCTTGGCTCATTTTGAATTTACTTTTTGGCAGTCAGTATAAACCAGAAAGATGTAAGAGCTAAAGAAGAAAAACTTTGTATTCACGAAGAATAAGATCAAATATTTTTGATGGTATTGAATGAGCTATTTCTACCCTTGATGATGAACATTATGCATCAGCGATAGAGGGACATACACGCGCGTCTCAAATACCAAATGGACTATGATAGGCTGATGAAATTCTCTGTTTTTAGAGGGAAGATAACCCAACAGGTTGACCTAAATAAAGTATCACGGGTGACATTATGAGATTTCTTTTTTTTGAATATAATATGCTTTGAATTTTATATATACCAGTTGTCAAAGACCCATACTAAATTTTAGATGTGTAATGAATATTGCACGGAAACATCCAATCGAGGTAAGAAAAACTTCCCATAGAACTTTTTTTGTGTGAAAGATCTTTCTAGCGCCGCCCATTGAGACCTTTTTGCAATTTAACATAATTTGTCGAGACAAAAGTGTTTATCAGGAGCATCGAGCCAACCTTATCTAACCACACTAAGATTCCCTACAATTTTAATTCATTACATCACATATATGATGATCACCTACGCAACAACAGAGGTTTGAACAGATTTGATTTGAGTCACGTGATTATTTTGAATATGGTATATGTTTAGAACATTTAATTTCCATCGTGAAATGCGGGTTTAGCTCAGTTGGGAGAGCGTTAGACTGAAGTCGTGTATTTATACGGTTCTGTAATCTAAAGGTCCTTTGTTCGATCCAGAGAACTCGCATTCATTTTTTTTATTTTTTAGTTTCTTAACTCCCTTCAAGCTTCAATGAAATGACTGAACTGTAACTTTTGGTATGTTGAAGTTGGCATGATCTCTTGAAGTGATATCCAATTTAGGATACAAATCAAAAGTAATATTTTTTCACTTTTTGATTGATCAATATAAGCCTCAAATTTTACGGAGCGATTTTCTTTCTGCTTTATTCTCGTTTGAATAAATGAACTGAGAGTAATTGGTTTAAGGAGATCATTCTTCTTTTCAGCCTTCAATTTCAGCAATTTCCTCTTCTATCTTTTCCCGAATCTCTTTCCAGATGAAACTGCGTGAAACGAATTTGATCTCAGGTGTTGGTGGTGTTAGCAAAATTTGTCAGAAAATACTATAAGCCAACTTTTCTCAACGTGATCTCTTGTTCGATGAATACGATTACCTATACACACCGTTGAGTTTGAAAAATATATATGACTTTTCAAACTTGGTCTTCATTGACTTTTACTTCACCATCTTGGGTAAATGATTGGTGCTGAAGAAGACAATTTGTATTGAATGATGAAAATGTGAGGTGCAACGTTCTCCCTCTAAATCTCTCTTTGGAAGAAAATGAAGTATATTCTTCACATTTAATTTTTGAACATGAAAGATTGTATATTACTTAATGAATATCACAGTTCTGTCAAATGACGAGTTGATATGTTTTAAAATATTTTTCAATATAGTATTTATATAAGGTCAAACGATAGGCACATCGATATTATATATAATAAAAAACAAATCTGGAAATCGTGAGAACAAATTGTAATCATAAGCCAAATAATGAATCATCGTCCAGGAAGACAACTCTCTTGTTTTATAAAACGGTTTAATGAGGTATGTATCAAAACGCCTAATAAGTTACCTTTGATGATTCGATAACATGAACAATACTAAACCGCACATTATTTTCGTAATTTGCTACTGATATGATGTCACTCACGCTCAAGAGAAAAAGAAGACAGACAGCCTTTCCTTCTATATCCGCATTGGATCATTTTAATAAAGAAAATTGTGGGAATTACTAAAGATTGCAGGTGCAAGTATCAATGTGTAATTGACAAATAATTCACTTGAATACAAGACACTATTAAACAATGTATACCATCAAACAAGCCTCGAGAAAGATACAAAACTATGTTTCTGCTAATACTGACTTGGAGAATTTGGTTAGAGAGTTGACCAATACTGACCCATGGGGTCCTTCATCACAACAGTTGTATGAGTTGAATATATTACTCCTTAACGCAGTGAATGCAGAATCTCATAGAATAACTTCACCACCACTCAGAGTCGATGATTTACCCCACCCAGAATACATTAGCGATTCATCCAAGATCGTATTTCATTTATTCAACAGAATACATCAATATTCCAATATTAATACAAGGTACTTGTCATTTCCAAGAACGAGATCCTTTCTCAATGGTGAGAAGCCACCGATGTTCCAGAATTATAACTCAAACACTTTGTACGATAGATTAAAGAAAAATTACATCAACCAAGGTGTCGAATATCGTATTATTGCAAAAAGTTTGACAGTTTTGGAATACTTACTAGTGAATTGTTTCAGCGATAAATACGATATCAAGCCTGAGATACTATGCTATATTAAATACCTTGGGCAAATCAACGAGGAGTATATCTGTGAGCAGGCACAAGATCACAAGATGAAGTTTCATACAGAATCGATCAGATCAAAAAGTGGGCAATTGATGACTCTATTGACCAACAAAGAGGAATTGACTCAAAAGAGAAAAGTGATACACACCGTTTCTGATAAGATCAATCAGAACTCCATCGTATCCCAAAAGCATCTGACATCATTCAAGACTCAAACTCCAGGTAGAACTCGTGGATCATCTTTGAGTAATTGGGCCAGGCATAGTGTGGATAAGCCCGGTTTGAAGTTGGAGGACGACTACAGCTATGAAAGCTCAGGTATCTCTTACAACGATCAAGATTTGAGTGGTTACTATGGTGAAGTTGATGAGAATAGTGGTGCTGGAGATGTCTATAACGAGGCTGTGACTGAAGCTTATGACGATTTTCCCCATAATGATGATGATGATGATGAAGATGAAGATGACAGGGATCTCTATTACAACGTGGCATCAACAAGAGATGAGAAAAATACAATATCTACGAACATAGAAAGCAGGCAAGATACTAGGACAGACATGGAGGCTAATTTATCACAGAATATTGATTTATTGGATTTGGAAGACAAAGATGATATCAACGGTATGAATTCCAATGGTGCATCCGAATATACCCCCTTGAGCCCATCATCTATAGACAAGGCTCATTTTGAGTCTGAAAATTCAAATATTATCAACACCACAACTTCAAATTCGAAACCGATTGGATTAGACCAGAATGGGTATAAATTGACCAATGTCAATTTCAACACCAACACTGTGGCACCACCAAAGACAATGGCAACAGAGAGAGATGCTAGATCTAACTACAACAGCAATAACAGTGGCGTCGGAATGGTGTCTTTATTAACTACGACAAGTAATGACAACAAAAACAACAAAACATCACTGTTTGATGACTTGTTCAAAATGGGCAAGGAACATCAACATTTCAAAGATCTTAGCTGATTGATCGAGATAGTATCATATCATCAACATTATCGTGATCGAGATTCAATTAGTCTTTATTTAGTCCAAGTCTACTCATCTTATATCATTATCACTATACCACTTTTAAACCTGACATGTTTTTGTGCAACGATTCTTCGTGATTTTCGATATCGTCACCTGCAGCATCACCAGCAACAATAGTGGCACCAGATACTTCATCATCTTCAATACCCTTTGCCAAACCTTTTTCAAACAACTCCTTACCGGTCATTTTACCCAGATGGATTTCAACAAATCTCTTTCTGTATTTTTCTTCAATTCCATGCTCTTTACGAAAATGGGAACGCCATTCCAGGAATGAATCAGGCGTCACTTTGGTACCGATGAATTTCTGTTGCTCTTGCATTTCTTTTTCAAGAAGAAGTTTATCATAAATTTCCTGTTCCCTTTGAACTTTTTCAACAAATAATTGTTCAGCTTGATCTTTTAAAGATGACAGTAATGCAAATATGCTTGGCATACCAATGTTATCTTCAGCTTCTTCTATCAATTTGTGTAGTAGCAGTGTCAAGTCTTCCTCTTCAAATTGTACAATATCGGCGATTATCACTGGTCCCTTTGGTCTATCTTCATCGTTATCATCATCGTCGCTGTCTTCTTTGTAATAATTGTCATCATCGTCTTCTTCATCATAATCAGCATCATCTTCGTCCTGATTGTTATCAAATGATACCGGTTCTCCTACTTGTACATCCAATTCTGGCGACACTTCAGGGTAAGTTTCAGGATATTTGACACATAGCAAGAGATTGTGTTGGTTGTCTGATTCAACGTCGAGTTTCAAATTGATTGTGAATTCTGTATCAGATATCCTTGTCAATTCGTCTGGATATATAGATTCCAAGATCTCTAATTCTTGGTTTTGTTCTTCTTGATAGTCCATCTCAGCTTATGTATTGGAAGTTTGTTGGTAAATTGCAACACTTGAGTGGTTCAATCGATCGATCAATCAATCAATCAAACTATTACTCGATTTCTTTAACGCTCTTCTCTTTGGTGCCAGAAGAAAACAAAAAACAAAAAAATTTTTTTTATGCAATTTTTCATATCAGAGATAGATGAGAAGAGGAACATTAATAACGAACGAGGACCCGAGATGTCAGACTTGAAAAACTTGATAGATCAAGCCAGGTCTCATTTGAGCCAACAGCAACCGGATGTGGCGTTGCAGACTTTACAACCACATTTTAACCGGTACCAAGACGAAGTGTTGTACTTGCAACTTTTTGGAGAGGCATTATTGGAAAATTCAGATTTGGAGAATGCTTATCAGATTTTAACCAAGTCATGTGAACTAGACCCTGAGGCGGACAAAGGTTCTGAGAAGTTTCTTTACCTTGGCCAGATAATAGGTGGTGAGGATGGGTTGAGTTTGCTCAATACTGGATTGAACAAATTACAAGAGGAATTGGAGCAATTGCCCTCATCATCATCGTCTTCACTGCAAAGACAACTAATCATCAAGAAGTTGAACCAAGGAATATTTGCTGAGATTGAGATTTGGATGACGGATCTCTGCATGGACCCTGCAGCTGAAACCAAGTGTAACGACTTGATCAAGTTGAGTATACAGTTGGACGAGTCTAACCCTGAGCTGTGGTCGATGTTGGCCAGTATCAGGATCTCGCAGCAACTCAAACTGGAACTGAAGGAGCTGTGTCAGAAGTCGTGGGAGTTATTCGACATCAGAAAGCAAACGTTGGAGAACAAGGCAAATCGTGGATCAGTGGTTGCCAGAGGAGATGATAATGATACTACAAATAATGAAAATAACATGACCAAAGAAGAAGGAGAAGAGGAAGAAGAAGAAGAAGAGGATGATGATGAAGTCAATTCGGAATACGTTGAGTTGATTCAACCATTATTGACGTTGTGTAAATATGCCATTGAATTGGGGCTTTTCGAGATCGCCATTGAGATTGCCAATAACGTACAGGACATCAATGAGACTTGCTTAGAGAGTTATTATTTAGAGGGATTTGTCAATTATTTGATTGTGAAACGGGCTCAGAATAAACTTTCAACAGAAGTAAATGTTGGAGAAATCTTGCCCTCTCTCCCACCGATCCAATTACCACAAACGGTACAAACAGGTCATGATATTGAACTCGACGATGATGCCGTCGCCAATGTGGCGGAGTCGTTGACTTTGCTGAGGGTGCTGTTCACCAATGGGTTGAAGTTGGTGCCTGTTTTGCAACAACAAGGTTTGGACGATGAGGTTGATGAAGAATTGGTGGCGCAGATGAGGGAGTTGTTGGTGGAGTGTGGTGGTGCTTTGAAAAGAAAGGAGTTGAGGGAGTTAGAAGTTGATGTAGAGAATGGCGATTGGGAAGATGAGATAGAGAGCGATTGATTAGTTTTGATGAGTTGATTGACATTTTTGTGACTGTAAGCAAAAAATGATGGAAGGGATGATAAAAATTTACGCTTCAAATAGACGCCAGCGGTCAAAAATATAAAAAAAAAAATCACATCGAATCATGGTTTGTTACTTCAAACCATTTCTATTACTGAGGATGCCGGATTTAATTTCAGTGATCTTTCTTTGTATCAGCTCAAACCATTTCTAGCGCTGAGGATGTCGGATTTAATTTTCAGTGATGTTTCCTTGTATGAACCCTTCAAAAAAAGATTAGATCTCAATGGCTGTCAAATTGGGTGATGATTATTTACATATCGGTTAATAAAAAACCATATTTTCGAACCGAGATTTGAAAGCATCTACTGTTTTAAAAATGTTCCTTAAAAAACCATTAACCTATCATTTGTGTAGAATTATAAAATTTGATTCACATAATTTTTAAGCATGTCCCCTTTTTATGTTTTTTTTTGATCCCCCTACTTCTTTGTTTGGATTATTTTCTTGGAGGAAATAAGCGCCTTTGAAAGAACATAACAATATTACAAACAGCAAAGCAATCATTACCAATTTGAAGTGGAATTATGGAACAAATTCATTTCTAATCTATCAATTAGGCCTCAACACTTTGAATTAGTGTTTGACCTTAAGCTTGAACCGAGGGTGAGTTAATGCCCGATGAGAACAACTCACGATACTTTCTTGTTCATCAACCACCTTGCACCGTGTTATCTATACAATATGGGGACTATTGTGTAATTGATCATTTGTCATGAAATTATACACCCATCTATTATTAGTGCTATCTGAAAGCAAAAAGAATGAGATTTCATTACAACTTTTCAAATTGGAGACGGCAACAAATTCAAGACGAATAAATACCTGGTGTGGTGAATTGTTTATTTTTCATCATAGGTGATAGAATGTGAAATTGACGGGGAGATTTATATTAAATTGATCAACAAGATCATCATGTATACACGTACATATATATCCCACATATTCTCCCTCTGCTAAAAAAAAAAAAAAAAAAAAAAAAGTTAGAAAAAAAATGAAGCAAAATGTATTATATGAAATGATTGGAGACAAAAGTGACAGAAACACCAAAAAGGTGATAACAAACTAAAACGAGCAAGCAATTGGGTAAACACTCAACGATGAGGGGTGGGAGGCCTTTTAATTTTTTGCTTGAGTCTTTCAATGGAGATAGATATGAAAAAAAAGAGTGCTTTTAGAATATCCCAGAACTCTCTTATTGTTTGGGGAAAATGACCATGAAAAGAAGGAAAGAAAACAAATTTGATGATATGAGCTAAAATGAATGAACGTGACAATATATTGGTGGGTTGAATGAGCGAGTTGTTGTACTGTTTGGAATGGATAAGGAAGAGTTCAAGAGAGAGAGAGAGAAAGAAAAAAAAATGCTAAAGAAAAGTTGATGTGAAGGGTGTTGTTGGCAGGTGGTATGTTGAGTGTTGAAAAAAAAGGTGAGGGAGTGAACAGGCAATTGGATGCGATTGGTATTGACTGGGATTGGGATGGTAGGTGGTTCAGATAGTCTCCCAATGGTGATCAATCTTGAACACGAGATTTGAACAGATGAGGGAATCTTTGTATAATAGAGCAAAGACAATTAAGTAATGTAACTTTTTGATACATCTTCAAGAAAATTGTAGTTGTGATTGTAGAGTTGAGTCATAGTGGTGATGTTCATTATATGATCGATCGATGACGAATGATGATTTTTGAAATGAAAAAAAATTCCTTTTTTTTGGTGATTTTCCCATATTATATGCATTCATGTGGTTGTGATATTCATTAGTTCATGTGATTTATGCTCATGCTCACTGTTTAAAAATTGATATGTCCTTACTTTTTTTTTGAGTATCCCATCATTTGAGTTCATGGGTTTGTGTTTAATTCAAATCACTAAAATAGTATAATTGATCTCAATATCAAATAAAAGATATCGTTATTGTGATAGAAATTTGTTTGTTCTTTTTGTGATATTGAATTAATAATGATATGTTATGATAAGGATTGACTTGAAGATTTTCGAGATTTCAAATTTCATCCAATCGACATATGTGATGAAACAAAACACATCCATGAGACAAATATCTGTAAATTTCAATTGTTCATCACAAATATCAACGATGATGACAGTATGTGTATTCAAGAGTGCACGATGGATTTGGTGATGGGGTTGAACATTGTCACACTTTTTTGTCGAGCTCTTGTTTCAGCTGCTGCTGCTGTTGTTCTTCATCGTCATCTTCGTCTATCCAATCGCTTTCGTTCCCATCAATGATATGATCCTGTAACAAATTGGGTAAGAATGGAGTTGCTTCTTCATTTTTGAGCTGGTGTTTACTGTTGGACTTGATGTTACCCTTAACTCTATTTTCATCATCTGAAACACGCGTTGTTGTTGTTGTTGTTGTTGTTGTTGTTGTTGTTGTTGTATTTTTCGTTTTAATTTTATCATCATTATCGTTATAATTATTGCTATTATTATCATCAGCCTCCTCATCATCATCTTCGAGATACAATTCCACATATTCTTCAGGGATTAATCCAGTCTCACCAGTATTGGGATCATGAGCGACAAGCCAACCTTGACCATACCTATAACTGATCAACACCAATTGATTCTCAGTGAGTTGTAATTCGTTATCATTTTCAGGAGTGAATGAGTATAACAGAATCAGTTTTTGATTCAATATTTCATCTGTGTTATCATCATCATCATCATCATCATCATCATCATCTTGTGAAGAGGACAACGCATTGCGGGATTTGGACAGGGAAGTGTCGTAAATACCATAGTGGAGCGGGTCATCATCGGGATACCCAAAGTCTCTAATTGAATATCTGGGTGTCATGATTGTTGGTTATGTATTAGGTCAGAATTGTGTAAATTTGAAAATTGATATAATATGAAATCTGGTATGTTTGTGTCTCTCTCAATCTTTTTTTTTTTTTTTTTTTTTTCAATTCATTTTGTTTAAAGAGTGTTGTTGTGTTTCAAATGTAAAGCGCGCAGAGTTTTTTCTATTTAAAGAATATAAATTATTTATATAAAGAGATAGAGATAGAGATAGAGATAGAGAGAGATAGAGAGATATGACGACAGCACATAGACCCACATTTGACCATCTGAAAGGGAAACTGAACCACAACAAGACTCATATTGTTCACAAGAGATTTCTACCACTGCACACCCAGTTGAAATATAGACATGGTATTGTGACTCAACGGGATGATGAATATGAGATAAGTAATATTGATTTAAATAAGCTGAAGAAATCAGTTGCTGAATTAAAGTTGGAGTTGATAAGTAAAGAACAATTACATTACAAAGATAAGAATGTGCCTTATACGGACCGATATTTGAAATCAATAACAGGAGCGGTGAATGATGATGATGTTGATAATGATGATATGAAATTGATAAAAGACGAGAAAGAAGACGAAAGCTTTGAGACCAAACGTCGAAGAATACTGGAAGAAACACGGGACATCGATGGGTCATCATCTGAGTCTGATTCTGAAACAGATGGTAAAGAGGCAGGAGAAGAAGAAGAAGAAGAAGAGGAGGAAGAAGAGGAGACCGAATCTGAAGATGATGAAGATGAAATGTTATTAAGGGAATTGGCTAAATTAAGACAAACAAAAGAAGAGAATGCTAAACTGTTGAAGATGCAAATTTTGAGTGAAAAGATGGTTTTGAATGATAAGGGGATAATGGATGGTGACAATGTGGATGATGATAATAATAATAATAATAAAAACAACAACAATATCAAGAAGAGTTGGCGAAACGAAACAGTGTTCAATCGTAGAAGGAATAAGGACAACAAAAAATTAACAAGTGGTGGTAATGGTGGAGGAGATGATAGATTTGTTAATGATATGTTACGAAATGAGTTCCATAAAAAATTTATGGATAAATATGTCAAATAGGAAATAAATATATATATACATATTGTTATCTAAGTAATATGTGAATGTATGTATATATATCATTCTATATTTATATATTGTCATCTAAGTAAAGAATATGTGAATGTATGTATATATATATATATATATATATATATATATATATATAAATATATGTACAACTTTGATGATGTTGATGATTGGTTTGATGGGATTGAATGATAAATAGATGGATGGATGGATAGATGGATGGATTAAATGGGATGACTCTCTACATGGAATTAATTAGTCTTTGCAACAACGTAGATGTTATCCAATTCTTCTTTTTCAGCAGCTTCCAGCTCCAGTTCCAAGATATAAGGTGTTAAAGATGGGATATCTTCTTCATATTTCAATTGTTTTGATTTTGGTAATAATTTATGAGATAATGATAATTGATGAGCAGTAAGCATTCTATAATTTCTTGAATATAATTCATCTTTTGGTAATCTATTGATAGCAGTTTGCATTACTGGAGTTTCTTCAATGAGAAGATCATCCAATCTCAAACCCATCTTTCTATAACCACTAAGATTGGAAAAGATCTTTGCAGTTGGTAAAAAAACCAGTTTCAAGATTGGAGTCTTTAAGATATAATCGGCAGCCTTGATAGTGGAAGTTAATGAAGCCATTTTCTATTATAAAAATATCTTGTATATATGTATTATATATTATAATAGTTTATATTTGGTGTAATATAAAAAAAAACAAACTTTTGTAATAGAGAATATTGATATTACAAAGAAGAAGAAGAAGAAGAAAGAAGAAAGAAATGAGTGTAATTGAAATTTGAGCAATTTCCATTGGATATGGGTTATTGACACATGGGATACAAAATTATGGCAGCAAATGTATATGTATATATATATATTGATACACAACACACGACAACTGGGGATAAAGAAAATTTTTTATAACAATTACCAAAATTTATATAATAAATGAATATATATATATATATATATATAACAAAAGGGTGATTTTAGTATCAATAAAAGAGATAGACACAGAGAGTGTCTTCCCCATATCCATCACAACCCACCACATCTATCATCAACCCATTCCATTCATTTTATTATCCCATTTTATTTCTCTAGATACATCCATATGTTTCATCATCATCATTACTCTGCTTCTCCTCTTGTCACATTTATTTGATACACGTTCATTTTTAACTACAACACTCATTCATTCGCATAGATTCATATATCTTCATATACCCATTGATTGATATTTCCCATACACATCAGCATAACATTGCATTAAGTTATCACCCTACCAATTAAATTAATCAATCAATCAATCATTCTCAACAGCCCCCCCCCTTGTCATATCCTATTCCGATAGATACCCCAAAACAACAAACAAAAAAAAAAAAAACACGCGTAAAATTGTTATTTTTTTTTAATTTTGTTTAACCCGTTGACAATTTTTATTTCTTCATATTATTACATACAGGTTGTGTCATAATATAGTATATATATACAATTTCATTATTATCATCATCATCATCACGTCCATCCTTTCTACCTATTTTTCATCAACAAGCATAGGACTCATATCATTCAAAAAAAACAAAAAACATACCATATTTCCTTGTCTTGCCTTGTCTTAATATATACCAAGCCAAACAACAAAAAATTAAAATAAAAATAAAGAACACATAGAATTACGTCATATACCCATCCACAATGAACTCACCAACATTGGCAGCAACAACAACTTCACCGACAAAACTTCTACCCCCCTACATCAAGAGACATGGCCACAAGAGATCTTCTGCCATATCGGGTGATTTCGATATCAACAATGGCATGTCCATCTTTTTGAACAGCCCGGTAACCATCAATAAATCTCAACAACAACAATTATCTCAGAGTGTTCCACTTGATGACGCATTCAGTAAACTGCTCCACCATCACAACTTGGATTCATCAACTGGTACAGATAACAATATAAGTACACCACCACTTTTACAACATCAACAGATGCCTCAAATACAATTTGAAAATACACCCATTTCAACCTCATCATTCAACAATTACAACAACGAGTCCCCTTATACACCTTTGAAAAACAACAACATCAATAGAATGGCCACGAAATTTTTCCTGACCGATGAAGCAAGATTTAACAAGTTTTCAGATATACCTGATGCATTAATAGATTTAGATGATATCTTACTCACAACACCAAAATCACAAACCATCAAACATAAGAGAACTGAAAGTGCACCACTGGATTTCAACGGGTTCAACAATTATCCATTGTCATTACAAGAGAGGTTTTTAACATCTCCAGTGAGAAATGACATCGTTGTTGAAGAGGATGAGGATGATGAAGACAAGATGGTTGTTTTCAATGACGACGACAATGATAATGAATCAATCTCAAGTCATTTGATTTCAAAAGCAACAAACTTGTACAAGAGCCCAGTTTTTACCAATTCTGAATCATCTTCAATCAGTTCGATGTTATCCTCATCAAACAACAACAACAACTCGAACAACAACAACAACAATTACTTGAACTCATCTTCGTCAAGCTTGATTAAAAATCTCGCCAAAAATAACATATCTTCACACTCATTACAGTCTATACCACCAACAAAAAAAACAACAACAACAACAACAACAACTGTATCTTCATTGCCATCGCCACATGTTCAACACAAACATCAACCTTTAAAGACGGCAAGTGTATCCAATTTACGTGGTAAAGCTGCTCGTTACCAATCTTATTATCAGAATCAACAAAAAGTGGGTTCTGTAAAGCCTACAGTTTTCATTGCACCAACCTCATCAACCAACAATCACTCATCAAATCAATCATATCAAACATTGTCTTCCTCAAAATCTCCAGTAAGAAATAGTCACCATCATTATCTTCAGCAAAAACAACAACAAGCTTCCCATTTGCAACCTTCACGCAATAATTCTTCTGCATTTAAATTTGAGAGTATTTCCTATGACATACCAGAGGGAATGTTGTCAGATTATAACAATAATCCCATCAGTGGAGGTAGTGAGAGACCACCGATATTGATTCTGCCACCTTCAAGGTCTTCGTCACCTTTGAAGAATGAGGTATTGATTCTCCTGCAAAAGAATGGTCAACAAACAACAAAATCTTCAAAGAAGCTGATGAATGGTAAGAGTCATAAACATGAAAGGTCCAAATCTTTACAATCTACAAGCACTACATCTTCAGTGAAGGAGCCTTCTTCTAAAAACAAGGTGAATTTCATCAGCAAGAACACTTTCAACAATAACAACTTGAAGTTGAAAAAGGAACATAAAAAATCGAATTCGTTGTTTGGTAGTATATCGAAATTACACCTTCGAAAGAATTCAACATCGAGCGGTCTGAGTTACAAGCATATGTCATCATCGTCAACATCATCATCTTCGTCTTCATCCTCTATTATATTCAGAACTACAAATGAAAACCTTCTCCATTATCAAGCACGTCCAAAATCATCATCTACATCTACATCATCATCTCCCACTCCACATATCCACAACAACAGGAATCAAACCGGTATGAACTTTATCACCCCTATAAGGTCATCATCATCTTCATCATCCATGCATAACGATTCCACTTTGACTTTTACCAACCATGACTTAACTTTGACCAATCTTGGCGAACCGGGGCCAATGATTTTCAGTCCGGTACTGCCCTCGGTTTCTATGACAACGACTCCTGCCATAACAGAGATTGTCAATGTGATGGGGAATATGAATGGACTTACCCATTCAAATGAGGAAGAGGCAATGGTTGTTGGTAATTTGGAGGAAGAGGAGAAGGAGAACGGTGAACATTTTGGTTTAAAGAGTGATGAGTTTCATCATTTCGATATGATGGATAGTAATAATAATAGTAGTACTACAACAAGGAGTAAGAAGGGTAAGCATAGATGGTGGTTTCGCAAGAAGTGAATAAAAAAAGATAGACTAATAGATAGATAGAGAGATAGATTATCCATTAGATAGATATAGAAAAAACCTTTGCTTTTTACTTATTGCTCGTATATAAGATTATGAATAACACGTAATATAAAAAAAAAAAAATTAAAAACAAAACGCGTAACAACAAAAAAAAAAGAGATAATTTCCGTGTCAATTGTGATGTGTTGGTTGAACATGAAAAAAAGAATATGAATAATATTCCCAATTTTCATCATTTTTTGTAAAACCCACCATTGATCCCATCCACTTATTAAAAACACACATTTTTGTTTATCCTCAATGGCTTCCACATTCTTGACCAAAGAGGACTTGAAGTTCGACTGTGGTTACAGAACCACTAATGTAAGTTTTATTTCCATGTTTTTTAAATCGAGTTTCCTCGTCAATCTACGATATCAACCATCACTTACCAGAGGCACACATCAGGAGAAAATAAGAGAAAGAGTCGATTAACTATCACACACACACACACCCATCCTAAGGAAATCTGGGATTTTGTTCGCAATTGACTAGATGATACAACTACTGGCTCTTCCTGTCTTCGATTGGGACAAGAACAACAACAATATTTATACAAGAAACTAGTATAACATGAATCCTTTTTTTTTCAACAACACACATATATCATATATATATATATATATATACTAACAAGTCAACTCAACTTCAGTACCCCGCCATTCTGAATGCACCATTACCGGCTGATGGACCTGGATCCAAACATTTCAACAATTGGTTGATTGGTGGGATTGCATTACTGGTTCCGTATTACATCACTCGTAAATTAGGAATGGGTCTTTACACTTTTATTTTTTTCTTTTTAATCTGTGTCTTACCGATCTTGATGTGTTATTGGACATTAATGTCAACTTATTCTCCTAGATTGAATGAGAAGGTGAAGTTACCCAATCGTGGAGTTGAATTTTATTTGGAATTTCATGAAGCCGAGTTACTGCAAAAATATAAGGGACATAATAAAATTCCATATGAGACTTTCCATGAATTATATTTCGATAACAAGGTGAGTTTCAAAGGTGACCTGTTAGATATATTGGAATATAGACATGATTGGTGTAATTTCAAATTCACTTTAGGTTTGTTCAGATATTTTCTTTTTGGAATGATCCCTGAAGTGATCATGCACACCAGATCCCAAGATGAAGAACAAGTTAGAGATCATTACGATAGAGGTGACGATTTCTATAACTGGTTTTTGGGTGATCGTATGATCTACACATCTGGTGTCATTAGAGATATCAACAAATTTGAAACTTTAGAAGAAATGCAAGATAATAAATTGAAAACGGTTTGTGAAAAAATTGATTTAAAACCTGGTGAACACGTCTTAGATCTCGGTTGTGGTTGGGGAACTTTAGCATGCTTTGCCTCTAGTCAATATGGTGCTAAAGTAACAGGTATCACTTTAGGTAAGAATCAAACCACTTATGGTAATGAGAAATTGGCCAGTTATGGTATCTCATCTGAACAATCCAAGATCTTGTGTATGGATTACAGAGACACTCCATTACCTGCCAATGGAGAACAAAAATACAACAAGATCACTTGCTTGGAGATGGCAGAACACGTTGGTGTTAGACATTTCAGTGGATTCTTAAGACAAGTTTATGATATGTTAGAAGATGATGGAATCTTTTATTTACAATATGCTGGATTGAGAAAAAGATGGCAATACGAAGATTTAGAATGGGGTTTGTTTATGAATAAATATATTTTCCCAGGTGCTGATGCCTCAACTCCATTGACATTCGTCACTGAACTGTTGGAAAACACCGGTTTTGAAGTTGTCAGTTTGGATAACATTGGTGTACATTATTCAGGAACTTTATGGAGATGGTATATGAATTGGCAAAAGAATAAAGAGAAAGTCATTGCCAAATATGGTGAAAAATGGTTCAAGATTTGGGAATTTTTCTTAGCAAGTTCCACCATCACTTCAAGACAAGGTGGTGCCACTTGTTATCAAATTGTCTTGAGAAAGAACTTGAATTGTTATCATAGAGTCGAATACATTCCAAAACAAACCGGTTTGTTGGACCGTGTCAATTGGGTTAAAGAGGAATAGACAGCAAATGATATTCACATACTTCATACTTTTAGATAGCCACATTCTTTTTTTGAACTTTGTATGGACATGAGAGCCTTATATATGTACATATTTATAATCTTCTATATGTTTGGTCAATCATTTATCGATAATCACAATTCTTTATTAGAGTCAACTGGTTCGCAACTGGTTCAACACACATCTTTTATATACAGAAATACATATAATACAAGATTAAAATTTTTTGAACAAGATATAATTACAAACATGCGGTTGAATTGAAATTGGTATTTATCATTGATATTTGAAACTTACCATATTCGATTGAATAAATAAAAGACGACTGCAAATTGAGTGATTAAGGGAAATAAAATAAAATAAAATAAAATACATAATTCAAATGAGTAGAATGAGTTGAACACACATCGCTCTTGGAGAGAAGCATCGGGATCATGCAACCTCTTTGTTCAAATTCGAATGGGCATGATTAAAATAAATAAATAAATAAATAAACAAATAAATAGAATGGGTCGAGCACACATAGTTCTTGAAAAGAATCAGCAGGATCATTCCAGCTCTTTGTTCAAAGGGGAATAATTAAAATAAATAAATAATTGAAATAAGTAGAATGGGTCGATCAGACATAGTTCTTGAAGAGAATTAACGGGATCATTCATGCTCTTGGGTCAACTTCAAATGGGCATACTTTGTCGTATAGTTTTCAATCATCTTTATAGCAAACTCGACATTGTGATGGTATGGACCACAAACCACGAACAAGATATCGTCTTCCTTCGACTTTTGACCTTCTCCATGTTGATATATCCTTTGAATCCTCAAATTGCAATCACTCTTAGTTCTCAAGGTGTATTTAAAACTGGCAAGATTTCTAAATAAAGAGCCGCAGTAGTAACTTTTCAAAATGATCTTATCGTGAAACAATTCCTGGTTGGTGCCTTTATAAAATTTCTTGTATCCAATGTTATCACTCCTCATCAAGTAGTATCTCTTGTTGAAATTTGACATTGCTACAAAACGAGATTCAATCTCTCGCAAGATGATATTGAAGAACTCCTTCAACGACCCTGTAGATACCCTGACCAATAACTCATCACAGTTTGGCAACACTGACACCGACACCGCTGTCTTCCTGATCAATCTCTGCAATGGCTCACTCTCCATGAGCAAATGATCATTGATGAACTCAGCAGGAAACAAGAATTTCGATTGATAAATGAAATTCTTGGGAATGTCATGGATGTAAATCTCCGACAAGAAAGGACTCACGGGCTTACCATTGATTATCTTGTTAAGAAAAATCGCTATTGGAATGACTCTATTAGGATCCAACTTGATCTCAATTATCAGGTACGGTAATTGACTTGCCTGATTCTCAACAACCAAAGTATATGCCATGTTATTACTGAAAAACTTGGACATCTTGGCATCCATCAAAATGGGGAGCAGTAATCTCGACACCACACTTCTCAAGATAAAACTCTCATCAGTATATGCCTCAACACTAACAACTCCCGATTGCTGTTGTTGTTGTTGTTGTTGTTGTTGGTGCTGCAGACCGAGAGAGTTTGTTGCACTGGTTACTGTATTCACAATTAATGTTGTATTACCACCAGAGCTGAAGGACTTGATGTCTTGTTTGAGGTACTGCTGATGCAGCAGCAGCTGTTGCTGCTGTTGTTGTTGTTGATTTTGTTGCAAAGTGCTGATGTTCGACTGGAAAAAATCGTTAGCCTTACCGATAGCATCATCGTTATTGATTGCACTCGAATTGTTATTGTTACTCAATAAAGTTGGAACTGATTTCTGCTCTTGCATACGATGAGCTAAGAATAACCCACTGGATTATTGGTACAGGGGTATGAAGATATTATATGAAATATATATTGGTGATGAAAAGATACCTCTAGCGTGGTTTGATTAAAAAGTGGGGTGTTTGACAGTATGGGGAGCTGCACTCAAATGATATTGAAAAATCAATCTTTTGAAGAAAAGAGAAACTGTGTAGAGGCAACAGCCGGAAGAGAGTTGACTGATGACTTCACCTGGAACTTGTTCAAGCCCATGCAAATACAGGCTTGGGTAATATGTTGATGTATTACATTCAACAGTTGGAAATCGTTTCATCTCTTTTTTCTAATCAGGTGACACACACTTTTAGACAGCATCTTGCGCCAGCAGAAAATTACACAAAGAAAAACAAAACATCACAGTGACATATACAGCACAAGATGAGATAAAGAGAAGCCATCAAGGAGAGCAGAGTGAGAAGGGGACTTGTGTTCGCACTCTCTTCATTTAAGCTTACTAAAATCTTTTATATGTACTAAAACATACCAATCCATTATTTCCCCCAAGTGAAAAATGGTCGGAATCCGCTCTTGTGTGAATTTTATTATTGCCCCACGAATGGCCACTTTGAGTCGCACAGAAACGACCTCTGCACCCCCTTACGCACAGATGCATAAACTCCGATTATATGACAGAATGATAGTGCGATGACCCCATTACACCAGTTTAGCCGACCTAAGATAATACATGATGCAATGTTAAATATTTCTTTGACAGAGCTTTTACAGAACAAAACAGAAATTGACAGAACAGAGTTAGGATAATTCCCAGATTTTTATCTCAGCCTTATCTAGGGTTAAACCATAAAAAAAACAAGCAAAATACAAAAACCCTTTTCATGCTTCCTCAATTTGACATATCAAACCAATTATATCATTTGAAACCGAACAGAGAATTCTTGAAAAAAGTTGCCATGGCACAGCCAGATCCAAACGACAAACAAGACAATCAAGAAGACTCATCGATGCCGTACACTTGGTCTGAGTCTAACCATGTTGATGGCCTCGATTTCTGTTTTGAAGATAGTACATCTTTTGCAGAATCATTCGCAGAATTTCGAGACAGTATGACAAGTTCGGTAGAAACTCACGAGCAAGAAATGAGAGACTATTCATCTCACGAGATCTCTTTACCAGAAGAGCAATTCAGTGCATCTAGTAGTTTCCCAGACTCCTGTATGGAGTTTTTAGATTTCAACAATGCTACATCCATTCAAAAAAATGTAGAGTCTGGGGAATTTTTGGAAAGTAGTAATTGCGTCAACAAAAACATAAATGAATCATGTGATATTCAACTGACTATAGCTTCAACTATCCAGGAAACTCCACCTTTGGATTTGGAGAGTATCATGGCGCTGCAAACATCTACTTTAGAGGAAGGCTTTCTTCATAACAAGGCAATTTCAGAAGTTGATCAAAGTCAGTATGAGACTCAACAAGCGGAGAACAGTCAAATTCAATATGAGAATCATCAGCTGGAGAACAATCAGAGTCCATATGAAAATAATCAACCTGATAACGATAAAAGTCAACATTTGAAGTATCCGCTCGGCAACAATCAAAGTCATTATAATACTCAAAAGCTTCCCAACACAGCATCGGATTCACTATTTCAAAACAGTGAAGCAATAACCCCTTCAAGAAAAGGCAAACGCTCAAAATCGACTCGTGGCTGCCGTTTGAAATCTCCACCATCTGCCGAACACATTCCGGGAAAGATGTTCAATTACGACTTAGATAACTACGAGTCCGCTGAAATGAAAAATTTCGTCGTCTATGGCTGTGAGGACACCACAACAGCTAATTTGAGACAACTCTTTACGTTGAAAAAGCATATACCAAACCCAGCAAGCCGAATTGTTGACCCAAAAGAACTTCCAGAATTAATCAGCTTGGAAAAGTTCAGAGTATTGAACAACTTTACCTTGAACGATTGTTACAATGCTCCCGTAAAAACCAAGGGTGGAGAAGCATGCAACATAACGTATACAGAGGACACAAACATCTCTGTTCTACCAGGCAGATATCAATATAACCCTAGAATCAGACGCACGTACAATACTATGATCGACGGCAAGTTGACAACTGTATGCGAAGGTTTGTGTCCATATTGTCCCGTCATCAAGTTTGGACAGTTGAAAAACTCAAACTATGGCCACCATTTATGTATCAAACATGGAATACAAACAAATGGCGTTGCCGTTCCAGGTCCTAAAATACGTGGCTTGTACTATTATGAAAAGTTGAACAAGATGAATTGGACTAATGTTGTCTTTGAAGGAGTGTCGTGTCCGGATGAAGAATGTTCTAAAATTTGTAAAGTTTCCCAAGTGATACGCAATTGCAAGTCTCCCCAGAATCGATTGTTGGATTATTTGAGACATGTCAAAAAATCTCATAAAGGTGGAGTTATGTCGGATTCGAGGAAAAGAAAAAAAGCGCGGTTGTGTTGATGTCATTTTACAACATCATAGTTGGTTTTTTTTTATCATTTCGTGCTGACTGCCCCCACCTGGCAGTGTGTCCATTTGCGTGGCTGTTTGTAACAGTGATAACAACAAGCGAGATGACCTTTTTATATAGTTTTTTATATCCATTTTTTTTATATTCTTTTATACTTCTCTAATACCCTAATTCCCTTTACAGTATTGTACCTGTTAAAGCCATAAACATGAACCTCGAGTAAGTCATCCAACCTGTAGTTCTCGCTATACTTCGGGATATCGATGAGACAACCGGTGTTATGCTCAATATATGTAAGATTCTGCCAAAACTGTCGCACCTCTTCAAATTTGAATACCAAAACATCCGCATCAACTGTGTCAAATTTCTCGTACAAGAATCTATCATACTTGGTATCAAAGATTGGCTGGTGCTGATGCACTTGGTCATCGCCTTCAGCGTCATTCACTTTTGCAAATTCCGGATTCATGAACCGCGTCTGTGCCAATCTCAGTTTGATACTCGCCATGACGAGGTTTTGGGTATGTATATTCAAATGAATAACTGACTCAAACTTTGCATTTAACTTATCCATAAACACCAGCCGATCACTATTGAACGTTCGAAATTCGTCATCCTGTCGCTGTAAGAATTTAAATAGTCTATTCGGTACCAATAACTTGGTCCGCAACGAGATATCGGAATGATAATTGTACTCCAATTGAAACCTGTTACTTATCTGTTTACAATTTATCAATTTGGAAAGTTGCACCACGTACGCCTCCACTCTATCCATCGGCACACGATCACAGTGTAGAATAGCAAATGGAAGCTTTTTATGAGTTGGTAAGATGTTTCTGTCAGTCAATGACACTCTTGTCACTTTTCTTATGTGCTCGGTAAACCTCTTGTCCAATATTGTGGGTACAGCTAGTTTCGGTACCATCAAACGAATTAACAAGTTTGGACTTGTGTCCCTTTTGTGGGAACGAAGTTGAGATACAGCGTTCTCCGAGTAAATTTTACTCGGCTTGAAAAGTTCTTTAGCACATACCTTGGTGCATCTCATCTCATCGTATTTCTGATGAAATGAAGATTTCAAAATATTCTTTTTTTTTTATTTTAAATTTTTTTTTTTATCATCACTTATATGTACCCTTAAATATATCCCCAACATGAACCCTATTTAAATAAAAATAATGAGATAAAACACTAAATCCACTTTATTTGCACTTTTGCCTTTTGCAATAATCAATAAACACTTTCTTGTGCACAGTGCCACAAAATTTCCCATCCTCATCCAACACACAAATCTCCCTTATACCGAGTTTGCTAAATAGCGAGTGTACCACTATCAACTTGGAATCATAATCGAGATAGATAGGATTATAATCGATGATACGAGTGAAGTCTGTCAATTTGTTCATCAAATGTAACATGACTTCATCTGCTACTCTTGATTCATCAAACAGCACTGACTGACCATCAATTGAGTCAAAATCTTCAGTTTCAGTATCACTGACAAGCTTTATAAAGACTTCATCCATGATTCCAAACTCATTGATAAATTTACTCAACTTATCAAGATGATATTCAAGTATGGGCGCTGGTAAAAGACCTATCACCGTATCGCCGTGGTTTTTCACAATGGAAAGACAACCATCTAGCAATGAACTCTGTTGTAGTGACAACAATTTTGATTTTAGATCTGAAACGCCACAATAAACTGAGTCAGTGACATCTATTGTATAATTCGAATTATGCGGAATCAAATCCCCAAGTCTTATGGCTCTATCAAGAAAAACAGGAGTACTTCTGTTATCCAAGAACGGGAAATCGTTCTTGGCTATCAACAACTCATAGAGGGAAAACGGTTCAATCATATTGGCAACCCAGTTGGATATTGCAATACCTATGGAAATGGGTAGCACATAGGTATACGAAGATGTCAATTCGAATAAAATCGCAGCTAATGTGACATTCATTCTCGTAACACCTGCCATGAACGCGCCCGCCCCAATCATTGCGTAAATTCCAAAGTCAACACAAGTGATATTCTCATCCTGATTTGATGATGTACCACCCATAGCCTTGTAAGCCTGCTCAAACGGAGGGTAGTTTAGTATGGAATACTGTAAGCAGATTGCAAAAACCCTCCCGAATAGGGCACCAATAACCATGGATGGAACATAGATACCTGCTGGTAGCTTCAGACCGAAAGTAACGCTGGTGAGGACCACTTTGATGACCAAGGCTAAGACTAGGAATTTTAGCTCTGGAAGTATCTCATTAGAGTTGATGACTGTTAAACCTCCAGCATCAGAAAGCTGTTTTTCGATCAATATTGGACATTTGTTTTTGATGGTACAGGGACTAGCCAATTCATAGAGTAGTTCTGTTGTAGGAATCTTTGTGTACTTGTTGTGGAAAGACATTGAAGCAGTCAAAATAGCAATTAAAACGACTTCAATCACCGGGCTGGTCTTGATAAACGTCTTATCTCTGAAGTTTTTACTCCACCATTGCGTGAATAAGCAGAACCATGCACCAAAACAACCACCCGCCACACCGATAAAAACAAAAAACACTAATTCGATTGGCTCCCAATCACTAGTATATTCTACTTCAAAGAAAACAGTTTTGCCTGTACCGTATGGATTCATAAACCTTAAGAACAAAATGGACGACATCGCACAAATAAAAATGTGAAACATCTGGTTAATTGGTAAGTAGTAGGAGACCTCCTCAATTGAAAATAAGACTGCACCCAAGGGGGAACCGAATGCCAATGCAACGCCTGCACTTGTAGCTGCACTCAAAATCTGTCTCTTTTCCAAATCATTCCTATTGAATTTTTTAAAAATACGACAACAAATGTTTCCCACACACGCAGCCAAGTGCACATATGGGCCCTCTTTACCCAAAGCCATACCTGAAGCAATTGCCAAAACCAAAGATATCGTCTTACAAATCAATGTCCAAGTTCCTAAAAACTTTCTGATGATAAAACCCGAGAGTATTGTCTTGACCTCCGGCACACCAGAACCGTAAGCGGTATACCAAACCCTATGATTGTATTTTCTTTTGTTATCGCCAGAATATCCACTGGAAAGTTGTAATAGTGGATTTGTAGTTTTCGTCAATAAAGTGACGTGAACAGCTAAAAATGCCAAAAGCAACGTCAACGACAGGTATATGACAAACAGCAATGGTGTGGAGTTATCATCTGCATCAACAAACTTTGACCAGCTCTGAAAATCTGGACACAAAGTTTCTCGCTCGATCACCATTAAAGACATAGGCTTTAACAGTGGAGGTGAAAATTGATTGTCAACTGAAGAGCAGCATGCGCTTTCACTTTTAAACCAACCAGTTTTGCAATAACCTCTTTTCAAATCGATCAAAACATTTTCGACAACATCGACAGAATAAGCCAAGCATGCACAGCAGAAGGCGATTATAACAATAAGAATCCAGCTTTGTGCACTATCAAAATTTTTCTTGATATAGCTTTTTAACGAACTCTTCGATAATCTCGTTAAGTGAGATAATCTTTCGGACTGTCGAATTGAGTTATCAAGCCAATCTACGGTAGTGAAATCGTCGTAGTAATTGGTCTTGGGCGGAGCATCCTCTAAGATGTCGTCTATTATATCACTGCTCACCATATGGCTGATCGAGCCATATATGCTCTGCTGTTGCTGCTGCAAGGATAAACCTCTGAACAATTCGGGCCGATGAGCTTTAATATAGCTAGTCTCATTGCCTGCATGTAAGAGACCGTCACTCTCATGAACAGCTCCTAAGGAATTCAGGTTATCGTCATTTGTCATGAAGTCTGAGAATGATCTCGAAGACAGGCTTGTCAATTGATCACCTTGCAGTCTCACAAAGGGCATCGATCGAAATCTCGATAAGGGGACATGTGAAGCATCTCTTGTAGTGATCAGACGAGGTTTGTCGTGGTTGGGCTGTAATAAAGTAGGCGAATTTACTGATTTCAGTGTGCTTATACCATCCGAATGTGGGTTCGGACTCTTATGGCTGGTATTGGATGCCATTAGAATAGATGAAGCTGTTGTTATTTTATATACAACTACCGAAAGATAAGGGCTTCTCGCATATTAAGATTTTCTTTTTCTTTTGTTTATTTCCCATCAAATCAAATCATATGATAAGAAATCTATCATCATCAAACAACTCAATCAATCATGATAATACCAATCCAATGACGAGTATCTGACACAGTCTGCTGTTTTTTATATGATTCAATGAAGTCTCAACTGACAGCGATCTTTATCAAAAAATGGTTTGTTTGACTATCAAATGTTTGCGAGATACAGACGGAACGATCACGAAGGAGACGTACATTGTCATGACTTGAATTGAACAAGTTTCATCAAGTGACATTGAGGATTCAAACATGTATATAAGATATATGAGTACGAAGATTTGAGTCGAAGAGTAAGGGTCTCTATTGTACCCATGCATGTGATGCATATGTTTCAAATTTTCCTCTGTTTCACCTTTGGTGAAAACAACATCAGAGTCTAAGTCATCGCATAGTGGAGTGAAGTGTGTAAGAGAAAGTGAAAGGCACCATCAAGGACTACACAAAGACTTGCTTGTCACATTTTTGTTGCGATATTCAGAAGAAAGTAAGATGAGTGTTGGAAGATTGTTTTATAGAGAAACAAAAAAAATTTCGAATTGTGAAACATCCACCAATTTGCAGGAACCAATTTCAAAATATAATATAAAATAAATTCCATTGGCAGAAGTTGTTTATAAGATTAATTGCACAGGAACTCATGAACATCTCTCAAATGCAGCATAACTCGGAGATTCAAAGGCAAGCTCACCTCTACAAGTCCAGTTCCTCTCATTCATATCTGGAACAAACCCCTGCTGCAAATTTCCAATCAAGATTCAAACAACAACAACAATCACAGCAACAATTCCAACGCCGGAACCCGAACCAGACACATGGTTCAGTCCAGCAACTGATATGGCAACAAAGATTCAGTCACAGGCAACATCAACAATATAGTTCTCAGAAGTCAGTCAACAATCAAGGGGATCGTGCTAAGCAAGGGGTCAACACTCCCTCTTCTGCATTATCTTTCGGGGAACGACGTGTTCCTTTGAGCCCAGTTTCCCCAAATATTATGAAAAGTCAAGGAAGGCATATTGATAATCTGGCCCATCAGAACGATTACTCCAATTATTATCTCCATACAGATCAACTTCCATCGAAATTTATCAAAAATGTGAAAGATCCCCTTGAAGGTTACCCTAAATTGCAAAAACTCTTTAAGTTGAAAGAGGAGCAGGTCAACAAATACTCTATGAAACCATATGGATGCAGAAGAGAGCCTGATAAGATTGCCGAGACTTTGCATAACTGGATTGTCGAAGACAACTTGGTGTTTGATATTATTATGATTGGTGCTTTGACGGAGAATCAATTCATTTACCCACTATTAGCCCAATTACCAATCGACAGGTTATGTGCTAAACCTGGATTCTTATTCATCTGGGCATCGGCTCAAAAGATTGCTGAATTGACCAAATTGTTATCGAACAATCCCGAATGGACCAAAAAATTCAGAAGATCTGAAGAACTCGTTTTCATACCTGTTGATAAGAATTCTCCTTATTATCCTCAAAAGGACTCATCTACCATTGAAGACGAAAAATACTTCCAAAAAATGCAATGGCATTGTTGGATGGCCATTACTGGCACTGTCAGAAGATCCACTGATAATCATTTGATCAATTGCAACATCAACACGGATTTGGCAATTGAAAATGATTGCACAGTGAACAATGCAGTCCCATCTTACATCTACCAAGTTGCCGAAAATTTTTCGTCATCGACCAGGAGGATTCATATCATACCATCTAGAACGGGATTAAACAAGCCTGTCAAGGTGAGAAAAGGCTGGATTATCTTGAGTCCAGATGTCTTACTCAACAATTTCAATGCTGCAAAGTATAAGCTGGAGTTGGCACAAATAGGTACAAATATTCCTATTGATGAAGAAATCGAACAACTAAGACCCAAATCTCCTGTTTTAAGACAAAAATCATAGATTGAATCTTCTTGTTTGGTGTATAATTATTGCAGGTTTTTATACTTATTGTTTGTAATTTGATGGCTTTTTACTGTTGTTGGTTTTGACCAAGAAAAGCACACTGTAACATATGCATGGAAATTCTATTTATGAATATTTTAACTTGGTAACCGCGGACATATGTGAGCAATTGATCAGAGTATATAAACAAACAACAGCCTACCACCACCATGGTGTACATACATGCCTCTATGAAAATTACAATAAATACCATGTTCATATGACAAAAAGTTTGAATTCAACTAAACATTAAACTTGAAAAAAGAGCATAACCTTCTTTGGACCCAACTAATATACACAAGGTGAAATAAACATAACCTGTCTCCCTAAACTAAAACTCAACAAAAATTCAAAAAAATTCAAATAATGACATGACCGGTGGTGAAAGGATGAAGCAACGCAATGCAATGATGTGGTATTGATCAAACAACAATTTGATAACGACCGTTTTCTAATTCATCAATGGTATTTTCAACAACGTCATCTTCATCTTCATCTTCCACTAATTCTATGGTACAATACTTGACCATATCCCATCTCTTCCAAAATGAGATACAATCTTCATAACGATCACTGTCAACGTAATCTTGCAAATAATATTTTGCATTCATTAATCTATCCTTCAAGTTCTGTAACGAAGACTGATGATTAGCCTGTTCTTGTCTCTTGTTGACAACAACTTTGGAATCATTGTAATCCAAATCAGCATAGTCAGTGATTTCAGTCTCAGCCAAAGAGGCATCAGAATCTTCATCATTATCTGATATGGCAGTTGATGTTGGTGTTTTAAGATATCTGACGTTGTTGTTGCTATAACCAAAATTTTCATCCTCCGCATACGATGTAGCATCACAATATCTTGCCCAAGCTTCATCGATAGCTCCAACGAGATACTCTAAACAACGAGTTCTGGCTGTGCGATCAGAGTCAGGTAATGACAACTTGGTCGATTTGACACTGCTTGTAGACAAGCTTGACGCATCCTTGTAATCTCTGGAAGGACTGCCTCTGCTGCTGTTTATGCCAACGTTACCATTCACTTCTTCATAATTTTCTTCATCCTTAGTATCAGCTTCATCACTGACATTGACACTGTCATCATCATCATCATCATCACTGTAGAGAGCAACTGCGCGAGACAACTCAATATTGGAAGGAGTCTCTGCAGCTGACCTTGTACTACTCCTTCTTCTTATTATTGACCTTCTTCTTGATATAGAGTTGTCTTTGAAAAATTCATCATCAGACTCCTCCAACTGGTCGTCATGATCCTCTTCTTCATCCTCTTCACTGGTAGAGACACCTCTGTAAGCATCTGAGTGATTCAACAAGATACTTGACTGCTTGAAATCATCATCGTTTTTCAATACACCGTTCTTGCGACATCTTTTGAATGCGGGACAACTCGAGGGAAAGGGCAAGATTGAACTAGTGCGCTTCAAGGACAATGCCATGGTGGTAAAAATGATCGTGTATGAGTTAACAAAAAACTTAATATAATTTGACCGACAAAATAATGGCAGCAAATATTAATATTAAGGACACGGTGGCAAAACTGAGCAACACAATAAAGTGGTCAATTTTTATATGAACAAAAACTGTGGTTGGAATACTGTAGGGGGAAAATCAAGGAGTAAAGGAAATAAACTTAGACCCGCTAGTGAATAATCCTCTTTGATGTCGTATTTATACCGTAGTCAGCTTGAGCTTGTTTAAAGAATTGTTCGTTAAACAGTAGTAGTGTGTAGTGTAAAGAACACAAAACAAAAAGGTTATGGAGAGCCTTTGGGGGTTGTTTTTGAAAGTGTTTTTCAAGACTTTTTTTTTGTTTTTTTGCTGAAAAGTAAATTATTATGAAAAAAGGATTCAAATTCAATTTTTTTTTTTTATAAATTTAATACCAATTTTTTTGAGCACTTCAACCTTTGTGAGCTCTCATTGGTCAATTTCGCCAACAACACCCTCCATATAAGGATAAAAAAAGAAATGCAATCCATGTTTAAGTAAGTGCTACATAACCACCACTGTTTTAAAGTTGTCGCAGCCAAATTTAGAGAACCAACCCACGACCAGACAACATTCAACAAATGTATTAACAACCTTTCAAAATTATCCCATAGTTACAAAAATTCATAATCCATCTAATCAGGCTCTCTAGTATCATGTCTAAGTTTCTGCTATTTCATATGATGATTTTAAGTTGAGATTCTTGCCCATTTTGGTTTTTGGCAGAAGAACAGAACAACACACTAAAAACAACAAACTAGACAGCCCCTGTTTGAGTGACTCATAGAACAATTTGGAATAATTTGCTCACGAAGTCTCAAAAAGTCTTTGAAATCAGGAGTTTCCTAATTTGGAAGGCAAACTTGAAGAGCAGTTGAGTATGTATATATACCAGTAGTAAACTGTTATCCCCAATGCACAAGCTTGACTTCAACTGGGAAGGTACTTATACTGAGGCACCCAACAATCACTCTTTGCTCTTTATTGATTTTCTAGCGATTTCATATAATTATGTTTAAGGATGATACAACTTGTTCATTTCGATGTAATGAGCTACCTCATCACAAACTTTTTCTTTCCAAATGTCAACCCCAGTTTCTGCTTTCTTTCGAACATAAGATGAGCTCACATCTAATAGTTTACTATCGCCATCGACTAAATAAATCTTGTCGCCCCATTCCGAGGAGAGATCTGTTGAACCATCTTTGATTTTCTTCACATAATCAAACTGGCCTGCCGTGCTTGAATTCTCATCTGATCCTCTGGTCAAAACAAAGAGTTCTGTAAAACTCATGAATTCACCCAAAGAGACAGTAATCGGTGTAGGTTGATAATACTTGGAATCGAAGAGTCGAATTAAAGTGTCGTACCCCATCAAAAAAGTCAATTTCAATCGAGGGTCAAATTGATCCACGGATCGAAGGTAATCGATAATTGATTTGCTCTTGTCAACAAACATGGCATGCCTAGTCAATCCAACACTGATATTGATGTCTAATTTAGTGGACAAGTTATCTGCCATGAGACACATCATGTTTATTCTATGCTCAAATGAAGCCGGTTTCGGTACAACTTTATCTGCATTCTTCACCGATAACAACAATAGCAATGACTTTTCAGTATCTTTGATTGTTCCTGTGACCTTCAGCCTCTTAGTGTAGTCATACCGAATAGAATCTGTTGCTAGGGCCTCGTGGGCATTGTGTGGTGGATTAAATGAAGAATCAAGAACACATAGTCTGCGTATGGAACTGAAATTGAAATTTGCTTGGGTGTCGTATAGTATTTGAAATGAGAGATTAGATTCCGTGAAAGCTTTCAAGGCTCGAACTGAGTTCAACTTGCTCATAGTTGCTGATATACTCTTTATCTTCTCTTGACCTAGCTCTATCAACACAGAAATAAATTTTCTTTGTTTTTTCCTTAAACCAAATTTGTCATACAATTATTCTTTATCTATTTCATCTAAAGTCAACATTAAAAATGTTTGTTAGAATCCGATTTGCACTTATAGTACTATTAATAATTTCATTGGCGTCCACAAATGCGTCCAAACAACAGAAGGTAAAGAAGAGAAAACCTCGGTTTCTCCAAGAGTCTGAGGCTAAAGCTAACAAAAAGCCAATGTCAACGTATACGGCTTCAATGTTCTCTGCCGAGGGCTCTTCATCGCCTCCACCACCTAATCTGGATTCCAAAGTCGAAATTGGTAAGTAACAATCTTTGGCTCTTTTCAAACACTCAACACATAGGGTGCCATACTAATTCTTTCCATGAATAGAGGTGATTAAGGCTATTGAGCCCGCAAAATGTCCACGAAAATCTCAAAAGGGCGATAAACTAATCATCAACTATAGAGGTTATTTACCAGATGGAACAGAGTTCGATTCATCATTTAAAAAAGGAAAGCCAACCAAGTTTGTTTTAGGTGCAGGATCAGTGTTACCAGCTTGGGAACAAGGATTAAACGACATGTGCGTAGGAGAAGTTAGAAAATTGTCTTCACCAGCTGACTTGTCTGCTGTGATTGGTTCTGCTGCAAGTTCATTAATATTTAAAATTGAGTTGGTGGAAATTGTGGGTTATCAGTTTCCAGATCACATCAAACGTGATGAGCTTTGAAAGTATTTGGAATCACCATTTTGGTGGGGTGGGAGTATAAAATTCACAATTGACTGTCATATAGGCTATCTCATTAAAACAGTAGATAGGATTCACCTTAACAAGTAGATAATCTTGCAAATCAGTCACCATGGACTTATTATCTGATGGTGAAATGATTTGTGAAAATGAATGGCGCTCCGCTCCACTTTATCTAATGTATACTCTACATAGCCATAGTGCAGAAGAAACACAAAAACTGAAAATCAAAGAGAGAAAAAGCAGACAGCGATTTCATAAGTTCTTAGCTCACTACAACTAAGCAACAATGTATCACTGTTTTTCCAAATCCTGGGCAATTTTATTGTTGTTAGTGGCAATCACTATCTCCAATGTTTCATGTGATGATGAATTGAGAATCGGAATCACTCACAAAATTGATGCAGACAAATGTCCAAGAAGAACCAGGCCAGGGGACCAGATCAAGATGCATTACAAGGGTGAATTGCTCGATGGAACCGAATTTGATTCATCCTACAACAGAGGCCAGCCTTTAGAGTTCACTTTGGGTACTGGACAAGTGATCCAAGGTTGGGACCAAGGGTTGCAGAAGATGTGTATTGGTGAGAAGAGAAAATTGACAATTCCACCACATTTGGCGTATGGAAAAAGAGGTGCTGGAGGAGTGATTCCGCCTGATGCAACATTGGTCTTTTATGCAGAGTTGGTTGGTATTGAAGGTTATGAGTTGCCAGACGGCATTAATAGAGATGAATTGTAATTCGATTCAAATACAATTCCTATAATACAAGTTTCGTATATCATTAAATAAATGTCAATAATAATTTTAATATTTTCAATTTTTCTAAATAGAATCCTTTCCATTGTTTACCCTACCCAAACGACTTATCCCTGATGTACCACCTATGCCTGACAATTTAGGTGTATCCAACCTCGACCCGCTGATACTGCTGAAATCCCCGTTAAAATCACTGAAAACGCCATTGAAAAAATCTTCAAATGTATTGAATTGAGATACATCAGGAATCTGAACAGAATCAAAATCAAATGGGGATGTCTTCTCAGAATGTTGAGGCAGCACTGAAGCCACAGCCCCTCTAACTACGGTTTCATTTTTGAGTATCGTTTCTGGTGAAGCAATCGAGTTTTGCGGTGATACTTGAGTCAAATGCAAACTTCGCAAGTTTCCTGAATAAAGGTTGGTCAACTTTGTATAACTTGAGCCGCTTGCCTTGCTTTCGGCAGGCGAGCTGGCCTTTGTGCTAGCTCCGCCTTTAGATACATGATTCTCCGGTGATACATTAAACGACCGCCTTCTCTCCTCTGTAGCAGCCTTAGCTGGATCGTAAACCGTGTCATTAGGGTTCTTAGAAACGTCGGAGACAGTCATCTCTTCCCTTTCAGCAGCGGTGTCTGCACTTCTGCTAGCCGTCTCAACTATACTTTTGATAATCTTCCCCACGGTATCGGTAGCATCATTCATCTTCTCTCCAATATAATTCAAATGCCAGTATATCTTCGATATCAAGCTCAAAGCCATAGATTTTTCCTCTAGATTCATAATTTGTAAATGGTCACACAATGTCAATGACGCGTAAACAATTTGCAGTAAAGATGAAGATGGAGAACCTCTGATAAGTGAAGCAGGCAACTTCAACAACCTTTCTAAAATCATAAAAGAATGGTTACATGCTGTCTTGTAAGCGTATGACAAGATAGCCTCTGTCTCTTTATCAGTTTGACTTTCTTGAATGGCTGCAACCAAACGACGACTAATAATGACGTGGTAAGTGTCATAAGCAAACATAAGAATACCAGATACATCCTTTCGTATCAAGTGATCCCATTTGCTTTTCCAATCATCAAGCTCCTTGAATGTTAATACGAATGTGTCATCGTATTCATCAGGAAAAATGTAGCTGCTGAAATATTCCTTTGAGTTCTCCAATATGTTCAAAAATATAACATCCAAATTTAACTCACTAACTTTTATGGCATCACCTATTGTAGCTCTAGGGAATTTCAAAGTTAATGTGTGTATATCGAAGTATTGCCTAGCGATCAAAACAGGTCTACCCGACAATATAGATGCCTGAAAATGACATGCACATAACGAGTTCCAAACCCTTAAGTGAAACAAATCATCGCTGCTAAACTCTCTCAAATATAGCACTCTATTCTTTATGGCTGTAAAATCCATTGCTGTCAAAAAATGTTGGATACCAGAGCCCGATAGAATCCAACTATCTGTTTGAGGTTGCTTGGGCTTTCTCGCAATGTTGTATAATGACAAATACAAAAGGGCTTCAATATCATGATCAGTCAAAGGATCGGTAATCAAGGCAATACCCAACAACTTTGTGGTCAACCAGTATAACTGTTGTTGCTCTTCAATATAATTATAGTTTTCATCGAAACACATGGCTAATATAACAAAAACACATGTGATCAATGGATGCTCAGTTACATAAGCCCTGTTCAACTCTTTCAAGCCACCAGGGATAATCCAAAAGTGAGAGGTTTCCAAAAATGACTTAGCTAATTGTAGGCATAATGCCTCATTTTTGAAATAAAATTCCAAAAACTCTTCACATGCCTTCTCTAATGGGTCATACTTGTTCAGTCTTTTAAATAACGATGAGTCAATTTGCTTAATGATATTCAACGGAGCATCGTTTATGTATTTATCAAGGTAGTTGTCTGAACCATGCGATAAATTCCCCTCAAGACCCCTTGGAGAGTCTAAAACCAGATAATTCAGTGAAGACTTGCTGCTAAACACAGGACGTTGTTGTTTGTCATCCTCATGTACCGAACTTTCCTCACATGAACTTAATGAAGCTGTCCGAACAATTTTTGGAGGAGTGGCGCCACCCCCACTCAACAAAGATATTATGGAGTCCATTTTTGTGCTCAAACTGTTTATGTTGTTCTCTACCGTGTCTAACCTGCTGCTGATCGTATTTATTCCTTGACCATGTTCAGCAATGCTGGTTAATCTTGTTGTATTCATCTTTGAAGGATCAATGTTGTACTCCTTTGTTAGAGAGCACTCTAATCTCAATTTCGAGCATCTATGGCACTTACCGTGTTCGATCTCAAAATCACATCTAGTTTTCAACTTTCTGCAGCTCAAACAAGATAAAGCTCTTCTCTTCTTTGGTTTCCGCTGGCTCTCTGGTGCATTAAATGATTCACTCACTTCGGAGCCATTTCTCTTGTTACCGATAACTTTGTTTACCAGACCTTCCACATTGCTGATATCATTTCCCTCATCAGTGATATTGTTGATATTATTACTGCTGTTGATATTGTTGTTGTTATTGTTTTCGGATGTTACCAAAATGCTGTTGTTTTCTTCTGTTTTAATTGTGTTCACATATTGCTGTTCCTCCGCTAGTGAAGTATGGACAGATGCAATACTGGTCGTTGGATCATTAGATACCGATTCTTCCATCGTAAAAGGAAAAAGAAGAAAAGAAAGAAAGAAAGAAGGAAACACGAACAACTTTGTGATATCAACTTTCATTTATACTCTTTGATTGTTTCCCGCCCGAGGACTTCTTTAGGATTTTTACCCGCAGACAAACAAAAATTGTTAATTTTTCCTTTCCACACAAGGAATAGCTCAGAGATAAGAAAAAGATAAAGACAACATCACAACAATACAAAAGTCTAATTGCATCCATTCAAAGCATGCATTCACAAATTGTATTAGACAGAAAACATCGCTCACCAGCTCCTCCTCTGATTGGACAAGCCGACTTCACGCCGATGAGTTTAGATCTTCAGCGATCTCCAACAGATAAAGGAACATGTGGTGGATACCTTTTTGACCGACTAAAGCCTACGGCAATAGTTCGGCATAATATGAATTGGACGGCCGTACCAACAGGGTGATAAAATATTATCTTAGATCAAAATTAGAGTCAGCAGTGATTTATTTAGCTAAAGGTGTAAGCAAAAATCTCTACAACAAGTTTCATCAGACATCAAGTTAGTCAAAGATCAGAGTTTTGGTGCAAGACAAGGCACACGGCATCTCTGTTTTTTTCTGTTGTTCACATTAAAAGAGATGTTAAAAAAAGTATAGATATCAAAAGAATGTTGAACAGAGTCCTCAAATTCGATGCAGCGCTAGAGGGATCACCAACAGACTTCACACTTGATTCTGTTGAGCTGGTAATTAAACCATTGCTGTCCACATGGATAGTCTCAGATGATTTAGAATTTGCCGAGCACTCAATTTTACCACCTCTTACAAAAGCGCTAGCTTCAGATCTTATCCAATTGCCACAATTGAAAGCACTAGAAGAAGTCTTCAAAG
The DNA here is from genome assembly GCA_030557235.1 of Nakazawaea populi. Classification (NCBI taxonomy): domain Eukaryota; kingdom Fungi; phylum Ascomycota; class Pichiomycetes; order Alaninales; family Pachysolenaceae; genus Nakazawaea; species Nakazawaea populi. The sequence continues at coordinate 175,505 of JAKTVN010000007.1, read as the reverse complement.
AAGCACTTCCTTTGACAAGCTTCAATTTGGGAAATGATAGATCGTTGAAGTCACCTCTAAATTTGATAGCACCGCCAATTGCTTGTAATTCGGGAAAGAAAGACATCTTAGAAATGTGAGGATTACCTTCAACTATCAACCCTCCCTCAACTTCCTGCAACATGGGTAATTCCACCTCCTTTAACAATTGGTTCTCACCAATGACTAATGTACCACCGACACGTTTCAACTTTGGAATTTTCAAAGATTGAAAACCGTTGTTGATAAACCCAACTGTAGTATCAACCTCTTCCAAAGATATGAGATTCAAGGAACTGACCCCAAGGAAAGTCAGATTGTTAGCCCAGACGAGAGAAGAGAAATTAGCAGACACAGTCTTACCATTTGACGCAACTGACAACTCCTCAGTCACTTTTTTGACATTTGAGCTTATCCCCTCGAGGAACCTATTGTTATTGACATTAAAAATTTCCAATGTTTCGACGTCGAAGTCTGTAAGCTCAGTCAAAGAAGTATCTGCAATAATTATTCTCTCAACGTTTCTGATACCGCTGTCGAAAGAATACGAATTCAAGATTGGTAAGACTTTCCAATTTAAGGCTTTGACAGAAGTCAACGAGGGAAATCGGATTGTACTCAAAGAAGTCAATTCTTGGAGCTTCATCTGCCCTGTGATTGCTTGCAAACTATCCCCTTGAAGTTTTTGTAAAGATCTAGTTTTACTAATGATAAGGTCACCCCTGATGATACCAACGTTACCTAAATCAGCAATCACATCTTGATATTCTATCATAGAGATTGTACCATCAATGACCTCACAATTCGAAATAGCGGCTAAATCATTCGCATTACGGATGTCGTAAGCCCCTTTAGAACACTCCGCGGAGACATTATTGGTAATAACTAAATAGGGCTCTCTTAAGGATGGCTTGTTGGCGATGTCAGCATCCTTATGCTTGATTGAATCAGGCTTGTTGTTCGAAGCCTGAGCAGGTTGCAATTTAGCTGCCAAAGGAAAACCTGCCGCCCATGGCAATTCCAAAATGAAAAGGACTAACGCAGAAGCGGCAAATGTTGAGGTGAGTTTCATTTTTGCAGTAGCAATCGAGAGAGAGTGGTATATCACGAGCAAGTCACAGACACTGTAACAAGTGCTGTATTAATCTGGCAGTAACAGTTGATTTTGAGAAGCAATGATGTATGTTAATGTCAATTGTTAAATGAAAATTGAATGTTGAACAAAAAATTCTTAAATAGCTAATTCATCTTTGTGACACTTGATATTGTCATCTTGACAAGGATGAATACAGACTCTTGTATCAATGAATAGCGCTATGCGCAGTCTTGAGTGTTCGCAGAATACATTGCTATAATATTGACTTATTGTCTGAACAAGGGCCTCAAAATGGGGTAAAACGGCCAAGCCAATATACTGTTTGTCACTTCTTGTTAGTTGAATACGACAAAAAACAATGTGATCTTTTGACACTTCAACAACCCAATATAAGAAATAATGTAATTTCAGATTCATCAATATATATGTCACCAGCATATGGAAAAAAAACCCCCATGTGTTTGCCATCAAGAAAGGACAGGCTGCTATAGTGGCTGAAGACTATCCAAAATCTATCGGTATTTTGGGTTTTTTTCGTTTTTACAAGTATGAAGAGTTTATTGTCAAATATATATCTATAAACAAATTTCAAGGTAATCTTGACCTCTTATGAAAACTAAACCCACCTGCTTCAAGTAATGTTACATCCTATTCTCATTAGGGTATGATCAAGCATGAATATCATATTAATGTCAGATATAGAATGTTGATGTCTGACTATGCAGCAAAAAAAGTGAGACAAAGAGGTAAAGAGATGTCTAAGGAAGTTAGTTATCCTAAGAATAAAATGCTTACAGTTAGTGAATTTTCCGCCTTATGAATGAGACTATTCTAATAGTCATTATTAGGATACTCATATCCACCATGGATTCATTCATTACGTAATGTCATTAAAGCTTTTGCAAAAAAAAGAGAAACACCCATGCTGGGAGTCGAACCCAGAATCTTTTGATTAGAAGTCAAACGCGTTAACCATTACGCTACACGGGCTTCTGACATCGAAAAATTATGCTTAGTAGTATATGCCATGATGATTTTTGAAAAAAACTCAAGTGAAAATCGCGTGCTTCAAATTTATGTTTACTCGCTATGGTTATATTTGAGTAGAAGATTGTATAGATATGATCTAATATGATACGGCGTGGTATATATAGCGTATATTTTAGCACCATGTTTGGCTATAATTTTAGCTACGAATGAGTGGCGACACTAAACTTCAAAGAGAAGTTTTTAAGTTAATAATAGGAGTGGGTACATCTCTTAAACACTACACATTTGTTAATGGAAAATCTGATTTTGCACCCCCAATACGTTGATTGATGCCCTGCCTGACTTTGTAATAAATTTCCTCGCACAAAACATTACTAAGACCGGGAATAATCTGGTCATATTCTCGGAAAACATCGTATAAAGCTGTGATCATCTTTCGAGCTTCTTCAGAATTTGATCTTTCTTGAATCTTATTAAACAGATCTGGCAAAACATCATCGAGACGTGGTGAAATCTTAGCAGGTATTAGTTCATTGCCAAAGTATTTATCTGCGGGCTCATTGCTAAGAACGAGGGTTGTTGGAATGTTCTCATTCTGCTGATGGACCGCTCTTAAGATCCGCTTGGATTGATGGTGTTGTTTGATGCCGCTCAATTTTCGGTGTAATGCAGAAAACTTGCTGCTCCTCTGCTTGGGCGAGCCTTTCGAAGTAGTCGGAGTATTCTGTGCGGACAACTTCGCATTGACCGAGTCTGAGGATGTTGGTGATTTGTTTGAGGTCAGTCTTGCAGATGCTACGGCAGGAATCTTTTGCTCATCAATCTCCTCCTTTATTCCACCACAGACTTCGACTTCAGTAAGCTCAGGATGTTGAAGCTGTAAGTCTATGCACGTGGGAAAACTCCATTCGACCAATGGCTCCCTATCCTCCTTTTTCAAGTTAAATGAATTTCTAGGTCTTTTAATCAGAGCTTTTGTCCCATACTGCAGGGCTGTCTTCCTTCTTATCAATTGAGCTAACGAGTGACTGGTGAAAGATGTCTTGACAAAGTTGTGCGATAAGAGCGCTTTCAGTGATGCTCTAGCTTGGGGTTCCTTCTGTAAGCAGCATTGTATAAACATCTTCAAATCATGGGAGTAATAGGGACCGACTAAGAGTGGTGGGTCAAGTTCAGGTATATCAAATAGAATTTTCATAGGGGAACAGTCTGAATATGGTGGAGCGCCTTTGATCAATTCTATTGTGGTGATACCAAGTGACCAAATGTCACACTTTTCATTATACCCTTCTCTTCTTAAAATAACTTCTGGCAGCATCCACAAGGGCGTCCCGACGAAAGTGTGTTTTTTGGCCTGGGAGATTGTGAGTTGTCCACTGACACCAAAATCAGCAAGCTTCACATGTCCTTGTTCTGTGATCAAAATATTAGCCGCCTTTATGTCACGGTGAATCTTGTGCTGAGAATGTATATACTCCAATCCTCTAAGGCAGCTTCCAATAATCAATGAAACGACGTCTTCATCCAATGACTTGTAATGTCTCAATAGATCTGCACATGAGCCACCACCGCAATGCTCCATCACAATCCACATGGTGTCATTTTTGACAAATGTGTTATAGTATTGAGTTATAAAAGGTGATTTTAATTGTGATAAAAATACAATCTCTTGTATGGCAATATTAATCTCTTCTGTTGACTCATCTAAGTTCACAATTTTGATAGCGACAATTTTGTGTGTTTGTTGATCAACACTGTGTTCAGATTAGTATACTCTTGAGTGATACTTTGTCAATTTTAATCTACCACTTACCCTTTATAAACATCTCCAAAGGTTCCTTTGCCAATGCATTTCTGGATTCTGTAACGATCAGAAGGATCCTCATTCATCATAACAGGATGTTGTCTTATAGCAAATACCACTCGGAAAGTTGTTGTTCGATAAGCTTTTACATGTATTGATTAAAATAGCTTGAAACAAAATAAAAACAAAAAATGAGCGGCGTCTCCACATTGTTACACAAAAGGATCCTTGAAAGATTTGAAATCATCATAAATTTATTACTACATATCAGAGTTAACTACAAACTTGAAATGTAAAAGTTTATCAAGAGAACGGAATACGGTACAAGACAGAGGAAAGAAAACGAAACTTGATCTTAATTAACAATCTTTCCAAGTTAAATGATACAGTTTTGATTTGTGCTCCGCATGGTAGAGAATATATGTAACTCCAAACAGAAGACTTTTTAACCTTATACAGCTCATCTCGTGATCTTAAAGAGTCAGGAAGCAAAACAGGACGTGTTTGGACACTTAATTGACAAGGGGCTTCAAAACTAAAACAAGTGCCCTGCAAACTGGACATTGGTTGGCAGCCCATCAGCTCACATATAAAGCATGGCAGAATTCAGAAACATGATTGTAATTGCCACTAAAAGTGGCTCCAGAGGCCTCTGACATGCTTTGTACCAAGTTGATCATGTTTTTGAGAAGCTTAGCCCTTGTTCTTGAAAAGTTGTCATCTCAGGATGATCGAATGAATCTCTTGACACTAAAACTGATAGAAGAGAAACGAATGTTAATAAAATTCTTAGGAGCTGCTTTTTTAATTTTCATAATACTATGACGAGCAATAAGCACTTCTTGATAAAAAATTGTTCCCAACAGGGCTTTATTAATATTGAAACAGTTAATTTTTCAAAATTATATAGAAATCAGCCCCTTTAAACTCCATTATTGTTAAATCCATTATTATTATTATTATTGTTATTGTTGTAATTATTACTGTTATTAGCAGTCATCTTTTTTAAAAAGTTTCTGGAATATCTGGCGGTAGCAGAAGTAGGAGACATGAATTTCTTGTCGGGAGTGTCGCCGTGGTTATCTTCAAGCTTGGTGTTGATTTTAGGTAATCCGCGGTGACTACCATTACTTGCAACAACACCACCGCTATTATAATTTTCCTTTACAATTTCTCTTGGCATACTGGTACCATATAATCTCTCAACTTTGGCCCTCCAGAATTTGGTAGCAGATTCTTCTAAGATTAAATTGTCATGTATCTTGTCGGACAAAGGTATTCCATTCAAAAGCAAAAACTCAGCAAGGTCGTAAATCTTCAGGTCACCTTGCACCAATGGTTTGGTCAAAGCATATTCGATCAAGTTGAAATCTTGATTGTTTTTTTCCAAAGTCATATCGGTCTTAGCTCCCAACCCCAACGACCATAACACCTCATAGAAGTCACGCTCTTTTAAACCATGCAACAATATGTTATTTGGAGATGAGTTTTCTGGAAGACGCTTCAAGAATTTCTTAGTCTTGTATTTTTCTGCGATGAACTCCAAGCGTTCATGATCAGATGCATTGCAATCGATCTTCAGTGAGAGACTCGTTGCCTCAAAATACTCATTCGATTTCGCATTATTTATGTGGGATATCAATGACGTTTGCTCAGTTGTGAAGTTGTCTAATTTTAGTGATCTCACTTTTGAAATAGAAGTTCCCAAATTTCTATGAGACGAGGAGCATTGAACACAGAAAATGACCAAGAGGTTCAAAGATATCCATTCAACACCATCCGAACTGCCACACTCGCAACATACCAAATTACTCTTCTCGATATTTTGAACTAAGCTTAAATTCTTCAATGAAACTGAAGAGACTCGTCTTTGGCGACCATCAACTACCTGCTTTATACTTCTAGTCTTGAGGTTATTTCCGAATCGAATCAATTGTCCAGCATCATAAAGCAGTTTGATCCAACTGTCTCTTTCAGACTCACTCACTGCTTGGTAGATGTTTTTAACCCCTTTTGAGGTTATGATCTCAAAACAATTTTTTCTTTTATCGTGAGTGATAGGTTTGATGGAGCATAAAGCTATATCTATCAGGGAACCCCTTTTTTCTTTTCCCTTTCTCCAATCCGAGTACTCTAGCAATGAGCTGTTTTCTAGGACGATCCATTGCTTATGCCATCCTTGCTTACCCTGCCCTCCGTATGTGTACAATATTCCAGATTTATGCAATTCTGAAGTATCTCCCTTCATCTCCAATGACTCTAAGACATCTGTCAACTCTTTCTCTGAAGTGGCATGTTCAATTTTCTTTCTCATCAATTTATTTTGACTGATGTGTTTACCCAAACTAAGTTGAATATCTTTTGGAGACTCGGGAAGTACCAATGATTGATTTTTATCAATATTGTTGGCAAAGGACATAAAATAATTGACCAATCCAGGAGTTGAGTTAACACTATTTCCAACGTCTTGCAAGTAGCTCAAGTAGTCGAATTTAGCAAGTTCAAAAGCTTTTCTTTTACCCAAGTACTTTTCATCTTTTGATTTCCCCGAGCCCAAGTATTTATTCAACCAGGCATAATATTTCTGACTTTCATCTTCAAACAGTTTCTTGCTTGGTACTAAAGAATTGACGTTGCTGTTGGCGGGAACAGAGCCTAAGGGAACTAAAACATTCATTTTTAAATTGTGCAGTAATTGCTCATCATCTATAGCACTATTTCTTAACAAAGGCTCAATACTTTGATTAATCAATTCCTTCAAAAAAGGATTTTCCACCACGAAGGCCTTAAGTGAGCTGACAAATTGAATTTTTGCCTCAGAAGTGGTAAGCAATTGATTCTCCAAATTTTTACCATTTGTAAGAATCAGCGATATAAGTTGTTTCAACTGTGGTATCGTCTCTTCGAAATTGCCAACCTGGGTACGAAATTCGGGTCCATCTGCAAGTGGGAAAGGACAAATTTCATTCTTGAAATCAATCACTTTTTTGGTGGGTGAATTAGAACTGGTAGTGGTACTGATGTTAGATTTCATGGGTGGGTTTGGCTTCTCATCCTTCCAAATAGAGAATTTAAGAAGTTTCTGAATTGTTCCTTGTGATTTGTTGACCAAATAAAATGTAAGTTTACCATGATCTGATGGCTTCAAGGAGACGGACGAGTTTATCTTGATAGGGGATTCATCAGTTGGAAATGTGTAATTGTGTCCACTCTTCTCTTGAAGTAAGCTTTGTATCGGCACATTACCAGTTTGCAAGAAATTGACTGAACCCAATGAGCGTACTCTTTCCCCACTGTATTTGGAATCCCTCAATAAATTGTTTGTTATTATTGTCAAATCATGGTCTTTTTTAACTTTAATTAGAAAAAGTTCATCAAAAACTGTCAGCTTTTCTCTATTAGTCTCTTTCATTTCATTCAATTCAGCTGTATTATAGCTCATTATCAATGTTATAGTGAGATCGTCGAAGCTTGATGGAATCCTGAGGAGCAATGGATATGATGATTCATCATCGTTAATTGATGTATTCTCAGTAAAGCTTAAAGGCTGTTTGAGAGCAAGCTGTTTCAATTGGGCTTTGAATTCGCTATTCTGACTTGGCGATGAACGTTCTATTGCAAGTGAGTTCTGATCAAGAGATATTGATGGTGATCTACCAAAGGCTCGCACAGATTCAAGGATGAGGTGTTTGTCATAATTAACGTAGGGGAAGGCGAGATTTGTAATATTCATCTTTAGTAAAAAGCACTCAATTTGCTAGTTGATAAGCAGAACATGAATAGCGTTAAACAATTAAAGAGCTATAGCTGTACAAGTTTGTATCTTAATATATATGAAGGGGGTATGTATGACCTTTGAAGTTTTGGCCCCATGTGCTCTTTTTGCTCTTGTTCTTGCAGAACAAATTTTTTAGAGAGAAGATAGATAGATAGATAGATAGATGTCTCCTTCATCTCTCTCACACAAGCAAGGACAAAGAAAGTCGTGTAGCAATCGCTCAAATGACAAAAAAGGTAAATTGTCGTGTAAAAATTATCGATCTGTTCATGATACCCGAATAGAGCAAAGACAAGCAAAGAAATCATGAGAGAAAAAAATTTGGTTGTGTGACACAAAGAAACAAAAAATAAAATCATCTTTCGGTTTTGCAGGGGAAAAAAAAAAATTTCCCACAATCAACAGCGCCACTAAAAGAAATAATCTACGGATGGTTTATAATCACCGTGTATTAGGTAGTAGGTTAGAAAACACAACAATTTGGGGTCTTTTTTTAGGAAACTATACATCATCTTCAAATCAGCTTTCAAGTGTTGCAGCTATATGAATGTCAGAACTGAAATTGATGAAATAAAACTCTATAATATTATAATTATATTTGCAAAAGTACAACACCCGATAATACAACTGAACTCTGAACTATTTTTACCTTAATCTAACAAATTTTATATATTTAAAACAAAACACTAATGTATTAAAATTAATAAATATCCAACCTCTTAGAATAAGAAAGCAACACCAGCGGCAACAGCAGCACCTAAGACACCAGCACCCATAGCGTTAGAAGCAGCAGCACCAGTTGAAACTGAGGTGGTTGAGTTTGAGGCATTTGAAGCATTTGATGAGTTGGCAGCTTGGACTGAGGCAACAGCAGCTAAGGCGACGACGACGTTTCTGAATTGCATTGTTATAATAATATTTGTCTAAGGAATGGAATATGTGGAACTACAAAAACAAAAGGAAATTGTAAACTTGTAGGGAGTTCAAAGTCTTTATATATTTCTGGTTTGGAGGAAGAGAAAAAAATTTTCCTTTCTTTTTTTCATATTCTGCTTTATGGAAATTTCTAATCTTGCCGAAAGTGTTTTTTTTAATATTCTGACACCAGCTGCGGTAGCTGCATGACAAAAAACACGAAACTGCTGCTGAGATGACTGTGCCGTGACTTTGAGTGCCACCACTCTTTCTTTCCGGGGCAGACCCCAACCTCGAAACCTTTTTAACAACCATAACAACTATCACTCTTATCTCGATCTGTCTATCTGTCTATCTATATACCTATCTATCTCTTGTGCGTGGTCCCTAGATACAGTGCCTCACAAAAACTATTTCTACAGACACACCCGGTTCAATGCCAAGACACAGATTACAACTTTTGAATGAACCGTATACTTCACAAGCAACATCTAATGATATGGTCTTTGCTACTATGCCAGACTAAATAAATTAACAGGCTATAAGTATTAGTCTGTTACAAAAAAAAAATTGTAGAGTTTGCTCTACTATGCTCCACAGCACTTTTTGAAAATAATCGTGACACAACAAAAAGGTCGGAAGTCTCGAGATTTCGGTAGTGACACACCAAAATGGAGAAAAAAATTTCTTTTTCAAAACATTTCTATTTTTAGCTAAAACACAACAAGGATAATTAAAATCTCAATTAGGAAGGTGATGCTGCTTATTCGAGCGAACACGATTTGTATTTTTCAATGCAATTACAGGGAAAAATTTAAGCAGATGAAATTTAGTTGTTAGACCCACCTCGCTCACTGTAGTTGCATCTTGTTTCCTATACTTTAACAATACCACACGGATATCATTAAGCAAACTCTATTCTTTTGGGAATAATTAGTACTGGCCACGAGTAAATCATAGATTTGCTATCTAACAGCCCTCCGAGGAGCTTTATTGTTAAAAGCGTTCCTTGGGAGATTATGCGATAGCAACTAAATTATTATCGCAGTAATATTTTAACTAAACCATAACAAAGATTGGAATTGATCGATTTTGTATGAATACATGATTTAAGAAGCGCTCTTCTATTGAAATACTTTAATTGCGAAGTTCACTAGAACTCAGGTCTTTCAAATTGCTTTCTACAGCCGCTTCTTAAAGAGGCCCCTTAGTGAGTGAATGTTGTAGACGCGATTGCACTGATAATTGCCATAATTATTATTGCCTCCTTTTTTTTTTTTTTTTTTAATTGTTTTATCTGCTTTCGTTTCGAGGATGATGCCTCAGGTGAAGCAAATATTTTAACAATAGGAAGGGACATCATTTTGTGATTAATTCTATGTTTATTGTGTCGTTGGGAACCATATAAATTAAAAATAAAGAGTAATAATTATGTCATAGCACTGCTCTTCAATAACACTAGGGTCCTCATATCTATCGGCTAACTCTTCATCTTTACCTTAACTGAATAGTTCGTTATTGTTATGGATCTTTAGTATGATCAAGCTTGATAATAAGGTTGGGAACTTACTAGGTGCCCTATTAGGTACAAAACGAATCCTCTCCAAATGATCTCAATACGCAGCTATAAGCCAGTAGAAACCCGCAATCCGTTTTGGGAAAAACATGCTTGCTCCTGTCCCCCAATTGCGGCCATAGATGGTGTCTAATTAACCTAATTCGAAACGTTATAAGTGTTGTAAAAGGTGACAAATAATACCTGTTTGCCAAGGACCCTTAGTTTAGCATGAAAGTAAGGCTTTAGATCCACAAAGATGGGTGTAGGCGCCTTATTCACCATCGTTGCCATCCCTTTCAATTTCAACAATCGCCAAAGAAAATTTTCTTTCAACTTTTTTCTTTGCCAGGGTTATCTTGTGAAAAGATTACTAGGACTCTGGCTAGGCTCTGGCGAGAGGATATTATGTTCGTGCTGCTTCAAAAATTCATTTGTTATTAAATTTCCTAAAATGGACAATGTAAGTATAAACGCCTTAGACACAAATTTGCAAGCAGAGAGCTGCCCCAATTAACGCGTCACATTCGAAAAATTTCCTCTCACATTAAAAAAAGTAGTAGGGCCTTTGAGGCAGGATGGTCTGCACGGTGTGGCTTTTGCTTGGTGAGTTGAGTGGGGCTCCAGAGAATTACTCATTTAAATGCTGGGAACTTGGTGGAAAATTGGACAGTATGTTACACAGAGCTATATAACTTTTGATGTGATTATTGAGGTGACCATGAACATGATCTGCTATGTACTCACATTCCAATAATCGACAAAGAACCATGGGAGAGTAAAAAGGAATTTCTTAAGGAAGAAGTATTGCAAACTATGCGAAGAACAAATAGCATTAACATCTGGCGTTGCATGTAACTTACATTGTTCGCGGATAAGTAGCAAAGTTGAACATGGTGGCCTAACTATTCAATTACAGACCTCATATTCGAACCCGCTTATTTAAGCTGGACATTTTTGTTGTTACTGTTTATGCATAGCTTACAATATTTTTAAATAACGAGATGCCAAACTCAAAGAGAGAAGAAAAACTTCTAGACCACCGAAATGCAATAGCAAAAGAGAAAAGAAATTCTATGCGCTTTAAAGGACCGGTCAACCTCTTGTGACACTCCAGATACTAGTCAAACCGGCAATTCCGGTCATCTCGCACCATACCGGACTGTCACAAACGTAGTTGAATCAGCTGTTCGGGGCTGTACCCGCAACCACACATCACGCTCTCATCAGTCACAAAGTCACAGCTAGAGTTAAGTGTCTGTGTGTGTGTTAGTCAGTCTAATTGGTGACTCAGCTAGGTTTATTCACGGTAATATAACTAGGGCAGTGCTTTTGGATTGTTTCTATTATTACTCAAAGTTGTTTATTGAATAAGATGAAGATCATCTTAACTATGTCTCAGTCGGACTACTGAAACAACATCCCATCTCGATTGATGATAAAAATTTAGATGGTTTTCTACAGTAAATCTCTCTACGCTCAAATAGCCCTTACTGACTTAAATTAGAGGATGCAAATTACTGAGTTTTCCATGCTATGCAAGATACTGCAACTGGTGTTAAAATTGAAGTTGACCATAGGCTTATTTCCTCACCAGACCATCCCACTTAAAATTTTATTTATTTATTTATTTATTCTTTCTCCCCCCCCTGTTTAGTGCAAAAATGACGCGTTTTTGTGTTTATATTATTTATTTATATTCAAATTTCGCTTGATTGGGTGTTCTTATATCTCTAAAGACACGTTTCACTGAGATGTGGTTCGAAATTCAGAATGTTTTCAGCAATATGGAGTCGGAATCTCATTAGTATGATTGATTGCAATAAACTTGAACGTGGGGTTAACTGTGCTCAAGTTAACGAAGTAAACAAATAAACAACAAAGCTCAATTCTTTCATGGCCCAGACTTTCAAGACACATTCCAGATATGGATGTTCTTTGTGAGGCGGTTTGTTTACTTTTCCTTGATTGTACAGCCATAAAGAAAATACCGGTTACCTACCTACCAACAATGCCAGAAAAGGTTACAGTAAGGAAGACAACAAAGACCCTAGAGAAATAAAGTGAACATAAACAAAAAACTCATCGATTTGAATTTGTACACCACCTCAATTTAACCTTCGTAATAAGATGAGATTAATTTCCTTGAAGAGAGAATTCCTCAAGCTCACCAACGAAGTTTCCTTCCAGAAGAATGCAGACTGACCCACGAATTGTATAGATCGAGAAGTAGCTGACAAGATCGCCTCATTGATCCACAGAGCCCTAGAACAGGGCTTTAAGATCATACAGACATGACTTTGTCATAAAAGCTTTTTCACGGTCCTAAACGTCCAATTCGCTTGTAAATGGGCCAATATTCTTCCATCACAGAATCGGTCAACAAAGAACCTGTCAACGTTGGAAAGGAAATCGCAAAGTTCAAGATTCAAAACGAATCAAGATTAAGCGAATAAAAACTCCCAACCAGCGAAAAAAACTATAAAGTCTGACAGGTCCACTCAAATTGGTTGAGGAAAATAGCCCAGTCGCCAATACGGCAAACAGACTATCTCAACCATCGAGAAATGAAGAACTGGTGAGGTGGTGTGATTTGATTTACGCATAAAGACACATTGAACCTGACGGTTTAAGAAATCGTGGTCAGTCAACTTAAGAATATGCGATTGAAATAATGATGATGAAGATATTGGTGTTTGAAGCTTTTGATAAAAAAACACTAAGTGTAGAATAGAACAGGCCACGCTCAGGAATGAAAATCGCCTAATCCTCATTATTGAGCGACCGCTGCTGATCAAATGGATCCGCTTTCTGATGTTTCTTCCTGTTACATTGGACAGACTGCAAATTTTTTCTCTTACAAATAAATTTACTAATAAAAAAATATTCTTTCTACTTGAAGAACAATAGGTTATTTGGGGGCTGTTGAAATATATCTATCTATACAAGTAAGTCATTTCTTCAGCCTTTTGTTTCCACCACCTTCTCTCCAAAACCATAACAGTTCAATACTGTAATTTCTAACACTAAGATTTCTCTCATGAGACTCATCGCTAAACTCTTCCAATGTGCTTATAATTCTCAACTCATCGATCAAGTCCCATAACTTATCAGCCAAATTATTTTCGTCATCTTGATCCTCCACCACTTCACCTGACTCGTCAACGCTTTGAAAGTTGTATTTGTTCTTCCCCAATTTGTGAAGAATCCTTCCTATGGTCTGAATCGCTATACATCTTTGAGCTTGAAATGTGGATCTCGCATAATGGGATAGTTCAGACAAGGTGTACCCCAGCAATTGAGGTTGTTCAGCATGATGATGTAAACCGAGGTATGTCGGCATCTCATTCGAGTCAGCAGGATTGATCAAATCACCTTTGAAATCAAATCTCAAATCTCCAACGGTTTCAATAATTTCAGGAGCTTTAGTATTAGGCACAGGTTCCATCCATTTCAAATTCTCCGTGTTTTTGGGCAAGTCTGGGAAATATTTCTCGTATAATTTTTCATTGAAGTCAGGGTCATTCAAATCAAGCCTGTAGTCAGTGGAAATGTCATCACTCACCACAGTTGATGGCAGTTTGGGAAAATGTACGGCAGAAACTGGATTTATATCATTCTCAGCTTCAAATTTATCAATTTCATCAGCAGTTGGCACACCAGAATTTGGAATCAAATCATCCAAATCTTCAACATCTTCAAACTCTAACCCTTCATATTGTTCTTTAAGCTCATTTTCAATCACCTCATTTTCGTCGTTGAAGCTGACAACTTTTTCAAATTTTTTCAGAATTTCGGAGTTTCCTATGTCTCTTTTCATATCTTCTTTCGGTTTGATGCCTAAAGCCCTATTTACAGCATTTTCATCCATCGGTTTACCGTAATCGTTTGCTTTCGAGCTTCCATACCACTCACCAGTTTCTTCTTCCAAAGGTGGAGCATCTGGCTTCCTACCCATACTTCTATTCATCAACATTTGAAGAATGTCTGGGTCTAACGAGTCGATCAACTCCTGCTTCTCTTTTTCTCTTTCTTCTACCGACATTCGACTCAAAATCTCAATGTTTTCTTGATGTATTCTCTCAGCTTCTGACATTCCTTCGTAGTTCAATTTCCGATCACTTTCTTCTGCAAATGTATTCAAACCATCCAGATTCTTCATGAAATCCTTTTTGTCTTCAGTTTGTCTCAATTTGGAAGCATTTGACATCGATGAGATTCCTTTTTGTTGCAATCTTGATCTCCACAGGCTAGGCTTCTGCTTCAGTATCGTGGGAAACCCCAGCGAAGTTCCTGGAGTTGGAAACGAGAGCGGCTCTGGCGGTGGAACCTCTCGCTCTACTATCTCTCCTAAAAAATTCATTTAGTTGAAGCGACTGTATAAAATGATATATTGTATTAACAAACTCTTTCACCTAACAACTTTTTTTTTTCTTTCTTTTTATACATCTCATAAGCAGAGAACTAATAGAAGATTGAAATCGTTGTATTCCCAGAACATGTCCAGGATATCAATCAATAGGGAGATTACTTGACTTAATTACTGTCGGCTGTATTGATCTACGTCATATGTGGTCAACAGAATAAAAGAATTGAATTAAAAGAAACCACGCACATCGAAGGACTACACTGTAGCACCTGAACTAAATTAACACTGAGACTCAAATGATTGTAAAATTGCATTATGAAATTTCTGTAAGTAGAGCAGCCTGAACTCACTGGATGTGCATGTGTGAAAAGAAAGATAGTGGCTTTTAAATAGAGCCATAATTGCCACCGCTGGTGTTGCCAGGATGAGTTATCCTGTTTGCATGAGACAAATTTGAACCCGATTCGTAAGGGTAACAGGAGATGATATACCAAGAGTGTAGAAGGCCTGGAACAAACCCGAGCAAACACAAAGCTATGTTAATCCAGACTAAATCATGTTTGTTAGCGAATTGTTATCTTTTGATTTACAAATTAAACTATCCTTGTTTCAATCTTGTACTCACAGTCGGCAGAAGTGAAACCTCTTTTGATCAAAACAGGAATTGGAGGTAAGAAAAACCCTAAAACAGCTAAGAACCAATCTTGAGCATGCATTTTTTTCGAAGTAAATTGATTGATCAACTAAATTGGATAATAAGATAGATGATTTCGTTTGTAATCAAATATAACAGAAGAATTGCACTTTATACAAAATGTTGCACGCAAAAAAGCAACCTACTACTATTATTACTTGGACCGCCGTATCACTTAACATTTATACGAGTTCAGCCTTTTTGATATCCCAAACACGTCAACTAAATCCGCTACCCATCGTGTTGGTTAAGCTAACGTTTGATATCACCCGATATCCATTGATAAACTCTACGTGTTACTCTATACACTTCTAGTGGTATTGTTCTCATAGATGTCGAATCAGAGCCCTCATAGAATGACTCGAATTTCTCACTTAAAATTGATATGTTACCAACTGTGGAGTTGTTGCATCTTTAGAAAAGGCTTTTAAAATCATCTAACATGTTCAAATAACACTCGCATTTGATCCAAATTCATCCTCATATCACAGCTCATAAATTTTCACCGAGAACAATAACTGTTGATGCGTTTGGCAAAACCTTTCAAAAATATCCTCTTTTTAGTCAAAAGATCATTCCAGACTTCTCCAGAATTTTCTACGGAGAAAAAAAAAAATTAAACTTATGACATAAATACAACAGTCCATCTCTCAATGTCAAACTCCAGTCTGGACACATTTATTTGACATCAAGTAGAAATCATGTTACGTTCATCTCAAAATCTCAAACAAGAACTCATCAATGATACTCGTAGGCTTACAATATTGAAAGGGCAATCAACAAGGTTGTTGTCTACACAAAAACCGAGTTTGCTGCTATCTTCATTAGCCACACCGCAGTCATCGATTGATGGGAGAAGACTTCAAAGACAATCACAAGTGGTCAAATTTAATAAAATTGGGTTGATGCAAATGAGATTTGCATCCCACAGTCCTCAAGGCGGTGGCGGTTTTGGAATGGCCTCAGGACAAGAACAAGAAAATGAACCAGCATTACAAAAATATGGAACAAATTTGACCAAATTGGCTAAGGATGGAAAGTTGGATCCCGTCATTGGAAGAGATCAGGAAATTCGTAGGACGATTCAAATTCTTTCTAGAAGAACCAAGAATAACCCAGTGTTGATCGGTAAGGCTGGTACTGGTAAAACAGCCATATTGGAAGGTTTGGCTCAAAGAATTGTTAGAGGAGAGGTTCCAGAGAGTATGAAGGAGAAAGAGGTCATTGCATTAGATTTGGGTTCATTGATTAGTGGAGCGAAGTTCAGAGGTGACTTTGAAGAAAGGTTAAAAGCAGTCTTGAAAGAGCTCGATGAAGCCGATGGTAATGTTATTTTATTTATTGACGAATTGCATATCTTGTTAGGATTGGGTAAGCTGGATGGCTCGATTGATGCTTCAAATCTATTGAAACCGGCATTGGCAAGAGGTAAATTGCAATGTTGTGGTGCTACTACTCTTGATGAGTATAAAATTATCGAAAAAGATGCCGCCTTGGCTAGAAGATTCCAACCTATTGTTGTTCAGGAACCATCATTAGAAGATACCATAAGTATTTTAAGAGGTTTAAAGGAAAGGTATGAGTTGCATCATGGTGTTCAAATCAATGACAATGCTTTGGTCACTGCTGCGATTTACAGTAATAGGTATATCACTGACAGATTTAATCCTGATAAATCTATTGATTTGATTGATGAAGCTTGCAGTGTCTTGAGATTACAACACGAGGAAAAACCGGATACCATTTTGGATTTGGAAAGATCTATTATGACCATCAAGATTGAATTGGAAAGTTTGAGAAAAGAAACAGATCCAATCTCAATTGAAAGAAAACAAAAACTTGAAGAACAACTCGATATCAAACAAAAAGAAGTTGACAGATTGACAAAAGTGTGGGATGAAGAGAAGTCAAAGATCGAGGCAGTCAAGAATGCTAAGGAAAACTTGGATAAAGCGAGATATGAGTTGGAAGTTGCCAGAAGAGTAGGAGACTTTGCAAAGGCTTCAGAGTTGCAATACTCAACCATACCAAGATTGGAAGAATTAGTACCAAAGGATGGTAGTGCTTTGAAACCTAAGGAAGGTTTACTTCACGATGCTGTTACCTCGGAAGATATTGCTAGAGTTATCTCGAGAATGACCGGTATTCCAGCCCAATCATTGATGACTGGCGAAAAAGACAAGTTGTTGTACATGGAAAACTCACTCAAAGGTAGGGTTGTGGGTCAAGATGAAGCGATCTCGAAGATTGCGGATGCAGTTAGATTACAAAGAGCTGGCTTGACAAATGAGAAGAGACCTATTGCTTCATTTATGTTTTTGGGTCCAACAGGTACGGGTAAGACCGAATTGACTAAGGCCTTGGCTCAATTTTTGTTCGATGATGAGAATTCTATTGTTAGATTTGACATGTCCGAATTCCAAGAGAAGCATGCTTTGATGAGGTTGATAGGTGCTCCACCTTCTTATGTCGGTTACGAAGAAGGTGGTGAATTGACCGAAGCTGTTAGGAGAAAACCATATGCCATTGTCTTATTTGATGAATTTGAAAAAGCACATCCTGATATTTCTAAATTGTTACTTCAAGTCTTGGATGAGGGTAAATTGACTGATTCTCAAGGGCATCACATCGATTTCCGTAACACCATCATTGTCATGACATCAAATATTGGTCAAGAGTTATTACTTCATGACAAGGAGTTAAACAATAAATCAGGACACGTCTCGAAGGAGACTCAAGAGCAGGTTATAGAATTGATGAAGCACCATTACCCACCAGAATTCATCAACAGATTAGACGATGTACTCGTTTTCAACAGATTGTCCGAAGAATCTTTACGTAGTATTGTCAATATCAGAATTGATGAGATTCAAGAAAGACTCTTGGACAGAAGAATAGTATTAGACTTGACAGATGATGCCAGGGCATGGTTAGCCAGACACGGGTATGATCCATTATATGGTGCTAGACCATTAAACAGGTTGATTAAAAGGGTTATTTTGAACCCAATGTCGAGATTGATGATCAAAGGACAAATCAGAGACAATGACAAAGTTGAGATCGTTGTGGAAGATGATGAGTTAGTAGTCAAGCCAAACAGAACAGAACTGGAAGTAGAAGAAGAGGCAAAGCGTCTACTGGATGAAAAGTAAATGAATTGGAAATGAATTTTTTTGTATATAGGTTATTTTTTTAAAAATTATTAGGGAGGATTGGGAACTCAAACTGTAGAATGTGGCGCCTTTCAAGTCGATTTCCTAGAGAATTTGTTGAATGTGCCAGTTCGAAAGGTATTCAGCTTTCTATTGTTAAATTTAAAACTTGGTCGAACACACAAAATAAGCACTAATTTGAATAAAGGTTTTAAACTGTTAGTATTCTAATTAATTTTCCATGCTACCATCCCTCTCGATAAAATCTTACATATCTCACTAATTCAAGAACCTAATTACATTCAATTTTATCAAAAGTTACCAATGTTTGTAATGCCACCGTATCATTTGACAAGCACTGTCAACAGCGTTATGTACAGTGATTTTCAAATCAAAAAAATCTTATGAAGAACCAATAATTCGTGAAGCTACTTTCTTTACAAAGTTTTACTACTACCATCTAATCACGAACCAAGCAAATTTTATACGGCCTTCAATGGATGTTCACTACAAGCATTCGGTTTCAAAAATATTGACCTCTTCCCTCAATTTCAAAGGCTCAAAAAATAGTTGAGGCATTTTAAGATAATGATTCCAAAAAAAAAATAATGAAGGATGCGAGGTTCGAACTCGCGCGGACGACTGTCCAGTAGATCTTAAGTCTACCGCCTTAGACCACTCGGCCAACCCTCCAGTTTATAATGGGCAAACAAGTTTTATGTTACATACTTGTCTCATATTTATTTGCCCTTGAAAAATTGCCCCCGAAATTTGCTTTATTTTGTTATTATATACCCCTCAGGGTTATATATGTGTATTAAATCTTGAAAAATACAACTTTTAGAATGATCATCAACGATAAGTCATCCTACAACCTGTTAGAATATTGATGGAATGCTCATAAGGCATTTCATCATATCAATCCTTGGCGTTACGCCGCATACGTGATCAATGCAATATCTCTTAGTTTAATTAGTTATTCGTATATAAGTGTTTAAAGATATCCTCAACTCATATTGTTACATGAGTTGAAGAGAATAATACTATATTATATTATATACAAAGAAGTCCAATAACGCCGAAATCAACTACAACCATTCAGCAATCCTCTCAAGACTCATCATCTTCCTGCCCGACTTTTTACTCTCTTGTTCTGTTCCGGCCCCTGCCAGGATTTTTGTCACAACAGACATTTGAATCAAGTAAGAAGGTTTTTTCCAGTTGGGAGGTGAATAGTTTTCTATTCATCAAAACTCTTAGAGTTTTTTCCGAGCTTGCTATGATTTGTCGCTTCTTTACTTTATTCAAAGACAAGTAAATATATAGTTTTTTATAACCATATATAGTCGAATAAAGTCCATTAAATAAAAAAAAATATCTGTTTCTTTCTTTGTGATATTTTGCTCTTACAATTTTATTCAAGTTTACTTTGATTAATCCGTCACCTCTACATTTTATTCCAAGACAAGTAAATATATATTCATATACAGTCTCATAAAGATGCTTTTAAAAATTAAAAATCCACTTTGAATACTACCACAGTGAATTTTACCCCATTATGACAGCTTTTAAAGCACTTAGCGTGGATGTCCTTACACTTTTCATACCAACTGTTATCTTGGTCTAAACGAGGTCGTTGAATCCGTGGAACACATGGTTAATGAATGACCAGTACCGTGATATTGGAGAGCCTGAAGAAGTGATGGTACATGAAATGCAAAAAAATAGTGCACGACTCGTATTTGTAACATCGTGATGCTAACAAATACACAGTCAAAAGAAGTATAAGTGTTTACCTCCCGCATCAAACATCGTCAGGTGGACGGTTATACCTCTTCTCATCTAGCCAGTAGTCGCCCACTTCGAAATTAGGATGAGGCTCAAAATCTGGTGGCAAGGTCAATGGTTGTTCCGATGAGCCTTCATTCAGTTCATTATTTCTTTCATGTAACGGCAAATTATGTTCAACATCTGTGTCGTGGGGTGTGCTTGCATTTGCAACACTACCTATATTGCTATTGACATTCCGTAAACTGCTATGGCTATCGTGGTTGTTGTTGTTGTTTATCGTGTCGGCGCTTCCAGGATGTAATAGGGAGACAGTCCGATTCTTGGTTGTATTCCTCGAATTGGTGCGAGCCAGGGCCAACAGCCCTGAAGAATCGGAAAGGTAGCTGATATCAGACCTGCTGATGTAGGAATCTACCAGATCATAATCACCATCTGACGAAAAGATGGAGATATTATTCAACTCGTAACCATCACGATCAGAAACGTGGCGGTTTTTATGGGATTTTTTGAACTTGTTGAGTTTGAAGCGATATTGATGGTGGCGTGAGTTTGTCTCATCATCTGTTTCATTACCAGTGCCAGATATTGTCGAAGTCTCATCAATTGCTCTGCCCACAATACCTTTCAACTCAATCTCCTTCGACAACAACTCTATGTCAAAAATCCATTCCCAGATCAAAGCACAAATCATAATTTGTCCGAAAGTATAAAACATTCCACTCCAAGTACGTAAAGTCAGTGCGTATCTAGACAAAATATAAAAAACCAAAGGCGTTAACATGAAAATTATGGTCACGATAGCCAAAGGTAGCGTGTGAATGTTGTAAGCCACATGACCCTTGTTAATTGTATAATTGATGAAAAACACAATGAGCGTGACTTGAATAAGGAGTTGTGAAATAACACTTAATACCTCTATGGGCACAATTCTTGTCTCTGGGAAAATCCCTGTTCTCTGATAAAAAAAATTCAAACCAACCAACAATGTGTCCAGCACAATGGTAACGATTCCAAAATATGTGAGTTTTTTTTGATGATGCACTGGTGTTATGTATAATAATACATCTAACCATGCAATCCACGTCACCACTTGACACACCATCATCAACACCAAATAGCATAACCCATTCAAAATACTCTCTTCGAAATGACTCACGTTTTGAATATCCAACTTTGTATCATCCCGCATCAAAGTTGTCGTCTGCCCTAAGATAATTGACACCGATATCGAATACAACAGTGTGGCAAATTTAATAGTGTGTGGTTTCTTATGCGATGACAAAAATAACGTCACCAATAACATCCATGATGACACCACGATGGCACTGTAAGCGTACAGGATGGCAATCATCCCTGAACGAAAGGAATCGATGCTGCCACTCGTCACCAAGCCCAGTGTGATATCAAGTTCACGTAAGTATTCGATATAGTATTGGTAAACTTGTTCATAATCTGCTGAGCAATTTGTAATGTATAAAGCTGGGGTTCTTATCGTCTCGTTATGGGATCTAATCAAATGGTTCGAAGTGTCATAGAGTGACAATGTGCCATGCGGTATGTAGTAGACTGAGCAATTTGAATAATTCATAAAAGAGTTGGTTGTCATATTGATGTCATTTGCAAAGCTCGTCGTTGTATTATATCTATTTCATGGTAACCTTAATAAGTCTTTACAAACAATTTTTTTTTTTTCTTTTTCGCCTTTCTTTTCAATCAAGGGTCTATTTAAATCAGCTTACATAATACAATTCACATGGGTACATCATAAAGTCTTTACTATAAACCTTTTCTTATATGTACATTCGATCCTCTCCTATTACCGGTACTTGTGTCTCTATTGCTATTATTTGTAGTATGGCTCGGTCTTATATATGTGCTCGACGATGAGCCATTAGATCTTCCACCAGTAGCTGCTAAAGAAGATGCGTGGTGTTTTCTAGAATGTTTACCCTCCAACTCTCTGGAATCGATGTTTATGATGTACGATCTCTTGATCCGATTTGGATGTTCTGGGTCTTGATTTAATGTCAACTTTTTCATAGATGTTTGGCTAATTGGAATGTTTATTCTAAATTCGGCAAAATCGTTACCCTTCACTTTATTGATAGCAACTTTTGATTGAAGTTCTCTAACAAACATAAAGTTGTTAATTCCTCTTTTATAAAAAGTTGATGAAAATCCCTCTGGAAATTTGATGGAATCGTCCAACACAAACCTATCGATAGTTTCGTTTGAATTGGAAATGTCATAATTACCTTTGAATGTGGGTAATGTCACTTCTATGATATCTTCTTTTTCATTATCTTCTTTTGAGATGTCCCAAGGCCTTTGAGATTGAGGCTGAAGCTCCTTCAAAATGCGATTTGATGTTAAAGGCTTATGTGTTGCCGATTCCAATTGAAACTTTGGAAAGTTGATGGACTTGCTATATGTATATTTGGACTGTTGCGGCACTGGTGTTAATGGCTCAGATGGATCAGAACTATGACGTTTCATAGCATGTTGTTGAGGAAAATAGTCAGTTTGCTGTTGTTCAGCCAGGGGCGAAGGGAAAAATCTCGACAGTCCTCTCAAATTACTTGGTGTTGTCAGTGTTGTTGCATCTAACAATGGCTCAGAGTTGTTTCTCGTTTCTCTAGGAGAAGACGACCAGCCTGGGGAAGATAACAGATCTCCCAACTTTGGTGTAAATATAAAATCCTCTTTTGGCAATGGAGTATTAGAGACACTACTCTCCTTTGTATTCCAAACATTGGTAGGTGACTTCCAAAAATCTAGTTTTTCCGAAGAGTTATGAGATAAATAACTCGAGTCAAAACTATGATGGTGAGGTGTATTTTTTGGTAAAATTGAAGTTGGAATGCTGGCAGTTACATGACTATCAACAACTTCAATTTTACCTGTAATTGGATTATAAAGCTCCTGTTTCACAGGTTCAGAACCTGTATATTTTGGATTTAGTTGTGGCGGTTGAGGCGTCCGTTCTTGAAATGAAATTTTCTCGAAATTGGAGGAGAGTGTTGCTGTATTGTATCTATTGAAGGAATTTCGGCTTTGGAAAAATTGATTGTTGTTATTGGTCTGGTAACCATTGTTGTCATTTTTTGTATTGGACATTGCATGATTATTGTTATCAGCAGCTTCAGCAAAACTCAATGATGAAGACGTGGATCTCCTGACATCCATTAAGGGAGCAGTATTAGTCCATCCATTATTTTGTGGCATGGTTTGTCCTCCAATTCCACTAAACAAATTGGGTTTTCTCTTTGAATCTGTATCAGGTGGTATTGATTGTTGTTGTTGTTGGTCTTGTTGCTTTTCTTGTTGAGGTTGTTGAATCAAGGGTGGAATTGGTTGTGATTGTGGTTGTTGCTTCTGCAGCTTTGGCAATACAGCTGGGGATGGTGATGAGACTAAATTGAGTTGTTGAGAATTTATGGGGATAGTGTTGGGAGTGGTATTAATTGGCAGCCTCTCTGGAGCAGATGGTGCAGGAAAATCAATTGGGTTTTGTAAAGAGGTCCAGATTGTTTCGTTAAAATTGTCATCTTCTTCGTCATCTATATCAGCCCAACTAAAACCACTTGTTGGAGGCAACGATAGATTTGAAAAGGTAAACCTTGAAGTCTCGACTTTCTTCGGCTCTGTAGAAATTATTTGCTTCGACTTCAATTCTTTCTTAGTATCAGGAGATGTACTTCTACTTTTTTTCCAATAATTCTTGTCGTCGTCTATCAACTTGGATGTGAGCAGTGATGACCCATTACTCAACAGTGAAATATTAGTACCTTGTATAAGTGGTGTCAGAAATCTCTTTTCGGGTATGATCTTCAACTTTGGTCCCGAGGCCAATGAAAGAGTCTTTATACCCAATTTGTTGCCATTACCAGCGGGTGATTGTAATTGATGTGATCGTTGATTTTCCAGAGATAATGGTGAAAATCTGTTTTGGCTTGAATAATTCATCGAAGTATTATCTGAATTGTTATTTTTAAGATTGGTGAAATTGTTTGAAACTAGTGTTGTGACACCACCTTGAAATTGAGATGAGCTCGTATTAGAGTTGAGTGAAGATGTTGGGGTCTTAACTTTATTAATGGGAACCGGTTGTGGACTTTGTTTGAATAAATTATTGACAGATTGTGACTTGAACTTTTTCATGGGCTTCTTAACTGTGGTGATGGCATTATTGGGTGTGCTGGTAATATCTTGACCAGTTACCGCCGAAGAAAAACTGGTGGTGGTGGTGTTGATTGTAGTGAAGGTGTTGCATGTCTCATTACTGCTAGAAAAACTTGACGAAGTAGCGTCCTCGGACATTTGTCGAAAAGATTCAAAGTCAATTGGCTGAGAAAGAATGTAGATGCAGGAAGCAGAAGTTTGGAGGAGTTGATCGATGCTGACGAATGCTTTAATATATTCAAATGCAGATCGAAATCAAAAATGTGTAATCTTTTGTGTCCTTACATTTTTCTTCTCTTTATTGTTCTGTCTGTATATTTTTGACTGTGTCATCAAAAAATGGTAGTGCATGATTAATTCAATCAATATCCAATTAGGAAACCTCACAAGGCAGCGCAAACAGCAACCACAACCAGATTAATTTGCTTCTTCTTTATTCTTCTAATAACTTACCAATTGCACAAATGAGACTTCTTGTTGTTGTCAAGTCAGTTAACACCTCAATATGAAAAACTCTTAAACCTTTGTGTGTGTCTGTGTCTGTGTGTTTATCTTATTTTTTTTGTTGTTGTCTCTTTGTAAGTATGTCACACGCGCTTAGTCTTTTAATAGTCCCTAACTAGTCTTTGCTGAGTGACTCCCTCCCCCAAAATAAAATAAAATAAAAATAAAAACGGCGGCCGGAGAAAAAACCCAAAAAAGAAAAAAAAAAAAAAAAAACTAAAAATCAATAAACAGAGAGATGAGTCTCTAACGACATAAAAGAAAAATTGTGACATCAAAAACTATACGGTATATATTACTTTTAATTCAATTGACATCAAAAACTATATGGTATATATTACTTTTAATTCAATCGAATAAAATTATATATATATAATCTATACATGACAGATATGAACTTTCAACCATGGCAGCGCCATAACTCTACATCACCCGAGAGTATAGACTTGAACACTAACACAGGTAGCAGCAGTATTGAAAATAACGTTGTCAACACCGCCAATACTACTCCATCATCGTCCACTTCAACTCTTATACCGGGGATTAAAAACTCAATCTTGCAGAATCTGCGACACCAACAACCTTCACATTCATCCTTCAACAATAGATCGGTACTGAGCCAATTCAACGAAGATGTTTCAAGCGCGGTGCTGGCTCTGGTTCAAGTGAAAACTCAACCACAACATGAACAAGTACATGAACAGGTACAACAGAGAATTTCCAAGTTAGCCCGTACAAACAATCCACAACATCAGCAACCTGGTAGCAGTACTGGCAATAGCTCTCATTTGATGCATCAGCATCAAAATATACGGCAACAAGTCCAGCAAATGCCCGAGTTTGACAACAGCAGCAACAGAGAACAGTTATTATCGAACAGAGAACAGTTGTTATCGAACAGAGAACAGTTGTTAGCGAACAGAGAACAGCCTATTTTACATTTACAACAACAACCACACCAGCAGCAAGAAGAACAATTACAATCACAACCACCATCTCAACAAGCACGGTATCAACAACCTTTGGTATCACTAATGTCACATTCCAATCAGCAGCAACAACCTCAAGTGGCAGCGAAAACGGACAAACAACAACAACAACAACAACTGCCAGTCGACAGAAATGGTAGGCAATTAACGAACACCAAAAGAGCTGCTCAAAATCGAAACGCCCAAAAGCTGTTCAGGTTGAGAAGAGAACAATACGTCAAGGATTTGGAAGAGGAAGTGCGTGAAATTAAAATGTTGAGAAGCACTATAACTTCTTTGAGAGATGAGAACCTGCTGTTGAGAGACTACATCGTGACATTACAGAGCAAACTTCAAAAAAACGGACAAAAAGACAATAGTGACGTTGCCATCCCCAAAGAGCAATAATTGGGATAATCCAGTAGCAATGTTAATGATAGAAACACTGTCGAGATTACAAGAAGTTTTCAACTGGTGAAGATATAATATGAACTGACATCAGTGTGTCGGTTGGTGAAGAAAACATACCCGATGGAAGAAAACATTTACAAAAAATATCAAATTATAGAAAGGAAAGAGAGGAAAATTAACATCGTGGAGATGGTTTTCATCGTTTCCCCTGGATTAATGAGTTGAGACTTTTAAAAGCAAATCTTTTGTTGTTTGTATTGTGTATTGTATATTCAAATTTATGAACGCATGAACTGTTTCGTAGGACCAACTGATCGCACAAAGAACAATACGTAAAGGTAGAGCCGTAACCTACGATTAATTATCTCTAATAAGTTTTGGCTTAAAATTTCGGGCTACTGAAAAACTGCGGCATAAGTTAGATATCTGCAGGCTTGATGACATACAATTGACATCAGCTTTTTTTGATGGTATTTTTTTTTATTTTATTCTTATCTTGCTAAAGTTTGCTTCACGCCCCCGACCCCGCCCCCTACTCATTTTCGCAAGTAGAGACTTTCAAAATCAATAGGGGCCACAAGTGTTAATATTGATTCTTCCCAACCTATAAGGTTATACTACTACACTCACACAGTCTCAATAATTATCTTCGGTTCTGCTTAAGTTTATATGATAAATTAGTCTGCTTCAAATAATAGATAGTTCACTTATCATTAATGTAAGTACTTATTTCTCTATTGTTAACTCAACGATAGAGTCTAACTGTTATTCACACGCAACTGAATTACCCATGACTTTAAGACTCAGCATTGGAAAAAAGCAGCCACCAATGCAAGTAACACAGCAACTCAAAATAGATCAAAAGAAGTTTCAGTTTGTTTCTAGAAATCACTTAGTGCTTCTTCTTCCGTTTCAGGGCTTGAGTTTGTCAGTCGAAAATCAGGTGCTTTTTTTTTGACACCGATTTGGTTACTGTCATAACTAAATATGTGAATATCTTCAAACAAACAAAAAAGATAGATTAAATAGATTAAATAAATAAATTAAAATAAATAAGTAAATAGATAAATTAGTTCTCGATTTGCTTAGGATTCAGTTCTTCTTGTTGACCTGCATTGAATGTCAAGATTTGACGTTTTTTCAAATGGAGATCCCAGATAAGATCAACAGGATCCATATCTGGCTCAACCCAATAAAACTTATCTCCGCCAGTCAACCAATATTGCCTCATCAAAATCTCTTGCTCAGGTTCATCAAAGACAATCTCTCTCTTAGTTAAATCAGTAGCCAAATCTCTCGAGATGAATCCAGTATCCTTCTTATCATTCAACTTCAAATCCAATTCGACCGCTCTGCTCATGAAATTTATTTCATCAGAATGTTGGTACCAATAAGTTTGAAACGTTCCAACATCAAAATGTAATTTCGTTGCTGTTCTATGATTATTGAACAGCATCGATGCTAAAAATGATATGTTAAGAATATACGTCAGCAACATGAAATAAATCGGAATCATCGAACCGGCAACGCTATTGAAGAATACACGCACAATGGCATCGATTGAACCGATGAATCCAAGACCTGATAAACCAAATTTAATTAATTTGCCATTACGTTCATCATGTTTGAAATTCAAGTATTTGGGACTTGCAACGGTGTAATCAACCAATTTCAATGCATTGGCCATATCTCCATCCCATATTAACGTTCTATATGGAATTAGCACCACTTTTGGATCGATCACAGCTGTTGGTTTTCTGTTCTGATTATAAAAGCTGTCAATAGATATAACAACCTGTTGGAAATGAGGTCTCGTTAACCAGTACCGTTTTAAGAAATCTTGGTCCACTTTTACGCTATGTAATGCCTTCGAAGTCAATATGGAGATCTCCTTGAGGTGACCCTCAGAGTCAAACTTGTCGCATGAAAGTAATTCATCTTGTAATTTTTGACATTCACTCAACAAATTTATCGAGTTGTCATCGTTGATCAAATCTATTTTCTTCTGAAGATGGTTAATTCTCATGTTCATTGATTGCAATACGACTCTCGAAGTATGCAAGGATCTTTTCCCACTATAGAATAGACGAATCATGCCCATTGACATTGTATTCGCAGTGTGAATCTATACTCTGTCTCTGTCTTTCAAACAGATTACTTCATTTCAAGACCTGCCCCAACCGGAGAGGAAACACACAAAAATTAAAAAAAAAAGTTACATTCGAGACGATGGCTTTCTCTGACATATGATGTCAAAAAATTCACAATTGTGAAAGACCTCATCAGTTGAATCATTTCTGGCACATACGTGATCACAAGCAACTCATAAAATCACTGTATCATCAACATCAACAAAAAATGGATCAGAAGCAGAAGCTGGAGCATGATGAACCCCAGTTCAAGCGAGTCACTTCCACTTACTATTTTGGCCGTCCTAGTCCCTTCTTAAGCAATTTGATGTTCTTTCTCAATCCAGCACCTGATAATTTAGTGGCAAGCAACATAATGTCTTTGTTCGAAGTTTTAAGTGGACTCTCATTCATCAGCAGGGGCCGCCGTGTTTTTATAAACCCACAAACCAAATGGTTATCGAGATCAAAACGATATGGATGGTATTTTCTTGCAACGCACATGTTGTTTTGTGGTACTGCACAATATCTGTCCAATACTTTGAACAATGATGATACTGTGTTGGCTGCCGATGCCAAGAGACAACGTACAAGGCTGTTACAACTGGGTGAACCGGTTAGTTGGTGGTTTGGCCCAAAAAACTACCAATACATATCTGCAGAAGAATTACAATTCTTGCATGACAGAGCTAAATTATTCACCAAGATTGAATTGAAAAGGCTTGGGAATTTGTGGTTACAAAAAGCGGCAACTTCAAAGATTCAATTAGATGATTATTTCTATAAAGAATTGCTCCCAACGTTACGCGGAAAGAAGTTTGATCCAAATACAGAGATACCTGCGTTGGAATTGCACAATGTGGACCTCGAAGAAGAGGACTTTGATGAAGTCTGGTTCAAACTTTTAGACCCATGGGAGGAATTATGGCGTGAGGTAAATTTGACTATCAATTTTATACCGAAATGGAATTTTTTAGAAGATGATGAAGCGGGCTCGGCAAATTTGAAAACAGAGGATGCCGCTCCAATAGTAGAAGGTGACTTAGCCAATCAGCAAACGGCAAAGAATATAGAGTAGTTATGATTTGTGTATAGAACTCGCCATTGTTAGGCAAACAAACTCTCATTTCTTTTCCAATAATTCAACTAACAATTTTTGACCAGAGATGTCAGAAGCTGACTTGATTAGGTTGTCTCGAAAATGATATCGCAAAAGGTCTATCAAACATTTCCAGTGTTGAATCATTGAGTCCCAATGGTGGCACACCAAATAAAGCACCTACTGTCATCGAACTTCTCCGGAATAACTCAATACGGTTAATTGTTGACCAATTCTTGGTTTAGTTGTCTGCTTTGGTGCCCATACTTTAGACTATTTGTAGTATTGAGTCTTGTTCCTTTTTTTTGTAGTCTTTGATTGAAACGATCCTTGATCCAAGATTGAACTGTGCCCTTTGGGAATATGTTGTTTTGATCATTCAAACACAGTATATCAACATAAGCGCAATGCGGGGAATGACGTACTGAATTTTTCACATAGATTGATAATGATCAATTGATTTTATTGCGCTTGATATCGAATTGAGAGCATTGAACCTTGAATACTATATATTTCAAGGATCTGAATGCGGTTTAAAATGGCGTTAATATCATGATTTTCCTTTTCAAGGATCACGCTGTAATGCCGGCGTAGGGAAAGGATGAATTTTCGTCGGAGTAGACTTTTGAGTCCCATAGCCAGCGGATACACAAAGAAGAGGTCCAATTTCAAATCAGCACAAATGTAATCCTATATCACCCCCTCTCGGAATTTGTGAAGCCTCATTGACTACTACCCCCAAACCCTCATTAAATAAAACAGGCGCTCATTATAACAGGTAAGCTTATTAATACCCAGTCTCATTCATAATTATCAGCCTCATATGATGTTGTGAATAAATTTTGTATTGCAATGAAAGATTACACTTGTATCAAACTTTTTGAGTTCCTCTCACCTCTGCCATTTTGATGTAGCAGAAAACCTTCAAAAATGGACAATGGTGGGGCGCTATCATCACTCAAGACATCTTGCTATTTTCGCTGCACAGAAATGTATGATTGGAATTCATCCAGGTTTTTCTTATGTCTCTATTTGATCGATCAAATTATATCTCCTCTTGTTACACGGTAGGGGAATTGACAAAAATCAAAAAGTTTTTTTTTTTCGCCTTTTCCTAGATTGATCGATAGACGAAAAAGTATATATAGATCCTCTCAACATAATCACATACTGGACAGCGAAACACACATCAACGATGAACATCCGTGCATTGACAACGATGTTGTTTTCGTCTTCGTCATCACTACTTGCCCTCTTCCTCATCCCATTGGTGCTGTGCATATACGATGACGAGTTGAACCAGATCGATTGGGTGCATCGCCAAATAGGAAACTTCCGTACCCTGAACGATGTCATCATCACGAGTTCGACCGTATACGCGCTCACCGATGCCAATTTGTTTGTTGCATTATCGATACAAAATGGTATCAGCCGTGGTGGCAGCGGTTCCGCCATGCAGAATATGAACGGAGACAATATTGTGTTCAGACACGATGTAGAAGATAACTCACTGTTGTTGGTAAAATTCCAAAACTATGCAGTGGTTAGTTATAAACAAGATGCGTTGTGGTATGTCGATTTTTATCTGGAACGAGGTGAATTGGTGCATTCAATGGTGTTTGAGAAACCTGTTGTGAAGATGTTGAGTGCAGGGGACGTTCAATTGCTCGTGTGGTTGGATAATGACACTATGTGGGCTATTGATCACAAGTTCGTATCCATGAAAGTTGAACACTTTGTCAAGCCAGTGCCGCAGGAAGCAGATTCCTTGATTCTGGCACTGGTATTCGATGACAAATTGGTAGTATCCAACGGTCTGCAGTTGTTCATATATTCCAGTAAGAGCTTTGAGTTGTTGAAAAAGTTAAAGTTGTCATCATCAGTGGTGCAAATTCACGGTGAGAAGGTCTTGTGTAAAGATGGTCAAATCTTCGACATTGGTGATTTAAAAACTACCAAATTTTCGCTCGAAAGAAGAAGCAATAGCGATGTGATAGTAGACATGAACCTAAATGGTTACTTGGTATCGTCAGAGGAGAACAATTTGGAGTTTTACAATTACGAACTGGAACAGGTGTTCAAATTAGAGCAACAAAAGCTCAACAACTCTCCATATCACATCTCTTTAACACATAATAATCTCATTGTAATTGAACTGAAATTAGCTAGAGTCTTTGACTTGGAGACCGGAGTGGAAGTGGAGTCCTTCTACCACGGCATAGTTGACACGGTTTCTAATACAAAAACAACAACAACAACAACAACAACAACAACAGCACCAATAATGATCTCACTGGATTACATCGACGGCAGCTTGTTGATGGTGGTTGCATATGACGACGAGAGCACTATCGAACTCCACAGGAACGAGAAATTGGTATGGGTCCGTGATGAAATCTTGTCCAAGATGAAGAATTTTATTATCATTGATGCTGCCAATCCACTGATATCAGTTGCCGAGAACGATATTATGGTTGAGGAAGAATCCAACATAATTATTGGGTTTTTGTACAGGTGGCATAAACATCTCTCGCTGTTGTTGCGTGTTAGGTGGAGCCATTTCAGAAACGATGAAGCGGACAATGAAGCTGAGGAGATCAAGAAGTTGAACTTGTTCGGGTTGAATAAAAGGTTGATTGCCTTGACTACTGGTGGCGATGGTGGCAAGGGGTTTTTGGTGTCGTTCAACGTTGCCAAACACAACATTGATTGGAAGTTACAATTGAACCAGAGTTATGATTGCATTCTTTTGCACGAGGAAGATGGATTGTTGCACAGTGAGAAGCAGACTTCATCATTTTTCCTGTTGAATTTGCATGATGGTATCATTGATGAATTTGACTCGTACGGTGTAATGATTTCTGAAAATTCGTTGGGTGGTGAATCTGTTTCGAAAATGCATGTGATCGATAAGCTGGTCTATTTGGAGACACAGCAATCTCATAAGATTGTGCCAATTTTTCAATTTGGTGCTTCCCCTGATGCGCCAAGATTGGGGTCGACTGCCACTACTACTGGCAGCACTAAATACACTATCGAGTCAGATTCCAAGTCTGTCTATGGATTGATGTTGACACATTCTAACGACAACAATTATACACTTACGAGAACTTGGGAGTTACCTCTTGATGACGATGATGTTCTCTTGAGCGTTGTACAAAGAGATGACCCTAACAACGATGTTGTTGCCTCTATTGGTGTGGTGTTGGGAGACCGCAAGGTATTGTACAAATATTTGATACCGAACTTGGCAGTGGTTAGCACGCGAGATTCAGAAACGGGCGAGTTAGTGATAAGG
The DNA here is from genome assembly GCA_030557235.1 of Nakazawaea populi. Taxonomy (NCBI): domain Eukaryota; kingdom Fungi; phylum Ascomycota; class Pichiomycetes; order Alaninales; family Pachysolenaceae; genus Nakazawaea; species Nakazawaea populi. Next base: position 142,752 of record JAKTVN010000007.1, on the reverse strand, counting down.
TTATTGAGTGTGTTGAGTGGGGAAGTTGTGCATGTGGTGAAGCATGATGCTGCAGAGTTTATCGAGATTGATAGTTTTGAGTTGGTTTACGATGAAAATTTTATCGTGTACAAGTATTTCAGTTATGTGCCAAGTGTTGGAACCAAAATCGTTGTTATCGATATGTATGAGTCATTGAATGCGAATGAGAGGTTCACAACAACAGCAGCAGTTGGTGGTACTGATAAATTGAGTCAGTTTGATGTAGCCACATTGAGACCACTGGTTGTGACCAAGTCGTTCAATTTTTCAGACCGTGTACGTCAATTGGTGACGACGAGGACACGGTACAATATCAGTACCAAGAATATATTGTTGTTATTGGAGAATGGGCAAATTGTGACAATACCCAAATTCATTTTAAATGCTAGAAGACCCCTTGATGAGTTGACAAAGGAGGAAAAAAATGAGGCAATGTTGTTGCAATATCAGCCCAACATCTATTATGCAGATAAAGATTCAGTATTGACAAATGTGCATCAGTTGCACGTATCTTCTTCTTCTTCTTCTGCTATGAAGATGGTATCTGTGCCTACGATGTTGGAGTCGACAACGTTGGTATGTGTTGTTGGTGATACAGATTTGTTTTGCACCAAGTTTGCACCAAGTGGTGAGTTTGATATCTTGAGCAAATATAAATTTGATCGTGCCAAATTGGTGATGACTATCATTGCGTTAATGCTGGGTGTTTTTGTTATAAAACCGATGGTTAAGAACAAAAGATTGAATTCTCAATGGTTGGTTAATTGATCTTTTACATGTACATTAACAAAAACAAAACTCTTTCTATTATCAAAACTGGAAAATGAAAAAAACAAAGCCACAAATTCTATATATAATTTCGTCTGGTACACCGTACATTTTTTTTGTATGAAGTTGATGAACGAAGAACAACTTGTACAATAATAATAAATAAATATAAAAAAAAAACCCCATATACTCAATCAGCTACCATCCAATAATCAGTTTATCCACTGTGTTTTTTTTTTTCGTCCTTTCTTTTGCCGCTTTCCCCTTTTTTTTAAATTTTTTTGATCATACCAAGGTCTAATGTTGTGAATAGGTTTTTAGAGGGCCAAGGCCAATAGTAACAACTTGTCAAAACGATTGAATTTGTTTGTCAACAGTTGTGGGGACGTCTTTTTTAATCATCCTGTATGAAAAGAGTAAACCATTCCTGACATTTAGGACCCTAAACTATCAATTGAATAAATATGATCAAACAATTCCACTTAGACCACCTGTTGTTCGGAACTACAATAATCTATGCTATCAATGATCAAATCGGGCATCAATGTATGAGTAATGATATACTCTCTTTTAATCATGTCAACATCTTCCCACAACTTTTGCAGTTCCTCCATGTTGTCAACAATGTTATTCAACACATACCGTTGCAACAATCTCTTCTTGGCAACGTTGGTCTTGACTCTGATAAACCATCGTTCTTCAACAGTGGAGGCGATATCTTCCCAAATGGGGTCTTTCAATTGCACATAGGATCCCTCAACAATGATGACTCTTGCCAGAGAGGAGATCTTGATTCGTTGATCCTTGATTGAATCCTTAGATTGATCGTCATCGTTATAAAGTGGAGCCCACACAGTAGGAGTTTTCAACTCATGAATTTCTTGATGAAGAAAATTTAACAAGTTTAAAAGGTATTGTGAGTTGTACAATTTGGGTACATCACGTAACATCATCAATTGTTTGTTGTTTTCAGACAATTTTTCCAAATCTGGTCTCTTGATGTGGAATCCCTCTTGCGGTATCACAACACAAAGATCCTCGTTGTATTCGATGAATCCTCTTTTATGAGCAATTTTGTTGACCTTGTTCGCCACTCTTTTCAGAGTAGAAGTCTTACCAGCACCAGGGGCACCAGATATAGAGATGATCAACCGTTGGTTATAAGGGATTTCATTGAGCAATTTGTATATGCGTGAAGTTAGTTGTTGGTAAACTTGATCCATTGTGAGTGATTTGAATACATATATATGGATATGGATATATAGGAGTGTAAAGTGGATGATTAGGCTAAGCTTTTAACCATGTATATGCATGTATGTGGTTATATATATATATATATATATATATATTTGTGTATGTATGTATGAATATTATTATTTAATGATGTTGAATTGATAAATTTGTGATAGGGTGATGCGATCGGATGTGTGTATGCTGACGTTGATGAAGATGATGAATTCAGGGAAAGTTAAAAGAGAAGGAAAAAATAAAAAGAAAGTTAACCGGATAAATCAACTGTGAGAGTGATGGATATAAAGTGGTTGTGGGAGTGGATTTTGAACTGGATTTGATAGATGTAAATATCTATAGAAACAGTTTTTATTGATATTTGAATTGAGGGATATCAGATATGATGTGGTTGGTATGGGGTGTATGATGCCCTTGTATATATATATATATATATAAAGGGGTGTAATGCCGGAAAAACTTTTATGATGAAATGTACGGGTATGAGTGACCCTTTATTTGATATTATTTAAATCTTGTATGTATATATATGTATATGTATTGAAGATGATATAGGATATGTGTAGATATGAATATATATATATATATATATATTTGTATATGTCTATACAATACGGAGGACAAGCATCCATATGAAGTCTATAACATACATATATACATATATATATACAATGTACTATATATATCACACACACTTTTGTTTAAAAGAATGTAGTCATTTATAGAGAAAAACTATTTCTTCCATTAATCCAGCTTATGTATTGTCCATCTTAGAGACAGGGGCTGTCAATTTGGACTATTACAGACACAAATACACTACTCTTTTGTATTGGTATTAGGGTACACTCCCTCAGCTATTCTAATATATGATATTTGAAGCACTACTTTTATTAAAGGATAACATTGCTATCTATTCATCTATCTATACTATCTGACTATCTTACAGCATGTGTAATCATATATCATATATATCACTTAAAACTATACAACACATAAAAATATACACAAATGTCTTCATATATATTACACCATATATCAAATCTAATCTTCAATGAATCTCCTTCAAATAATTATGGTTCTAAAGATACAACAACTGACAATATCACCAGCAAGATCAAATATTCTGAAAATTTATCACCGCAAAATAAAAAAATCATCAAGAGGATAACACGTCGAGCTTATCAACTAGATGACTTATTTCATATATTCTTTGGTATTCACGTCGGTTTAAATGCCCTTATCGCTCTCATACCTATAGTTGGTACTTTTATCAATCTCCTATCCTCCCTTTTGATATACTCTTTGGTTTTCCAATTACAACAACTGCATATACCATTTCAATTACATTTACAACTATTGATCAACATCTTCATCGAATTCTTTGCCAATCTCTTCCCAATCATTGGTCAATTATTCACAGCCAATTTCAAAGCCAATACCAAAAATGCACATCTCATCTTATCGCATTTAAATCGATCAAGCGATGAAAATTTTCAACAATTGTTACAATATATAAATACTGATAATCCTAATAACAGGGATAACATAGTTTTCAAAGAAAAAAACTCAGAAATTGCCCAGAGCTTAACCAACTCTATTGTCAACTCATCTTCTTCATCTACTGTAATCAGAAATGATAATAACAGTAGTTATCATCCTCATCATCATCATCAATTGACCAATAATGATGATCTTGGAATTACAGACAATGATAGCATTAGTGGCAGTATATCATCATATACTAAACCTGCGTCATCATCTTCAAATTCAACTGCCTTGGAACAACGGTTGAATTCCCAGCAACATCAAAGACGCTTATCGAACCATGTATATGAAAGTGAAGTAAGCTCAAGTAATTTCTTCAAATAATTTTTTTTTTTTTTTTTTTGGTTTTTTTTTTTTATTTTTTTAGCTACATTTCAATATGAACAACAGATTAACTACGTTACTGAATCATTAATTGAGTGGCAATATAGATATACAAGATGGATACAGCATCAGTGCTAGAACAATATACCCAGGATTGTAAGTCTCATTTTTCGTTAATGTCTTTAGACATACATGCTAACCATACAATTTCAAAAGTATCCAATCTCCCCGCTGAGCTAGCTCATCTCTTGACCGAGTTACGAGATAAAGATATGAAATATTATGAAACAAGGAAAAGATTACAACAACGAGATAATCAATTACATAAACATATCAAACAATTCGGGTCTCTTACAAAAAACCCAAAGGAACCACAGATATATGCAAAGATCAATGAAGATTTCGACAAACTGTTTAAATTACAAGAGGATAAATGTATATTGGCTAACACTGCTTTATTCTCCATATCCAAACATTTGATTAAATTAGAGAACGATATCAAAGCTTTGGAGAATGAAGGTTTGTTACTGCCTCTGGAAATGTTGGAGCAAGAGTTGTCTCTCACTTCTGCCTTGTCCTCCATCAACAACTTAAACCTCTCGCAATCAAAGCAACAGAGCTCTTCAACTAGCAACGGGGGTCACAAGAGACAACCTTCTTCACGCAAACATAGCCATCCACCTTCTTTATCACAATCACAATCGCCAACCCCAACGCATCATCATAATCATCCCCATAACCATAATCACTCACAATTGTCAACAACCGCCACACCTACCACATCATTCTCGGCCACCACCAATTCAAGGCCAACAGCTCCACCACTGCCCAGACGCTCTCAACAAATGCTGTCTGATCAATCACAATTACAGCAACGGCAGAATGATAATAACAACAGCAATAGACGTGGCACTGACGATGATGACGATGACTTGATGATGTCGGATTCAGACTTGGTATCTTCCATCAAACGCAAGACGCAGCCGCCAAATTTGGTTTTACTGTCATCGCTTCATCCATCTTCGATCGAGGTGCAAATCACAGGCCCTAACTCTTCAGCTGCCACAAACGGGGCCACTAGTAACGGAAATGGAGAAGAGGATGAGTTATACTGTTTCTGCAGGCAAGTGTCCTTTGGTAATATGATTGCGTGTGATAATGCAGATTGTAAATTTGAGTGGTTCCATTATGATTGTGTTGGGTTGAAAGAACCTCCACAGGGAACTTGGTATTGCCCAGATTGCGCAAAAATCATGAATGCTGGTAATGGTGGTAACAAGAACAGGAAGAAGAAATAAGTCTCTCTCTATGTATATGGTATAATTAACTAATCATCATAATTTGTAAAAAGACCATAAAAATACAAAAAAAAAACACAAATTCATTACAGATGTGATCTACAACGTGCAGATTGAAAAACATGTCGTCAAAGGCAGTAGATGCCATCACATCCAAATTGAACACCGCTTCACTTCTGCCCAAAGAAGACGAGGAAGATAATGATAGCAACAACAAGATATCTTTACTCCAATCCAAGATCAACGACAAGGACGAAGTACCCATTTTACTACTACAGATATTTACCACAACTCCAGCTCCCATTTCCAAAACTGACTCCACCAACAACGATGTACAAACCATTGATATCATCAGTGCTTATGACTTGATCTCCACTATATCCACCATCTCGGAACTCGAATCCTCCCTCTTTGCCACTCAGCTCCGGCTGCTGTTACACGACCATGATAACATGTATCGGTTCATGATGAATCTCGATTCGATGCTGCTCCTGCCGCGCCAGCTGCTGCTCAATAATGATGATGATGACACCGATGATGATTCCAAACAGAGGTCATTGGTAAGCAACTTGATCTTGCTTGTGGCTCGTGACGATGTCTTGATCAATGAATTGTTGAAAGTCAATAGAGATTTGGTGAAGTTGAAATTGAAGCCGACCAAGAAGAGTTTAACTGATAATGATGATAACAATGACGCCAGATTTCAAATCATGGTGTTGTTGTCGGTAATTTCCAATTTCAATGTGATCAATAAATTGTATTTCACAAATCTCGCAATGATGTTGCCTCTTCTCGGTGCCATCAACGCTAACAACAACAGCAGTAACAACAGCACTTCCTCTAATTCCATTGCTGCCACGACAAGATCATTGATATTACTCGTCATTGTCAAGTTGAACGAGATTGACTCGCAACAATTGGAGCTAACAGTTTTAGAATTTCTCGAAGATGCTGTGTTGATGGACCTGAACGTGATGTTGATCGAATCTTTGACATTATTGTACCCTGTGTTACCATGTATTGCCACATTCATGAACACTAATGAGCCCTTTAAGAACTTGATCGCGAATTTGCAATGGAATAACAACGACAGTAAACGTGATGAAAAATTGGTCATTGCTTTACTAAGGTTATTTGCAGTTTGTTGTATCGACGAGCAGATGCGGAATTTCATTTTGAAAAACTACTATGGCTTGTTGGTAAAATCCTTGGATAAATCCTCGTCAGCATTACCTCATTCTCCACAATCGAGACTAGTGACAGTGTTGGTCAGCTTAGTCATCACCAAGATATGGAACTACACTCAGACCAAATATGATTTGACAATCTTGAGAAGAAATTTCGTCGATGGTATCGTGATAGAAGATGAGAAGCAATCATTCGACGTCTTAGATGCCTCCATTGAGGGAACTCTGTATTTATCGTTACAAGTGCCGATGAGAGAAGCATTGAGAAGCGATGTCGACTTCATTGACAAGTTGTGTCACTTGGCCACATCTACCAATTTTAATGGCAACAACAATAACTCGATTAGATTTGGTGTTCTCAACATCTTGACCAGTTTGACGCAGTATGATGATGAAGATGGTGTTGCCAACTCGTTTGGACCGAAGATGTTCAACAATAACAATAAGAGAATAAAAGACGATGAATCTCAGATCGACTCTTTCATCGCATCAGTATTAAATTCCAAGGGCATCACCAACGACTTACTTTCTAGAGCGGTAAGTACAACTGCAGCAACAACATTAGGCTCAGTCAACTCACAATTACAAATGGTGAAATTATTAAGGAATGTGACTCGTAAGAAAAAAAACAGGGTGGCTGTCATCGATTATGGAATTGAATTCCTATTACAATTCTTGACCTTGTTAAGCAGTAAAGATTTGGAATACGAGCCAGAGACCTTCCAAATCAAAAATGTTGAACTGATAAAATACCCTGAAGAGAGACGTTTGCTGATCAAGACATTACTGGATTTTTTGATGAGTAATGATCCTAAAGTGGTCTTCCCATCACTGGACAAGAGACAACAACTGAGAACTTGTGTACCGTTCTTATGTGAGGCTTTGTTTTCACTATACGGTGAGGATGAACGAGATCGGGACGTGTTCAATGTCTTGATCGCCTTGATCAACTTGTCATCCATGGATGCCGATCTCGTGATCAAGAACTTGATCATTAAAATTGCATTTGTCAAATTGCAAGACTTGATGATATCGACAAACAGGCAAATTTGTAAGACTGCGATTGAGTTGATTGCTAATTTAAGTGTATCTTCGCTTATGCTTCAAAAATTCTTTCAATTAGATGATCCATCAAGTAGGAAAAATCTTGAGATCATGTTGAGTCTATTGAATCACGTTGATCTCGAAGTGCAAGTGGCTACATTGAATTTCTTTGCCAATGTGTCAGAGTATGAGTTGATCAGCGTGATCTTATTAGACAATGCCAAGTTTGTCGACTTAATAATCGGATTCACCTCGGTGGATGAATACATCACTAACGAGGAGTTCATAATCCGTGTGGTGTATATATTGTTAAACCTTGCTCGAGCCTGTGTGAATGTGACAAGGGAAGGAGAAAATGATCAAAAGGAAGTGATTGATGAGAGGAAAGTTGATATTATGCGCAGAGATGATTTGAAAAATGGTATCGTCACCATCTTGGAATCTGTTCACGATGAAGAAGTGTTGCAGATGTGTGTTAGCATATGCAATATTGTCAAATTTTGAATGAGGGTCACCTCACTATCTCTGTTGATCAGGCAGAACTCGACTTATTTGAAGATCGCTGCAAGCCATTAATGACAATAAAACGAAAAAAAAGGCATGATATTTCACCCCTGCCATTCTTCCATTAGTATCAGTATCAATAATAGTTATCACCTATATATATATATTCATTATCATATCAAATCATATCAATAAGATTCATCACCAGCTCATTCAACGAATTTAAAAAGTTGATTGTCTTTTTCCAAAAGAAAACAGAAGAGTAAGACTCAAACGGGTATACTACAGTAGCAAATTTCAGGTGCTCATAGGTGCTCATAACTCTCTAGTTACTAGTGATTATGATAACTGATTGTGTGTAATAAAGCCACCTTCTTTTGTAATAAGAAGATGCGTTCATCAGAGTATTTTTCAGCGTCTGCCATTATCAATGATTGTGGAAATGTAAAATTGCCTAGTTTCCCCTCTTCAATTAGTAACTTGAGCAGGTTTGTTTTCAAATCAATATAAATCATTCAATGCATGTAAGCATAGATAACCAATTAGGCTCATACATTAGTTCTTTGAAGAGAATGGTGCAAAGTTGATTCTTCAACATTTGAAATCTCAGAGATAAACTTTCAAAGTTCATTACTTCATATTTATTTAATTTTGATTTATCGATATACTCCATTGAAACTATGTCTGCTTCTTCTATGATTTCGAGAATTTTCTTCCTTGATAAATATCATAAATGTATTTTTTCAAACAACTTGCAGAACAACAACCGTTATATCATCGTATTTGCCACCAGTATATTCTTGCTTGATCAATTTTGACAAATTTTGGGCAAACACACTTGGATACTTCTGATCTCTACTCAACTTATTCACATTACTGACAAATCCCATTGTCAAATCCAACAATTCCTTCTCACCAACTTTACCGCCTCTAGCATTGAACTCATCCGTTAAATATATTGCAATATCCTCGGCGCAAACATTATCCGTCACTCCATCCGTGGCCACCATCACCACATCCCCACGCTGCAATTGGAAATTGGCATACGTGTCTGCATCTGCTGGCGAGTCTTGTAAATAATGTTTGCCCAGTTTTTTGGACTCCTCTTGCAATTCATGAGGAATCACCGCAAGCTGGTATGGGGTGTTAAATCCATGAGTTTGGTCTAGTGACTGGTATACGCAGGTAAAACGAGAATCTTTCCCATTTTCGGTAGTGTTGATCACCACTGGGCGGAAAACGCCGAACCAGGAATCACCAAGGTTAATAGCTGTCAATTTATTTTGTACAGCATCTATGATGGCAAAACACATGGTGGTACCTCCAACTTTAACAGCACCATCGTCGACTACTTTTTTGAACAGTTGAGTCAAGACCTCAACACCATTTCCATCTTCATCTTCTTGAATTGTAGAGAGTGTGGTATGTTGTTCAAACGTCTGTTGTACATTGTGACATAACTCTCTTGAGATGGCACTCGAGTCAAACCCCAATTCGGCCCAGCCTCCAACCCCATCAGCAACACCGATCACTAGCGAATTGAGTTTTTTGTTCATTCCCACAACGTAGTTGTCCTCCCCAGTTGGTGATACATTTTTGCTGTTGTTATCTTTGGTAGGACTCATTCTAGATGCTTGTTGCTGCTGCTGCAATTGGTATAAATCACCCTTCTCCAGATCTCGGTCCTTAGGCTGGTACGACACCAGGATGTTGTACTTAAACAGGGAGCCAAGATCTCCAGTGTTAGTGGAGTGACCGTTCAGCTGTGCAGAGTAGTTGAACGATGAAGATGATGATGAAGAAGATGATGATGATGAGTTGTTGGTGAAATTTCTTTTGGAAATCTTTGATCTGAGCAATTCTCTAGACAAGCCACTCCGGTTATGGGTGTAGGCCCAGGAGATGCATCTCCTAGGTATGGTCATGTTAGTTATCATGTAATTATGTCTTTATATAAATATTGACTTCTGTATGTCTAAAAGCTAGATGAGCGACGGTGAATATGATTTTAGGTGATGTCTTCTTTCTAGTGTACCAATATTTTCTTTCATTTCCTCTCCAATTCTTAAATCAAAAAAAAATTTATTATTATTCGCATTGACTAGTTTGATTTACTTATCTACCACCAAGTGTGTAACTATTTAAAAACAGATTGTTTATTGAAATGCTTACGTTTGCCGAGTTTAACTGCAACATCACATATAATAATGCTAACATCTCTATTCGTGAGTACAAATTTTTTAAAACATAAAAGAAATAATAACAATTTTTTGATCAACACTACTCGAGGCAACGACAACTTGCTATTGTTTTAATTGACTCGTTCATCTCAGTCGAATAGTGATAATCTCATACTTCTCATATTTTTAACCGGTAATACTCCGTTTCTCTCTTTCCTCGTTTTCAATCTCCAACCGAGCAATCTTTATTCACAATCTCATATTAACAAATTTTGAAACTGAGTTGATCGCATCTCTCTACTCATACCAAATAAATAACACAGTTCGTGAAAACAACATCCTATCTTTCTTGAATTCTTTTTTTTTTTCTTTTGTTCATACCTTTTTATATTATTGTTTGAAATATTTCACATCGGCCTTATAAGCTCTCAACGGCGCTCAAGACAACCTTGGCAAAGTCAACGTTTGGATCATCCAAGTTGATCGATGAAAGGGATGTGGTCTCCGTTGTCTTTACCTCTTTAGGTGCGTTCAATTTGGCGAATTCAGCTTTAGCTTCGGCAATCAACTTAGCCTTATTCTCAAATTCAAGTTTTTCCTGTTTTGAAGCGGCAATACTTTTCAACACCTGGGTGTGGTAGGCACCGTAAACAACACCAGCGGCCAATGTAGACCATCTTAAGACATTAAAAGTAGCAGACATCTGTATAAGTACTTGTTGGATGTATAGGGGTAGATTTTGAATATTATTGGAGTAGGACACTGTTGTATATGAGAATTTGAGTTGTCGGTTGAATTTTTTTTTTTTTTTTTCTTTAACTACGATTTGGAAGTAACGCACACTACCAAAAAATTGACGAGAAATCAATTTTGATTGGTTGTTTTTTGATGTGGCATGAAGGTAACCGACCGTTCTTATCACAGTAAATGGCGTCTTTTCAAATCTTTCTAAAAACTATATGATTGGATTGGAGCCTACTTCTCTCATGTGCAAACAATGGGTACATCTATTCAAAACCAAACTCATCTCCAAGTCGATCATCGATCTCCGCAATTTCCTTGTCAAGATCCTTCAAATTGAGCTCCAAACTTTTTAGATCGTCAAACTTTCTCTTTTTCTTGCAATTGTTTATCATCTCCTCTACCATAAACCTCTGCTCTTTCAATACCATCAACTTTTCTCGGTTGAGACGAATTTCCTTTTTTGAAATTTTTGAAGCAGGTGCTACCGGTTTTGATATATCGGGATCTGAAGAGACATCTTGTAATTTGGACATGTTCTCCTGCAAAAATGCAACTCCTGCTGTATATATCGCTTTCTCAAGTCTCAATTCATCCGATGATATGAGATTCTCTTTTTCATCTTTGTTCACCTTATGGTGCAATTTCTTCATGATCAATTCCAATTTTTTAAAAAGCTCTTTCAACTTGACTCTCTCCCTCGATATCGACTTGATTCTTTCATGATCATTGACTAATTGACCTATGCTTCCCCCATCGTTAATCAGTTTTGATGATTTGACGCTATTTAAGTCATTTAGTATGTTGAATGAATCCTTAAAGTTCGGCAATAATGATTCAATTTTATTTTTGTAAATGAGAATGGTTTCATATATTTTCAATATCTCAGGCTTTGGTGTCTTCAAATCTTTTAAGAATAATTTTTTATCAAACATGATCTTTTTGCAAGTACGGCAGCATCTGATTGATTTCTCAGCACCTTTCCTGAGCGCAGGGTATTTGCTCGAATTATCCGTATTCATAACAAGGTAATGCATCAATACATTAATGGGCACTTCCATAGAACATTGAGTCTCAGGATCGCCACATACCACACGACCACATAAGCGACAGTGATGCTTCCGGAGCATTGACGTTAATGAAAATTTATTGTCGCAAAGAAAGCAACTATTATGATCGGTATCATTTTCCCAATTCACAACTGAAGTTTCAAATTTCCGATACCCCATCACTTTTTGATTCAGCTCAACCAGTTGAAAATAATCGTAGAATTTGATAAGTCTTCTTTCCAACCTGTTCACTTCCAAATCACGTTCGTTGTTATTGTTTATCCTTTTTGATTTGAAAGTTGCTGTCAAGTCCCTTACATAAGCTGTGTCTCTATAGCCAGGTTTTCCCATGAAACAATCCCGGCAACATCGTACTAAGACACCATTTTCCAGATCGTATTCTAACTTCTCATTTATCTTGATCTTGTAAAAAGTGTGTTCATTGCAAAATAAATAGCCACACTTGCGACAATTGACAACTCCATTTTTAATATTCAAATATTTATTGCATGACTGATAATGGCAAATGTCGTTACCCATCAGTTTCTTCCAATGTGTGTTGGGAATCTCAATTTGAGGCTTTGCTGATTCATTTACTGCAGGTGATGAGTCGTTGGCTGTGCTAAATGTGAAGTTTCGATCGTTATCAAACAAGTCCAATTTCACGAAATTTTTTCTATCATTGATCACATCGGATGCCCTGCTTATCACCTTTTTCTTGAACCAAGTCTTGATATCTTCATCTAACAGTCCCACTGATTGATCTGACTTATGCTCATCATCTAAATGTCTATTTAATTGACTTAAAGTCAACATCGACTGATTACATATGGGACAATATAGTTCAGTATCTTCTTGCATGGTGGCCGGGGACATTGGCTCAAATGAAGACAATGACAGCGATGATGAGTCGCTGAGTGACATCTCGCTCAAAGAATCAATACCAGTGATTCCACCTCCGCCTTGTTTTCCATGAGATGGTTGATTGGAATGCACTGGAAGCCCACCCGGGGTAATTTTGCTTCCTAAAACTCTTCTCTTGGGCACTGCATCTTTGCTCGTATTGTTAGTGGTTTTAGAGGCGACGCTCGATTGCATTTCACGCCACTTGCATTACTTGAATAGACTAAAGAAATTGAGAGACCTAAGTGAAAACATCGTTAAAAAAGATAACTTTTTTTTTGGGGCTACTGCCGCCAGAATATATTTATTTATCAGCCCTCATCTTTTAAAATTAACAAAGATGGTATATACATTGGATTGCACCCGCCACTACATTAAACCATCGATTCTTCTTTTGGTGGGAGCTCCCAAAGCTTGTAATAGTCAACCAACTTCCCATTCAAGTTGGCTTCTCCTCCTATTGGCAACCTCATCAATGTCTTTAAAGTATAGCCTTCTCCAATAGCATCATCTCTTATAAACCAAAAATCCAAAAAATTTCGCTTCAATCCATAGTCTGTAGCTGAAATAGAGCTTCTCATTTTGATGGCATCCTTTGCCGTCATGACAAAAAGGTCAAGACCCAACAACTTTGAAATCGAGGAATTGGTCAAAAATGATCTGATGCAGCCCATCCTAGGCTCCAGATGTGAACTAGGCAGCAAGCCTTGTGTGCTACGTTGATCGGCCGAAGTAGCTGTGGTCAGGTTCCCATCACTTTCTTGTGGAACACTTGAATAAAATGGATTGCGGTTATTGCCATTTGGATCCCTACCATGTCTATGCACATTAGCAGCTTCGTATGAAGTCATTCCTTGAAATATTTGGAATAACTGTACAAATACCAAAAATGTCAACCACAAAAACTGGAAGCAGGACCATATTGTCAAGTTGAATACGAATGATTCTTGTTGATAACCCTTACACAAGGTCTCGCCCAAAAGTGAGCATTGACTTTCGTCGATATTTGCGAGTTTGTCGAAGTGACTGTTGACTAGAACGACAAACACCAAGATTGCAACCTCTAAAGCCAATATAAACGTCACAAAAAGTTTATGGTTTCTAACCCCTATTTCATTGTAAACCCAGGGGCAGTAATGATCGAACCTAGCCACATTGGACTTGGAATACCATGAATATTTCGATCTTAATGGTTTCCTTATGAAGCTATGAACGCAAAAATTTTTCGAGTCAAATTTTCTCAAATGGATTAATTCCACAATGGTGCTCTGAATATTCTCTTTCTTTGCGGGTGTTGGTATATAACCTGGATTGATGAACATTGCCTTAAAAAATGTTGACACCACAGTTGCAGCCGACGCGGCAAAGAGTATATTTAAAAACCAATGATTTTTGAATGTCTGTGGTAATATTTTCACCATCCACGTCGAGATAACCCAAAAGCATGTGCCTGAGAAAATTCCCGCTAAATACGGTGTTTTCATCAATGGATTTTTGGAATGGACGTAACATGGAATCACCAACTTCATCAATATCACATGATTGATAGCTAGTGTGAAAAGTATCAAGAACAATTTTGGGATCACGAAATCCTGAGATAGTGATAAGATTTGACATGCCAAAAACAAAACCACATATGGTTGGAAGAAAGTGAAGATCTTTGCAGTTTTGGGTGTCATCAAATGCTTCATTGGTTTACCATCCTTTCTGAATCCGTTCTCTTTCAATGATGCATACAATCTATCCGAACAATTCATCTCTAATGCTATCTCGAAGCAATCTTTACCGTCACTATTTTTGGCATGAACATCACTGTCGTGTTCGATCAAACTGTTGATAACTTCATGTACGCCTCTTATCAAAGACCAATGCAATGCTGTGAACTGGGTATCATCTGTTGCCTGCACATTGGCACCGTATTTTATCAAAGCATCAACCGTCAAAGAGTCTCCCTGATATGCTGCCCAATGAAGGGCCGTTCTTTTCGATGGATCGGTAGAATTTACAGGTATTTCAGTAAAGTTCAACAAGTATATGACCAACATTATATTGGAAGAATGTACCGCGAGGTGAAGACAATTGAACCCTTGATTGTCACTTAATTCAGGATTCGCCTTACAATCCCGTATCAAGAAATCGGCAATGTACACCAATCCATACCGACACGCCCAATGCAATGGGGTCGCTCTCAATTCCCCACCTCTAAGATCAATTTCTGCCCCTTTGTTTGCCAAATATTTGACAACATTTAATCGATTATTTATGGCAGCCCAATGCAAACCAGAAACCCCATCATGATCCAAATCTTTGACGGAAACTTCTTCCGACTCGATCAATTGCTGGACCGTTGAGAGAAGCCCCTGCTGACATGCCTGTATATATTCCAATATCTTTGGTTCTTCTTCGGCTTTTTGTTTTATTGCCGCTGTCGTTGATTTTGTGTGGTCATCATCGAGTGTGCTTGCATTGAGATTCTCAATATCATCTAAAGACTTGTCATTTATCGCCTGAAGACTGCTAATTGAGTCAAGATCACCAGATGATCCACTAATTGTGTTAAGTTCAAGATCAACTTCAGGATCAGTACCAGCGACAGTTCGCTGGTTGGTTGTGGAGTCGATCATCTGTTGTATTATACAGTTGATTCAATCTTATCAACTGGATCCGGTGCTGTTTTGATCTTAAACTTTTCCAGTTTTTTTTTTTGATATTTTTCCCATCGTCACTCTTGTCATTAATCACTTCGCCCCTACAAGCGTTTTCCTAATTTGAAAAAATTCAGCTTCACTGATGATTACAGAAATATATATATAAAATTACAACGGGTCAATTTTCCCTCATGTTCAAGACAAATCTTTTGATCCTCTCCTTCTCACTTCTCTGTCTCTCCTCCTCCTCTTTAAGTCTGCTGGCGAATTTGACATCATTAGAGAGCTCAAGTCTTGTGGCAATGACTCCCTGCTTCTTGTCCTTGATAGTTGAGTTCTTTGATAAAAGCATAAAAGACATAGACCCGCTCGTGCTTTGGGCGCTATTTTTACTCGTTGGTGTAGCTTGCGTTGATGGTACTGGAGCATTGAATTTGGAAAATTTGTGGTATTTTCTGCTCTCGATGCTTTGGAGAATCATCTTCTTCATTTCCTTCTCCAAATCATCCTCCAATAGTTTATCATGAGACTCCTTCAACTTTCTGTCATACTCTTCCTCTAACAATTTCGACCTTGCTTTCTGTTCCTCCTCTGAAACTTCTTCTTCATCATATTCATCTTCATCTTCTTCCTCATCGTCTTTATCTCCTTCCTCTTGTTCATCGACATCTAGTTCATCTTCAGAATCTTCAAATTCTTCATCTGAAAATTTATCATCGAATTCATCTTCTTCAATTTCTTGTTCTAAAGCTAACTCTTGCTCGTCCTCCTCTTCCTCTTCTTCTACTTTGTTCACACTCATCAAGGTCATCATTCCGTGTAGTTGCTCAGCTGCCTGTTTTAAATTTTTGGCTCTGATATATCCTGGCTTGACTTTTTCATACATTTGAACTATCTTAAAATTCGTGTCCATCGGTATTGGCTGTACTTTGGTATAACAGTAATAATCCAAGTAATAGAGGAGAAGTTCGATTTTCTCCAGCAGCTTTCTCTTGAATTTTGAGTGATCCAATGTCACTAAAATCTGACAAATTAAGGAAATCCTGAAATAATTATCCGGTGGGTCAAACGCGGTGAAATGGTCAACCATTGGATTGTTATTTGGATGGCCGAAACAAAGAA
Source organism: Nakazawaea populi (assembly GCA_030557235.1). Taxonomy (NCBI): domain Eukaryota; kingdom Fungi; phylum Ascomycota; class Pichiomycetes; order Alaninales; family Pachysolenaceae; genus Nakazawaea; species Nakazawaea populi. The sequence goes on along the minus strand of JAKTVN010000007.1, from coordinate 126,170 downwards.
TACGATACATCGTATTGATGACAACATTGACATTGATCATCTCCTCATTGACAAAGTTTGCCAAAAGGGAAACATCAGCTATTCTCAGTCTATTTGACCTGTAATCGTTCACTTCCAATTTTCTTTGAATTTTTTCAATGATCGAGTCGACAACAAAAACCCTTAGTTTTCTTGAAGTTGAGGTGAAAAATTTGATGCATTTGGCTAATGCCGGAATGTTGTTGAAATTCATCTGCTCTGGACTGATAAAAAGCTCTTTCAACCTTTGAAATAAGTTGTCATTGTTCAAAAAATCAAACTTTCGTAGTATGTTCAAAACTGTGGCCCAGGTTTTCAAATTTAACTCTGATCTCAACAAACATATCAAAAACTCTTCTTGAGGAGGCACTTTCACAATTTCTTTATTAAATTGTTTCACTGATGGTGGTATCAATATCAACAACATGGTATCAATTGCATATCTGTCATTGGTGGATAGATTTAATTTCTTTCTTTTTTCACTCAACAATTCAAGCATACCCGCCATATGTTCCTCATATTCTTCATCATGCATCAACAATTTGCCACAATTTTCAAAAAAAATTCCAAGTATTTCAATATTGTTTGGTGTATCCATGTTCAATATCAAACTCCTAATTTTGTGGAACAACACATGTATAGGAACCAGTTTGAACTTTATCAACTCGCAGAAGAATATTATGTTTTTGAAATTCAACCTGTTCGAATGTATCTGTGATCTGAAACCACCATCAAGATAAGTGATCATTTCACTTATAAGTTCAGGTAGTTGAATTTTGTTGATGACAATGAATCTAGCAAGGTACCTCAACTTCGATCTTTCCTCACAATCTTTCAAATATCTAAGTAGTCTATTCTTTGACGCCTTGTTGTTCAATTTCATGTACCAAAACTCATAGACTGCATTGTCGACATCTTTCAGACTGGCACAAGAATCCAACATTTCCAAAAGTTTGGTCATCTTCGCCCCCAGTGTTAGACCGTCGCCAGATTCTTGTTCCTTAGAGTCCTGCAGCTCGGTAGAGCGGTAGTTCAATATGTCTGGTGAAATCGTAGATGAGATGTCTGGCACTTCGGTATAGAACTTCTTGATTTCTTCCGTTTCCCATATCAACGAGTCATGTTCTTTTGATTTTCCACCATTAACCAGAGTGATGATAGACTCTGTTTGGTTTATCTGATTTATTTTAAAGTCAGGTAGCTGTCTATCAAACGTCTCGCTCAAGAACTGTGAAAGCAATTTGAATTTATCGTACAGTTCCTCAAGGTCTATAATTTCCTGTTCGATACCATCAACAGTTTTACCGATCTTCATTGCAATTGTGTCGTTTTTGTTTTGTTTATACTTCAAACTTTTCTGAAGAGAAATAGTCCTTTCAAAGACAAGATTAGTATAGTTATCGAAAAAGGCCATAAGAGAATCTCTGACGCTTCGTGATAATAAGTCAGAGTTCTCGTCCAAGAAAATCTGTGCATATTTCTTTAAGTAGAAAGTGATCAGAGAGATGGACAGGCCAGTTTTGAAATTGTAATAGGCGACTTCTCGTATCACAGATAGTAATAGCGGTTCCCTATTTGACTTGTCGCTTCTCTGTGCAACAAAAGCTGGTAACATATCGAGATCACAGATCTCACCCACATCACTTGGAAATATGCCGACGAAAGAAAACTCTGTTATCAATCTCAAGTAAGTTCTCTGTTTATTTATTCTTGCCACCTCTTCTTTATCGGCTTTCAATGTCTTGCTCTTTGGTGGGTTGGCAATCTCGAATAGCATTTCCGAAAGCAAGTAAGGCGTATAATGAGTTGTGAACCTTTGGTGAAGTGCTGATACCACCTCTACAGCAGCTTGTACATCATCGTCTTTCTTACATTTCGCAAGCCCTTCAACGGTAGCGCTGATCAATTCTGATAGATACTTTGTCAAAGAGGTGGTCGAGATATCTTTCAATAACGAGCTTTGAGAGTCACGGTTCAAGAGCCTCACCTTCTTAATCACTGCGCTATTCTTCTTGATAGAAGAATCTAAGTTAACAGTAGATTCTATAACATCACCACTCCATGCATTTGTGTTCAATTCCAAAAGCTCTTTTCGTCTTTTGTCGAACTCCTGAGTTGGGTTGTCAGTATTCAGGATTAATGTCATATCAAGGTTTTAATTCATGTTACATACTTCTGGCATAATCTAGCACTCTGAGACAAACAATTGACTGGTGTTCATACAAAGAAAATGTCAAAGAGATAGATTTAGATATCTATCTGTGAAGTGCTGCCAAAAATTAAATTTTTTTTATGATTTAGTTTTTTTGGTCTATGAAGTTTGGCTAGTTAGCGTTTATAAATTTGGGACAACGGTAACAAACTATGTACAAAAAACTTCTGTATTAGATATTCTATACAAAACGTTCAGCGATGTACTCTGTGGAAAATTCTTCCCAGTGGCAATCCATAAATTTCTCTGATATGATTGACATTTCTATCCCAAACACTTCTGTAAAGATGAGCCCCAACAGGTGTCAAATTATGTTCTGTAACAAATGATCTTATGTCAAAGTTGTTCCTTTCAACATCTCCCTTTTTCAAACATAATGGTTTAGACTGTTTGAACACCCATACGGCTAATCTATTCGTTGGTGCATTCTTTTCTGGAGTTGCTGGTAAGTAATCGATGAATTCCAGTTCAGGGTTTTCTTCCAATTTCAATGGAGTAAATTCTCTATCTGAGTTGGACAACTTTATATCTTGTAAACCCCACTGCAATACAGAAGAGAAAGAATGACTTGTCACTTCTGGTATATCAGGATTAACGATAAGTATTGAATACAATGCTTCTTTGACCTCTTCAAACTCAATGATTTCAAACAGTGGTGGTTTGGAAGTGACATTTGAGGACAATATCTCTCCTGGTTCTATCCATTTCTCGATGTTGTTGTGTGGGAACTTCAATTTCACATCAACTTTAGGATCCAATGTTGGTAGTGTGTCTGGGATCACGTTCATCGTCTCCAATCTTTGCATCGTTAACATTTTGCCATAGCCTTCCCACTTCTCTTTCAAGTAAGATCTGTATACAGCTTGAGTCATGTCCAATGAGTTGGTAGCATATCTAACATTGTATAATACTGTTGGGTTATATTTTTCAGCTTTGATCACTAATTCTTCTATGTTGTCTTTCAACTCTTTTGTTTCGTCTTCAGTTGTGGACTCTGATATCTGTTTCAGCAAAGCTTCCACTTTCTTATACAATGTCTCACTCTCTTTCTCCAACACCTCGTAAGCTAATGGATATATCTCATCCATGCCAATTGGAGATTCATATTTTCTCTTGTTCAGAGGCATTCTCAACGAGCTTGGTCCATTTGGCAAATTAGGGCTGAGCAAAGCTGTCCTTACAGCTGCATTTTTCACTGTCAATGAAGGGGACCTTTTTGCAAAACTAGACCAAATTCCCTTCGAAAGCGACATGATGTGAGTATCTAATTTATTTGTATATGTTTATATATAATTCTATCCAAGTCACTCTAAATGATCTTAATATTCTTTTCTTCTCTGAAACATTTTTTTTTTTTTCATTTTTTGATTTTTTTTACACTTAATAACATTTAGTAGTGCACGTCTGCCTGAAACTGTTCAATCAAAAGCGATGCCTACATCACTTCTTGGATAAAACAAAGCAGTGCAGAGATAACGTACCAATGATGTTTATCTCCAGCTTTGGAGAGCACATTTTTCATCTGTCAATGAAGTGAAAATATCTGAGTTAGAACATGCACGAATGTTGCTAATTCAGATAATGTTTCTCAAAGTATCCCTTTCTTTCTGGTTGAGTTTCCTCTTTAAATTAAGGGAAGTGGAGTTTTGACAGCTTTACCTCACGAGAAAATACTATTACAAGTCGATTTTGCCATGGCTATGACTATAGAAAACAAAGAGACCATTGCTTTGGTCTGGAAGATAATAAAATCACCCATAAAAGCCGAAATGGTTCTGTTTTTTTTTTTTGATCAATCATCATCTCCCGATCCAGACATTGAAAATATTCCATACAAGGCTCTTGATCTATTCCATCAAACATTGATTGAATGTATTAGCTGCGGTGTGAAATTTGGCTGCCTCACAGAAATACAAATAAGTTTATTACTCCAGGTGGCCTTGGATGCAATTGATCGCGAGCAACAAGCAAAGCGCCTTCCACTTCAGGTATACATTCTCTCATCTGAAAGTACTTGAAACGCTTCACAAAAGAGTGCATGACTGCTGATCACTTACATAATGATTAGGAATTTATTTTCTTGTTTGAAGGAGGAGGCATTAGAAGGTCCAATTCTGATTTCATGGAATCCTTTTCAAAGGGATGCAATAAGTTCTTACAGAAAAGTTTTGAGAAATTATCTGAATGGATGTTTTTTGTTGGTTAATTTTATGACCTTTTCGCCTCCCCTGCTTTCTTTCGATGCTAGAGTCTTAGTCAAGACACACCTCTGGAATACAAGTTAGCTATGGCAATTGCAACTCACAAATATTTTCTATAGCCAGCACACATCTCAAAGAGCTATTGATGAAAATGCAACCATCAAAGACATTGCCCCACTCTTTCCAGTTATTCAACTCGACCATATAACCCGTGTCTACCCCCCAAGAGGTGTAAGACATCCACAGTCCACTGTGATCATATCTTTTCGATAACGTTTCATTACTTTTCAGTACAATGTTAATACCGTCAAATTTAGCTGAAGTTTGGACTGCCTCTGTCACTCCTGTAGGATCTGCCACAACTGTATGAACTGCATAGGTACTACTTAAACTTTAAACTACAGGGTATGAACAAAATCGCCAGACGTATTGACATGATATGCCGAGAAGGCCCAGCAGTTATTGAAAATGGTGAGGGGCTGTAGTGGAAACTAGATCTGATAGCATATTAGAATAAAAGTCATCAAAGGACTGATGCAAACCATCAAAATGCGTGTAGTAGTGAGCTCCTGCTGTTAAAGACTGCCCCTCCACACGTTCCCTGAGTTCGTCATGAGAAGACGCGTTTGAATCAGTCTCTGCGCTGCCCCCATCGTATTCCCATTCCGCCCCTGGGCAGTATTTACTCATGAAATCTTTGCCAACTGACTGTAACAATAATGCTTCTAAAGCTGACAAAGAACCGTAGATGTCTTGCCTTATTCCTGTACTCACTATATTGCCAAAGGCATCAAGTAAGGAAGCTGTACATGTACCGACTGCAACACCTTGCGTAGCTTATAAAAATAAAATAAACAAAATTATCATCCCATCGATGGCTTGTTGCATACGTCAAACAGTAGCTCGCTTGACTAACTCATCAATAACATCCTTGTTCAGGTTAATGAGATAAAACGGCAGTCGGAAAACATATATCCCTGAAATTGTGGTTATAACAAAGAAAAAAAAAAAAGAATAATTTAAAAGGCTTACTCATGGTGCGGAAACGCTCGTCAAGTTTTGAGCTTATACGTTTGTATGAGCTAGTTACAATATAATGCATCGAAGAATATTGAATCACTTTTTATACAACGTACAGTGTGAAAATATCAATATGAGCTATAATATGGGAAATCCTATATATATAGCTTCTTTGATTTTTTTTGGCAATTAGTGAAAAGTTTTCACTTGTGTGTAATGTTTACGGTTTGAGTAAACATCTCCTTGACATGATCCTTCCCAAATTGATCACCGTAATACAAAATGCGCTTTAAACCATTTTTATTGTTTTACTTGTTCCCTGTTTTGACATTTACGATTTTGTTATAGTGTCACATCTGATTCTGATTGTTTTACACTACTTTGAATTTCTTCATAATCTACTCTTCTACTTACTTCTTATCCGAGTTATGAATAAAGGAAGGAGCTATGTCGGTATTATTGGTATTAAAACTGTTATTTCTACTTCAATATATTGTCGATTAGTTGAATAAAAAGGAAATACTGAAACAGTGGAAATTCTAGTAAGTTAGACAGTTAAGTTGAGGTTGAAATTGAAAGTTACTTGGAAACGATTTAAAAGGGAGCCATTTAATCCAAAATCTGATGAAGAGAGATATAGAAAAAGATATAGCGAAATGTTATAGCAAAAATATATTATCAGTCTATCAATCACATACATTAAATTATTCAAACAGGGGATATAAAGTCAGCCAGTATAGTACCTTATATTCTCAATAGTTTCAGACCTCAAGTTTTATAATTTTATTTTATTTTATAGAAGACATTTTACAAGATATTATTTAATAGAGGTTTGTTATATTCCTATCAAATGTTATTCCACACTCCGACTATTTGTGCTAGTTTTAGTTGTGGAATGAGTCTCCTTAAATAAAGACAAGTCCCACATCTGATCTACTAGCTTTTTGGAAGAATTAGGAGCATTTAGAGAAGAATTCTTAGAAAGTTACATTTAACACTTACTCTACTTATTTAACAAGTTGATGATTTGTTATCCTAATCAAAACATGGAGGTTGTATAGTGTAGTGGTTATCACCTTCGATTTTGAACCGTGTACGACCTCTATCTAATTATAAAATACTTTTGATCAAATCAAGTTATTAGACAACAAAGACATCGAAATCATACACGGGGATCTCAAACTTTTGATCTTGTCTTGTTTAATTGAGGATTACCGAGTCTATATAATCGACTTTGGTTTTTCTTCATTCAAAGACAAACAAGAATCATTCAAGGGGTTTGAGAATCGCACAGAAGCTGAACTTGAGCAGTTTGATCAAGTCTGAGACAAGGGGATCTAAAATGATATGGAGGGTCATCTTCAGCTTGATCTATCTCTTTTGACCGCAGTTCATTGGGTCTATTTGATGAAGTTGATTATGATGTTGAAATTGTGTTCTATTATTGGTTCGATTTGGGTGTAAGTAAAATGTGGTTTGATGATTTTATTCTATTTTTTTTGAAATTCTATTTCACTTCTGTTATCTGTCTATTTCAATTGAAAGTTTTTCATTTTACCTCTTTACGTTATTACTTAATCGCTGTTAAGCTTTGAGATCTCTTTGAGATCTTACCATTGATGAGGCCCCGAATTGTGCCAAGTGATTCCCAATAAGACTGCTCCTCCTTGACAACATCTTCCTGAATCTTCATTTTAAAGCCCACTAACATTTTAATTATTTGCGATCTTCATCTTCTAAATCATCTATCTTGTGCCTGCATTCATCCCCATCCTCGTCTGGTCTGTTCCTCTTCTAGGTCTTGTATCACTCCTCTCTTATCGTCAGCCTCATACTGTCTTTTTTGTTGCAATTACATCGAGATCCGAGTGAGCGTCCTTCAACCTTCTGCTTTAACGAACCAGTAGTCCAGGAATACCAAATTCGAACATGGTGGTAAAGGGTAGACTAAACGTAGAATATGTGTGTTTCATACGTTGGTTTGGATTCCTTTTTCATAGTTTCGAATATTGATTTGAATTTTCATGCATTCCACCTCATCAGTGCCGGTGTGTTATCACAGAGATGAACTTTGTAAATTTTGCAAGGACGACAGAGAGAACAATGACGTTGCACAATGAACAGATGTCAATACTTTCCTGTATGAAGTGGTTTTTTTCATCGATGGCTATAATTTTCTCAACTTGGATGTGGTCACTTCAATGTCATATTCAACCTTGGACACTCATCTCAATTTAGGAGATGTCACTTATGATAACAGCTGAATTTGTCCCTGCCTAACCACTTGATAGTGCTGATGTTTTATCTGTTGTTGTTGCTGCTACTTTCGTAAAGTCAACAACTCCTTCAGCTGAGTCTTGACAAGCTGCTGATTTTGAAAAGGCATCAGGAAATTTATTCTCAGCTGGGTTTATTGGTTTATTGCAGTATTTTCATCAGCAATTGGGGATGTTGTGGTTGCTGTCATCGATGAGTCAAAACTGTAAAATAACGAAGTTAAAGGGGCTCGTATATGCTATCTTTGCACGAGCAAATTTCTTCACATTCAAGACTTTGGCAATATACACTTCGCATGTGTGCAGGATGTATTCATTATAGCAATTGGCGAACAAATCAACTTACTGAATTGCTTCCATTTCTAATATCTTTTGTTTTTGAGTAATTTTTTACATCAACGTTATATGTCCTCGATCCCACACGGAGCCAAGGATATGAACAGCGAGTCTTGGCGATCAAACTGCCGCACATCTATCAGTGGGAATAAATTGTCTCTTAAAGAGTTTTTTTCATCAATTTTCGTAACATTAAACAAATCAGTGTTTTTAGATCCAGCTAAACAACTGCTGTCTTGCAAATTTTCATTTGATCTTATTTCCATTTGCTTTTCATTTGCTTCTTCTTCTTCCTCATCATCTGTCTCGAAAAGGCAGTCGCTCATAAATGTAACTTCTGGGGTGAATGAGTTATGTCGTATTTGAGCTTCAAATTGAATAGGTATTTTCAAATCAGTAGGGTCATCTTTTGATTGTCCACTGTGTTGTAAATGGCAGAGTCCCAAAGATTTTTCAAGTTGGCCTAAACACTCATCAAAATTTGATGAATATGATGATGATGATGATGATGATGATGTCAACATTTGTATGTCTGAGCTCTGTATTTGGATGGGTATTATACCATGGATTCGATCTGTGTGTATGACACCAATGTTTTGTTTGAAAGGATGAGACTGGCCGTCAGTGGTGGTGTTGGCGGCTGCCGCTGACTTGAGCATCCGGTGCATACGCTGTTTTACTCTCTTAAAGTTGAGGGAGTTGGTTGAGAGAGTCATGGCACTGTAACCATCTCTTTTGGATATGATTATGATTATATTCAGTTATTTCAGTTAAAATGTAGAAATTATAATATTACGTCCCGCAAGGCACTCACATTTAACGTCATATTTTAAAGATAAGAAAAATCAATTTTTGTGATTATTATTTCAAACGGCAATACTCTCATAACCTTTTGGGTTATTTATTAATTGATGACAACAAAAAATGTAGAGACAATATCATACTTTTTATGAGTGCAGGAGGTGGAATCATGGTGACAGGAAACTTCTCCAAGGATAAATCACAATGACTTTTATAGCCCTCGTCGTTGGCCTGATATTTCTTCAGCTCATCCAATCTATATCTAAGCCCTCATCGCCTGCATAACGAAGAATTTCCTTAAGTTTATTTTTTTCCTCTCTCAATTGGCTTGCGCGCTAAATTTATATATTAGCCCGCTCCTGAGTTTAATCGAACAATTACAAACAACATAAACAATCACTTCTCAGAAATATTACAGAAACATCACAAACTGAACACAAAAAAAAACTGCTTAAATTTAAATATATAGATGTATATATATATATATATGGAAAACCTCTCAATCCACTATACTTGCTGATCTCCAAATCATGATTTAATACAAGTAATTTCAAAATAAAAACTATCTTGATCGTGGCGGGAGTGCTAAAAACTGAACTGAAAGGTGAAAAACTAATACGGAAATACTCATAATAATAGTGCAATATAGATATCAGTGAAATGTTGTAAACTTGTGATTGTGTAAAATCCCTATCCAAAAAATGTTCTCATTTAAAATAAAAATAAAAATTCAATGATGTATAATAAAAAAAATTTGTTCCTCCCATTTGTATGGTTAATTATATCATGAACCTCATGATGATGGTCCCACCTTGGGACCCCTATTGAGTATACTAGTACTTGAACTCGTAAGTGGTAATCGTGAATGTTTCAGAAAAAAAAAATACTTGAAAACAAAAAATAAAAATAATGAAAGATTTTGATCAAGTTTGGGCACATCCATATTGGTGCATTTTTTTATAATCAGATAGCATAATCTCAATTCTTTGGTGGTCGATAAAATTCAATTTTCAACAGTTGCTCAAAGTTTCCCTTCATTTTTTTGAAATTCAAGACATTGTTGTTACTACTTGGACTTGAATTGAACGGTATGGTTCCAGAAGAAGATATCGATGAAGTTGATGAATTCGATGCTTGTCTTGATGCCTTGGTAGGTTTTTCCATGGCAAAGACATGCTGTTTGATCCTTGACTGTTGCAGAAAAGGGGCTGGCATCGACGGCGTTGGAGGCGTCAGTAAAGATGATTTTGTAGCTGATTGAGTTTGAGAGTTGTATGATGATGAAGCTGAAGATGCTGCTGAAAATGGTGCCAAGGATGATGATGGTGGTGTTGGAAGTTGCTGCTGCTGCTGCTGCTGCTGTTGAGGGCCCATGTAGGTTGAGTTAGTGGTCTGGCCCGGCACATTGATAAACCTCATTGGTGGTTGTTGTAGCGCGTTTCTGTTATAATTTGGAAGATTGCTAAATGATTGTGATTTGATATTCATAGGCCTCTGTGGTAGTTGAGAAAACTCAGATGACTGCTGGGGTATTTGAGTCATATTGAACCCACTTTGTTGAGCTAAAAAGGGAGAGCTATTAGCTGAATGAGGAAACTGATGCTGTATCGGTTGTGAAGGTGGACAAAAGATAAATCTCTGCTGAGATGGAGGTGCTGAGTTTATATCTTGCGGGGAAAATAATTGTGCTTGGTCAAATTCAAGATTCAACTTTTGTGGGAACCTAGGTGGTGTGAACATATTTTGAGAAGACCCATCATCCATAAGTTGTTGTTGTTGCTGATGTCTAGGAAACGACTGTTGTTGTTGTTGTTGCTGTTGTTGTTGTTGTAAAAGCATCCTGAATTGGTGCTGTTGTTGTTGTTCAAAGGTAGTGTAACTCTGCTCCAACTCACTAAATGACTTAGACCTCGTTCTTTTATGTGACGACGATTTTATCGAGCTTGTTGACGAACCACTTCTTCCAGTAATGACATTGGAAATCACTTTTGAATTTAGAATTGGGGCTGATGAAGGTTGAGAATTGGTACGAACAGCTTTAGGCGTTTCGAATGAAGCGCTGTTTCTTGAGCCATCATCAATTTCAAACACTTGATAATCAACAGTATTCAAACCTGATGGCTCTTCATTGAAAGTCCAGATCAACGTGACAATATTCTGATTCTGATGAGAATCATCATTCATAATTGTTTGAGAGATCACTATATCGTTGACGCTATCATCATCCGACCCATTGAGTAGCCATGTCAAGTAACCACCCCAAAAGCTTGACTGAAATGGGATTTTCAAATTGTATGTATCATGATCTTCTAGTTGTGGATTCACTTTGAAACCGATTATAGGCTCCAGCTTTTGATGAATCAACCTGTCCTTATTATAAATGGAAATTGAAGATTGATAGTTCAATATTGATGACGCTGAATCTGGTTTTGTTGGAATGTGGTACAACAATTCGACAGAGGATATGAAATTTCCCAATGATAAATCAAAATTCTTCTTTTTCATAGACACCGACGCCGGTGATGATGACGAAGTGCAATTGTTCAATGCCAAGGATGCATTACAGAGTAAAAAATGATCAGAAAGCGGTACTCTTTGTAAATCTTCAAAACAACTAGACACAGCACTCTCCTTCGCAAATTTTTTGATGTCATCCAAATCATTCACTGAGCTTGAAATCACTGTGGACTGGACCTCATTTCTATCGAACTCTGAGAATTTGAAGCCCTTGCCATTGTGGTAGTTAAATAAAATTCTAAACTTATTGAGCTCAAACTTGGCTTTGCCAACATTGTTTTTCTTTGGTTCGATGCTCAATTGACCTACCCCTGTAATAGATGATATTGACGATTCTCTGGTACTTATACCTGGGAAGTTGGGAGGCGTAAATTCTGGTTGAACTTTCAATAATCTGCTAGAATGATTTGATAACAACTTTAATGATGCCACATCCTTGACATGTTTCCCCTTCAACTTATCGGTAAAGCTAATGAGTTCAATCAAATCCTCGTCATCAGTACTTTTGAAAAAATTTAAAATCTTTGTTATATCTGTTTTGTTGTAACTCTTGTTATGATTTTTGATCAAAAAGTCTGATAAATATTCATTTCTCGGTATCAATCTAGCACCATGACCGTCATTTGCAAAACGAAGGTTATAATGGTTGAAGAAGTAATCGACAAACGCTGATAATGCTTCTATGATGAGTGGTCTCAAGGAGATATCAAATGCCAGTGACGATGATGACTTTCTTGTAACCTTTGACAGAGAAGTTATGACATTGGTTTTATCAGATAATGGCGTTGGCGCACTGTTCAACTGTGTACTGAAGTCCAATGGAGATATATCTGCATCTGGAGTAAGGTCATTGTTAGGGGAGCCTCTATCCAAAAAGATTTGATTAGGTATGATCTCTGTGGTATCATCAGGATTCATCATGCCATAGATATTGGTGTTGAATACTTCATCCATCCAACCATCAGCCTCGGTAGAGATATCTGTTGGTGATATTCCTTTGGTCATTTTCTCCAACTTAGAAAGCGTGTTGTTCTCCATCAAATCAGTAGTTTCGACATCATCCTTATTTGCATCCAATATGTCATTGATACCTTCGATATCAGATACGTCTATCAAATCCTCGAAATATGATTGGTCTTGGGATGATAAAGTCTTTAGTTGATGAATTCTCTTGTTTTTATCAGGAGGAGCATTTGGCGGTATCGTTGTGTTGAGTTGGCCTTTTTGTGTAAACATCAGGGATTTAATACCTTTGAAGTCACCTCCAGCTGGAACGTGAGGTATATTAAAACTCATCGTTTTATGATATAATAGGATGAATCAGACCTACAGTCAAAATTGTGGTGTATTGCAATGAGTGCTTTTCAGTTCGTCTGCCTCTGTTCTGAAACTTTGATTATTGACACTTGATGTTGTTGTAGTTTTTGTTGCTTGTAACTGATGAATGGTTTTAAATGTTCCGTTCAGCGTCTTGAACTCACTTCTTGAGATAAGGATAACGCTAGTGATCCAGGAGAGAATAATAGCTTGACAGACAAGCCTGTTTAAGAACGAGTGATTCGGTGATGATGAGAAATGTGAGACAATTGAACGATTGAAATGGGATCAAAACTTTCTATACTTGATCGCAAAAAGAGGTTTCACATCTTTCCTTCACAAAAAAAATAAAAAAATTCCAATTTTGTGTACACACACTCACACATAGTTTGACAAAATCAGATATTAAAAAAAAATCGTGTTTTTTTTCCCTTCAGATTTTTGTTTACTGTTTCCATTAGGAGATAAAATTTACACCAAAAAACGCGATTCTTCTCATGAGGTTGGAGATCTTTTACACTCTATACGCCATCTCATTTGCCAGTGAACACTTCTCCGCGTTGCTTTCTGGAGAAGAGAAGGAGTAGATTCACTTCCAACTGCTGCTCTGCTAGTCAATCGAGTGATAACTTGATCGGATAACCTAGCAACAACCACTCAATTTTATTCGGCAACACGAGAAATTGCTTATGACAACCACGTAGTGGTGATGTTTATCCATGCAGATAACCTTATTTACGCCAGCAACTGCAAAGAGCAAATTAATAATTACTTTCCTTCTCTTTTGCATCTGTGAAATGCTTATCATCTTTCATAACCTACTTCGCGTCCATACCACTTTAAAGAATACATAATGTGAAATAGTTTATAGATAAATTTGACTAAAGAGTGTTTTTTTTTGAAGGATGATAAAAGATTCCTTTATTGAACTTCTATATATATTGGGTTTGTCGACTATACCAGCATATTCACACCAACTACAAGACACTCAATTGAAAAACCAGATCCTCAACAAAAGCTGAAAATAAAATTTTTCAATATAAGTAACTTGTCAGACAGCCATTTGTGCCCACCCAACCCACATCCCTTCACGAAGAAGTGCACATGGAGGGTAAAGATCATCGCTCCTTTCAAAAGAAATTTGCCATTCTCCAAAGAAAAACAGCAAAAATCCTCATATAGAAAGGCAAAATATGAATAGATGACTAGACCGCTAAGGATCATAGACAAGCTAAATAATTCTCACTTTAGGGCACAAAGGTATCTACCTCATCAACCAAGTTGGATTCAGTGGCTCTTTTGAAGAGTCAAAGAGGGACGTGACCTATAGAAATGATCCTACTGTTGCAAGGTGTTAGTTATAAACTGATAATCCACAATTTGTTGTTGAAGCTGGCAATTAAACACATATTTGAATATTTTTGCCCAAAGCTATTGATACATTACTTACTGAAGTACGTCGACAAAGAAGAAAAAAAACAAAATTAATCATAGCAGATGAAGTCTTTTATATGCTTTTATTTTTTTTGTAATGGTTATGGAGCACTTACCACGAGAGAAAAAATTTTAACTGTTTCTTTTTTTTTCTGTATTTTTTTGTTAGGGTTTGTTATAAGCCAGCCCAGCCACAGGTATTCAATAAAAAATAAAAGTCTCTTTAGGGTTCCGTCTTACAAACACTATAAATATCCCTTTTTCTATATTGTGACCTGCACAATATGATGATCGACTAACTAGGTGTACTAGTAACTTGGACGCTGCGATGTCCTTTGCCACCTCTTGATGCAAGTTTCTCTGTTAAAACTGTCCTCAGCATGTTAAAATAAGCTCGATTGGAGGGCTTACTGAAAAACCCCAAACCACTACCTCTAGTCAGTTGTTGCTCACCCAGCGATGAATCTGACTGAAAGTTGAAATCTAATCCTTCTCCATTATCAACAAAAATGAACAACTGATCGATCAATAAAGTGAAAAATGAAATGATCAAAACGCTTAACCTGTTCACAATCTGGTAATTTTCATTCAACTCCAAAAACCCAAACCATATCATTTGAACTAAGGGAAAAATCACACTGACAAAAAACTTGCAAAATCTATACGATAAGGCAATAGTCAACTGTATGATTTTCAAAGTGAGTTGTTCTGTTTTTAGTTGTGATATATTTGCCCCTGACTGAACTCTTGATGTGGAACTTGACCGATTTGGACCCATGACCGGAGGTGGTGGTATGCGGTTAGGATGTTGCTTATAAAACTGTTTAAATTGGTCTTTGAATTCATTGACAAGGGAGTCATCCATGAGATATGTCTTCAAAATATAAAACTTGAGACTCTTATCAAGAGAATCAAGAATTCTTTTGAACTTGAAATTAGTCTTATTCCTGAAAACGTAGTTAATGATTTGCACCATTGAATTTGAAAAAAATTGCTCAAACAACTCTTCATCATGCATCACCCTATCATTAGTGAATGCCTTTGACAAGTAACTTAAAGCATCGTCAATTGTTTCTTCAAAATTAAACTCTGTTTCAACGTCATCATCATCTGTATCGTCAATATTGGAGCTCGTTATAAAGTTTTTGGGATCGCTAGTACTCAAAAATGAAGAATCAAGATTTTTTTTTGTGAGCCCATTATCGTGCTTCATAATATTATCAGGACTGAAATGCTCATCTCCCTCAGTGATTGCAACTTTTGTCCTTCTGTAAAGTATCAACTTCTCTTTAATCTTGTTCAGTTTATTCGAATTCTCGCTCACTTCGAAAAGATTATCATCATTCACTAAGGTTTGCGAAGCATCATCGAATTCGGTGGAGTGCTCGGTAACGGCTCCACTACCATCGTCAACTGTGTATTCTGGAAGTATCTTCAACACATCATAATTGGCAGCCTTATCATATATCTCTTTTGTTTGTGGAGTGAAAGGTATAACGTCGTTCAAAGTTGAAGCGACTCTGAAAGTTGCTCCTAAGATACCCATGTAAGTATAACCTGATGATTAATATCGATGAACAACACTTTTCAATCCTTAAATTGCTTGGTCTACCTTGAAATCAATCAATGAATTCAACCCAATACTTCTCTGGCTGGATAATTGATATTTCTAATGTTCTGGTAATTGAATTGATGGCTGGATGTACGATGACGTTTCATTGCTGCTCACCTTTTTTTTTTTTGAGATGTCAGCAGAAAAATCAAAAACCTGCTAGAGAGCATGTGCATACATTTGGTTGTCAACGCACTAAATTTTAATAATCCAAATAATCTAAGGAACTCGTAACTTCGAAGCTCCTATGAATTCTCTAATATATATGAGTTTCAGCTTGATTAAATCTTACCCTTAACTTTATAGATGCCTTATAAATGAAAGATAAGCATTTCAATCTACTTTCAGAGGGTTCATATTCATATTAGAAGTTTATTCGTATCAATATCCTAACACCATCGTCATTTATACCTAAAAATTCCCCGTTCCTTGTCATAATCAATTCCATGCCCTTTCAAATAATCCAATTTCTCCCTATCATCATCTGCGACCCACACAGAACAATTTTTCTCGTCATCTGCTATCAAATCTTCACTTTCGAACTGAGCCCAATGGAACAGCCCGCACTCTGCATTCTGATAGACATTTTCACATTGCCAAAAATATTTCCCCCTTGAAGCAACATCCTTATAAGATCTTCTCAAAAGCATGGGCATATTGCATTTACAAACCGGTGCATCATTACAAAATTTGGGAATGTAATGTCGAATGGTTAAACTGAACCGTAGTTGTCCCGATATTGGATTGTTTTCTATTGGCATTGCTGATGTTAGCACGCTATGCTTATACTCCTCTTGGCAGCCGGAGAACATAAGTAACAAAGTATTATGTGGAAGTGGTAATGAGTATATCGGATGTGGGTTCAGCTTTACGGGATAGTTTTTTCTCAATTTGAACTCCCTGGTTGCGCCAAGCGATATCGAGGCAATAACAGGTAAAGGGCCAATGTAAGCTAATCTATCGGAGTGCCAATCGAGATGGTTTGTCCGAGTTTCGAAAGAATTACACACAGAAAAATTACCCGTCCAACTTGTAGGCAGAAAATTTGCCAGCTTAGGTCTTTCACTCAAAGCCTGATGGATCTTGTCTTCCACCAACATCTGCATTATTCTCATATCATCATTATATTTACCCGATGACCTTATTTTTTCAGCGTTGTACATCAACTTTTCTTCCCTGTCAATGGGCGAGTCAGTGCTAGTGAACACCCCACTATTATGATGTGATTCGCATTTCTTTCCATGGATATAAAAACTCTTCGGCTTCAACTCCCCTTTATTATCCATCAAGTATCTTAGTATATTATTTGCAGTCTCTGGTGGAAGGAAATTCTTGTGAAACGTAACATATGGAATGGTTGCTTCGATGTCCTCCTTATCGTGAAGTAGTACAGTTTTGGTATTTGATTTGTTGATGCTGGATATCGGTGAACTTTGGAACTTTTTGCTTCCATTGAAGAGGCTTTTTATTGAAGATTGGTATTTTGTTGATGAAGTCTCTTCCAATTTTCTCTTCTTGTTGGGGTCGTCGCTAAACTGCTCCAATAATATAGATTCAGCTTGTTTTAAAGATCCGCCACAAGAAATCAAGATCTCCAACAACACCGTTTCTTCCTTGATTTCTGGGAAATTGGCCTTGAGCCTCGAAATTTTCAGATCTGTCGAATCCATCCGGGACGTATTCTGAGACTGGAGTTCCAACGATTGAAAAGCCTTTCTATCTTCTGGGCTCTCGCGTCACACAACAACACGCTCAAAACATTTTTTTGTTTTGTAAAGCTTTTTTTTTCAAATGTAGAAGAAATAAATAAACAAGACGAACAGCGCTACCACACAAAGCTTTCGAGAAAACTCTGACAATTGACTGATGGGTGTGACCGGATTGCTTCCGCTGTTGAAGCAAATACAGGAACCTACATCATTGATGCGATATAAAGGCAAAACTTTGGCAATTGACACATATGCTTGGTTACACAGATCAATCATGGGTTGTACTATGGAGTTGGCCCAAGATAGACCTACGAATAAATATATAAACTATGTATTGAAAAGATTGGAAATGCTCGAGTATTTTGGAATCACTCCCTACTTTGTGTTTGACGGTGACTACTTGCCTTGTAAAAATGGCACCGAAGTGAACAGAGAGCTGAAGAGAAGTGAGTACAAAAGACATGGCCTCGCGGCTTTGGAAAAGGGTGACTCCAAATTAGCCTTCAGCTGTTTCCAAAAATCCTGTGATATAACTCCATCAATGGCGAAACTGCTTATTGAAGTCTTGAAGAAACGTAAAATCAATTACGTTGTTGCACCATATGAGGCGGATTCTCAAATGGTCTACTTAGAGAAAATGGGAATAGTGGATGGAATCATAAGTGAAGATTCAGATTTATTGATTTTTGGCTGCAACAGACTAATAACAAAATTAAATGACAAGGGAGAATGTGTCGAAATAAACAAGGATAATTTCAAAAAATGCAAACAAGTGCCTGTGAAATTCCTCTCACCAGAGCAATTGATTATGGTAGCCGTGTTAAGCGGTTGTGATTACACAAAAGGTATTACAGGCATAGGAATCATTAAAGCTTTCGGATTGGTGAAGAGATATGGTTCAATGGAAAAAATACTAGCTGCACTCAGATTAGAAGGTAAGTTTGCGGTACCTGAAAACTTCATGGAAGAATATACGCAGGCGAGTTATGCATTCAAGTTCCAATTGGTCTTTGACCCTGTTTCAAATTTACCAACCAATTTGGCCCCATTCCCAGTTGAAGCGACTTCAATGATGCGGAGCTGCTCTGGTGAAAGGTTGAACGACACCATTCACCAAAAGATTGCGGTTGGTGACTTGCATCCCATAGAAAAAACACCACTTGTATCGAGAGAGGAATCAATTTTGTTAAACACAAAGGGCGGCTCCGCTATAAGAACAAGCTCTCTATACAATGGTAAGCCTGTGAGCTCTCCTGGCTATACTCCTGTCAAGATGGCTTCAAGAGCTTACTCCACACCTATTTCAACCAACATGCCTAGATTGAAAAGCATAGATAGTTTTTTTTCATCCTCCAAGACAGGAAAATTGGAGGCAGTTTATACTACACCGACATCGACTAAGAGGCGCCTGCAAATATCTCCCATTGAGCACATGCAAAGCCATCTGAAGGACAATCACCATCACGATCAAACCAGATTATCTCCCACTTCAAAGAGAAAAAAAATATTGAGTGGAAATATACCCAACGCTAACTCTTTACAGTTCAGCAAATTCTTCACCAATGTTAGAAAAGAAACTGGCCCTAGCAATGGGCTCATTGGCAAAACATCAGTTATTGCTCAAGTTGACTCCGAGCAGGATCAACACGCTACTGAGAGTGAAAATAAAATTGTGTCGGATGCTGATGAATCTCATTCCTGCTTCGATATCGAGGATTCTCATGATGACACAAACATCAGTGAGATAACCCATGAGGTAGCGGATTCTAATAGCCTGGTACAATTAGATCTTGAGAATATTCTTCAGCAAGAGATCAATTCGAGCGAGTTTGAGATTGATGAGTTATCCGAGCACGAAGAAGATGAACAAATTTCGTTGACTCAAATCCAAGACTCTTCTACAGATTTATCGAAGAAAAACATTCTTGCATCACTTGCAGGAGAAACTGAGATGACCTCCAAAAAGGCTGATAATTTTGTCACATTGCATACCAAGGCGGCCCCAAGTTGTGAAGAACAACTCTCTTTAAGCGTCAACCGAAAGCTGATAATTGATGATGTCAGAATTGGATTGAGAAATAGGTTTAGTTTTGAACTGCAAAGAAAAAGCCGTCAACTCCGTGCTCCTGGATTGAAGAGAACTCCACTTCAGGCAATATCCCCAGAGTCGTTCAACAGACTGAGAGTTGATGCTCAGCAAAAGCGTTTCGAAAAGGATAATTTTACAAAAGATGCATCGAAAAAAAACCTAGTCACAAAATCGTTTTTGGAAAAGGCAACGAACTTGAACTTAGATAGTTTTAGATTTAAAGAGTAGAATAGATTATATAGAGACCTGTCTCAAATAGTGTAAAGAGGGAGTTAATTGTTGTTTCAAGTGTATTGTTCAAATTGTTTTCGCTATGTTCTTGTCTAATTTGTCTAATTGGAAAAAAAACACGTCAAAAAACACCGATCAACAACAACACAAGGGAGAAAAAAATCATCCAAAGTTCAAAACACGAATTCTACAAACTACATACTGACGGCTATAATGTCACAGCAGAATTTCAACCAACAGTATAACGTTGGTCTGTTGGCTGGACAAATTGATGATTTAGCATTAAATGCTCCAGTCAGGCCAACAAACGAGGCACGATCAGTATCTGGTGCTAGTTCGAGAAAGAAAAGACCCGTTTACGTGGTCGATGGAGCGTTAAACACTCCTCATGTTCCCACTGCACCTGCACCATCATACGGGAATCTTCCTCCAAGCATATCTGCTAGTGGTTCTCCATTCACTCCTTCTCAGCCTACTTTTCTGATGGCAGCATCCTCGGTCAATAGCACCCCAGTGCGTCCAGGAATGAGACAAGCACCGTCGACCGCTTCGTTGCCAGTCAATGGACAATTCAATCAACAGTCGCAACAATTTCAGTCACAAGTTTTTGGCCAATCGATGATGTTTCAACAGCAGCTGCAGCACCACCAACAGCAGAATTTCCAACCTGAAGGTGTTCTGCAACAGAACTCGACAATATCTCAGATTCCAGATGCTGGATCAAATCAAGTTTATAATCCAGAAGCATCTTTGCAAGTTCCCACGTTGCGTTATGAGGCTAGCCAAGAGTGGGCTAATGTTGAGGAATTTCGCACTTTTGAGAACGTTCATCCGCCGATGGTTGGAGTTCAAAGTCCAAAATTTGTCGATCAAGGTGTTACTCCACCAAATTTCATGAGATTGTCAATGTACAACGTACCAGCTACTAATGAGTTATTGAAAGCGACACGATTACCTCTAGGTTTGATGGTTAGACCATTTGCTCCATCTGCAGATGAGGAGATTCCCGTAGTTGACTTCAGCGCTTCACTGAGTGGACCACCTCGTTGTCGTCGTTGTCGTGCATATGTGAATCCCCAAATGCAGTTCAACGCTTCCTATAAAATGATATGCAACATGTGTCAATTTGCAAGTGATTGCCCTCCTAATTATGGTGCTGCTTTAGATCCGTCAGGAAGAAGAATTGATCATTATGAAAGACCAGAGCTACATAAAGGAGTGGTTGATTTTGTTGTGCCTAAAGAATACAATGCTGTTGTGGATCAGGACCCTTCACCTTTGAATTATGTATTCTTGATTGACTTGAGTGAGTCATCCATGTCTCAAGGTATTCACAAATGTGTCGGTGATTGTATTCGTCAAGCTATCTACGATGGTGGAGAATCTAACTTACCACGTGGTGCAAAAATCTGCTTGATAGGTTTCGATCTGAAGTTATTCTTTTATAATTTGAGCCCGTCATTGCAAAGCCCTTCAATTTCAACTGTTAGTGACTTGGAGGATCCCTTCATTCCATTTTATGAGGGTTTGTTTGTTGATCCTATTGAGTCCCGATCGATTATCGAGGATACGTTAAATATGATAGAATCTGAAGATCATTTTAAGATTCCAGAGCCTTGCTTTGGCCCTGCCTTAAAGCTGTCTTTGTTGGCGTTAGAATCTTTCGGTGGTGGTAAGGTGATATCCGTACTAACCAGTTTGCCAACTTCGGGCGGTACCGCTGCAGCATTGAAGTACAAAGATACGAGTAACAGAAATGCAATAGAGAGAGAAAGATCTCTTTTATCAGCAAACTCGCCTTACTATAATCAGTTGGCAACTGACTTTGCACTTTGCAATATCGGTTTGGATCTCTTTGTCATAGCACCTACATCGGTGGACTTGGCGAATACTGGGTTAATCTCCTTCAAAACGGGCGGAAATATCAGAGTCTTTCAAAATTTCATTCTTAATAGAGATGAACGAAAATTAGTTTTCGAATTCAAAGCCTGTATTAGCCATGCATCTGGTTATCAGGGACAGTTGAAAATACGTTGCTCGAGTGGACTTCAAGTTCAAGAATACTATGGCAACTTCTACAAAAAGGATTCTGCCGATCCTGCCATCGCTTCATTGAACACTGAGCAGACTTTTTTTTGTGACTTTACATTGGATGGTAAGTTAGACACTAAATTAGATGCTCATTTCCAGGCTGCATTGTTGTACACCGACAAGACTGGTATTAGAAAAGTGAGAGTGGTCAATATGGTCTGCGCTGTTACTGAAAGGGTTGGTGATGTGTTCAGCAGCTCTGATCAAGACACAATCATAAACTTGTGGATGAGACAGCAGTTGGCCAAGTTGCCAACTGCAACATTACAAACGTTGCGTAACTTCAGCAACTTGGAGTTGGTAAACACATTAACACAGTACAGAGCTTTGGTAGCGGGTAGTACGGTGCATTCACAGCAATTTATCATTCCGGAGCCATTGAAGGCTTTGACTATGTACGCATTGGCATTTCAAAAATCAAGAATAGTGAGGTCGCTGGTATTGAATGGGGATCTCAAAGTTCTGAATTGGCAATTTTTGAACTCTTCGACGTTAGAGAAAATAGCTTTCAATCTTTATCCTTTGATCATAGCTGTGCACGACTTAAATGATGAAGAATGTACTTACAGTGAGACTGGGTATTTCCATATGCCACGTTCAGTGAGACTGTCGGCTCAAAGTATTCAAACTGGTGGTTGTTATCTTGCCTTCAATGGCCAAAAGATGATCTTGTGGGTCCATCCTCAAGTGAACTCATTGTTATTAAATGATTTGTTCGGAGAAAGAGTTAATTCAATCCAGGACATTGATCCAATGACTGATGAACTTCCAATGTTGTCAACTCATATCTCATCTCAGTTGAACAATTTGATCCAATATATCACCAAAAACTATTTGGAGTTAGAGTTTGCCCCTGTTTCTATATGTAGAGTTGGTATTGATGGTCTAGAACATGAATTTATGGAGATGTTGGTAGAAGATACATCTTCAGACAAAGTCTACAGTTATTCTGAGTACTTGGCTCATATTCACAAATGCGTTAAGGACAAAGTTGCCAATGAGAAGCCTAAGAGAAAAGACAATCTCGTGGAGCTGTCTACAGATATGAATAGCTTTGCACAAAAATGGTTGCACTGAACTAGCCCTTACTTCATTTGTCAATCAACGACCTGTAATCATATAGAAAGAAATCTTGAACTCCTTTGCTACAATGCAAAGCTTGAATCAGCTTTCGATCATTGAAACCACAATAAAAGATTTTTCCGGATATGTTGTATCAGCTTTCCAACTATAAAATTTTATAGGCCATTTGTCTAATGAATAATAGAAATGGATTTCAAACTCTCCCTTTCCAGATTTAATATCCTTTATTGAGGCAGTGCTAAGTCGCCAATGCTACATTGTGCTATATTGAGAAAATTTAAAGATGAGATAATTTATCCAGTGAAAAAGGTATGAGTAGATAGTACTACTTTAAATTCAAGTTGTGATTATTACTGTAGGATTTTAGAATATTGATGGAATGCTCATAAGGCATTTCATCATATCAATCCTTTGCGTATATCGCTTGGCGTTACGCCGCATACGTGATCAATGCAACATCTTAGTTTAGTTAGTGATTCGTATATAAGTGTTTAGAGATATCCTCAACTCATGTTTTAACATGATGGAAGAGAATAATACCATATTATATTATATACAATGTCCAATAACTTCTAAATCAAACATAAGAAACAAAATTTTTTATGCGGTACCGCATTTCACAGATAGAAAACGATTAGCCACATGTAACCCTGAGGGCTAAATAATGACTATATAAAATAATAACAATCAACATGAGCTGAAATGCGGCAACTGAGATCAAGGGAAAAAGCACCAAAGAGCTTGAACAGTAGAAAGTAAACCTTGTCCAGTCGATAAGCCATGAAAGGGAAGTGAAGTACTATAGTGCAAAAATTATTATCATTAATAATGGTTTTAAACTGCAGTTATCCGACTATATAATGTCATCAAAAGCAGTATATTAACTCGTCTTTGAATAAAGTGAAAAGGTGACAGGTCGGTGTAAGTTCGGAAAAAAAAAGCTTTGAGAGTTTTGATGAACAGACAATTACACAGCTCCCAATGGGTAAAAACTGCCTGCCTGATTTCTGTGTCTGATGTAAGTAAAATATTAGGAGCTCAAAGGAAGGAATCGAGATATCGTTTACACCGTTATAGCTTTAGCTTTAGATTGATTGATTATGAAATTTATTAACTGATACTATATAACTAGCTTGAAATAAATTGAAGAAGCTTTATAGAGGGACAAAATCAAGTGGAAGAAGTGAATAAAGCAAAAATTGAGGACTATCCGTAACAGGGTCTTATAGTGTATGTGGTTAGCACGTCTAGAAGAACTAGTTTCGACTCCCAATGGATCCATATTGCCCAGTGCTTTTGGTACCGAGGTTCGACTTCAACAGTAGGTACCGTATCAGACCAGTAGACATCGAAATAGGTGTTAAAAAATTTTTGCGATTGTTATAATCTCGTTACTTCTTGCAATGAGTTCCTTATGTGAATAAGAACTTCATCACAAACTTTATAATTCACCTGATTGTAATTTTTGGTTCCGCTGATCCCCAAAGATAGGTAACTGAGTATGAGCAGAGTGAGAAAATGAGAACAATAAATTAGTAATAGATGCCATCAAAATACAAACCAACATAATTAGAAGAGATATAAATCAACGTGCTACTTTTAAATAGGCAATATCAAATTCTCTAACGTTTGGAGATTAAAATGGTTTATCATATTAATAGGATTTATCATCTATATATAAATTTGAGGGGTGAATATAATCTCACCAAAAGTGGTGTAATGATCTCCGTTAAAATATTGCGAATATGGTAAACAGCAAAATTTTTCTTCACATTGAAGCCGCGGGTTTAGCTCAGTTGGGAGAGCGTTAGACTGAAGTTGTGTATCTATACGGTTCTGTAATCTAAAGGTCCTTTGTTCGATCCAGAGAACTCGCATTCAATTTTTTTTTTTTTTTTTTCATTTTTCTTTAAATGAAATCTTGGGGGGCACTGTTTTCTTTTCCACATGGGGAGCAAGTTGGTTGTTTGAAATCTAGCTGCAAATAACGTTAAAACAACTTCTCCGATTTATTTTTCTCTTTGAACCATCAAGCTCCCTCTTTGTTAGAGTTATACATCCAGATAATCAAGATTAATTTTTCAAGTTTGGCCAAATTTATATTTATGGAAATATACTCGATCTTTAAACTTGAAATGACACAAATAAAGTACAAAATCAACTATATTACTACTACTATTATTATGAATCTCAACTCCCATTAATAGATTGCGCATCATTCATTACAATTCATTTCGCTTATTTTACCATCAAAAAATAATCTTTAATTGTTTGTGGTGTCCCTTTTAGGGATGTCTATAGTCGTCTACTATCTGGGTTGGCAGGAAATTGTTGTACTATCTTTTCTAGATCCACTACAGTGTACTGGTGCTATGTATCGGTACAATTGATGTCCAACTTCTTGTATCTCTTTGACTACTTATATTTTGCAGTCTTGATATAATGGCTTCAAGTTTCTGTTCTTTGGCTTAATTGATATATATGAGAAAAAAAACGACAACATTAGCTTACCCCACTTAAAACCACAATGTCAACATAACAACTGAAGAGACTTCCGTTAAAAGAAGGGGTTTGACGGTTTGCCGGAGCTTCTGGTATAAATCAGGCTCGATTATTTAAACAGCTCGGACTAATCCTTTTGACTTGTATAAGCGCCAATCGGGTCATCATCCTTTTTGGATCAAATAATTTTTTTGAGTAAATTATTAGAAATATCTGTCATTCTAATTCGCTTCTACACGGTTTTTTTTTTACACCCGGTGCTAAATTTCAAGACCGTCGGTCCCTGGCTTACTACCACTAGTATTAGTAGTACAACCTGAGAGATACCCATAGCAGTTACACGACAGTAGCCGCGAAGAACCAATCATATTGAACGGGTTTGAAACCCACATGGTTTAGCACTAATATTTTAGGAAGGTGTGACTGTACCCGTAAAATTCTGGTACGATTTCTTCCCTTCCCTCCTTGTTGTTGTTTCTTTTTATGAATTTCACCACATTAAACTAAATCGTATGATTTTTTTTTTTTTTTTTTTTTTGTTTCATCGAGGCGAAGAGGAACTAATCGATTATACTGGGGGACAATAATTGAACTAGCGTTGTACATAATGGTTTCAATAAAAATATTAGAGAATCCTGTTTATTTTTGCGTTTGCTCTTCACCCTCGTGAGAACATAAAGATCAGCCATGTCACTCAACTTTGATGATTACGATTCGATACTATCCTCATTGAACAATGCAGGTGGTGCCAACGATGGATCTATGCAAAAACTACAACAGCAGCCGTCGAAACAAGACTACTTTGATGACAACAGAGATATCAATTTCAATAACTCTTTATTTGTGGGTTTTAATCCAATTACTTCAGTAAACTTGAATCAAATCGATATGAACAACAACAACAACAACAACAACAATATGTACTCGAATGAAAGTCCTTCGAACTCAACATACAATTCACTCTCTCCTTCATATCCAACATCAGACTCATCTCCAGAGGCAATACTATTTGGCGATAATCTCAAACAGGATCTAGTCAAACAAGAACAAGGCTTTGATTTTAACCGCCTGTCTTTTGACCAAAATATGAATGTTGACGACTTACTTTCTAGTGACTTTAACTTTCAAACCCCAGCAATCCATTCGAATACTTCAAACCAATTCAACCTCCCCGCTTTGGTAGAGTCATCGAATTCTTCCCCTGATTCGTTGAACTCCTCACCTGAGAGCACCGCTGCTTACCAACCACAATCGAATGATGCTGCTACAAAGCCAAAGGGTAAAAGAGGAAGAAAGCCATTATTAAAAGCTGAAACGTTGTCTCCTCCAACTTTATCCAAAAATAGCTCTTCAAGTAGCGGTATTACCAAACCGGGAAAAAAGGTCAAGTCATCACACAACTTGATCGAAAAAAAGTACAGAACAAACATCAACTCTAAGATTATTGAGTTAAGAAACTGTGTTCCCGCTCTTCGTATATTGATATCGAAAAATCACAACCTTCATAACGGCCTGATAAGCTCTAATAATGAGGTTGAAACAGGTGAGTTCGAGGATGATTACGAAGGCGAAGGTTACACGGATGATGAAAGTAAATTGGATGGATTGAAGCCGGCAAAGAAGTTGAACAAAGCTACCATACTATCTAAGGCAACTGAATATATTAGACATTTGGAATATAAACTAGAGGTTCTGAATCAGGAGAATGATAAGCTCAGAGAGTTAGTTGTCAATCAAACAGGTGCTGATAGTTTGCCACCTCAAACTCAACAACATTCCCCTCAATCAATGACGGAATCGCCCCCACGTCAGCAATCTAGAAACAACTCCTTGACCAACAATCTTATCATGGGAGGATTGACTTGCTTGGTTGGCGCCTCCACCTTGGATGACTTTGATTCAAGTAATGGTAATTTCAGAAGAAGTCTATTTGCCATCCCTGTTTTCTCATTTGGCTCCAACCAGACGTCTTCTGTTAAGTTCAAGCCGTTGTTCGGTTTGATGAAGCTGGTGTTTGTCTTTGGTGTTTTGGCTTACATGCTTGAACCCCTCCTAAAGCCATCATCCAAAGATGACAAAAACAAAAAAGTTAGTTCATTTGAATGGAGTTCATTGTTGAGGTTCATCCAGTATTTGACAACTCCAAGTTTACTAATTGATGATTTTTTGACAATAAATGAAGTTCAAGCTTATCAACCACTATTAGTTGCCTCGGCCGATTTGAAAGTGAGTACTTTACTATTGAACTATCTCAGATTATCTTTCAAAAAGAATACTGCAAGTTTGTCGTTATTAAAGGCGATTTATTTGAGATTCATTGCGGATAGCTCTCCGACTCTCAAGTTTTTGACGTCAGCTATTTGCGAGAGGTATTGGAGTAAAGCACAACAATCTATTGATTTCGATTGTAAGAATGACAATATCAAAGCACTTTTGAAAGATTATAGCAATACATGGAAGGATGACGTTGTGTTCAGCAGATACGCGGAAGTTTTACAAAAGAAAGATGAGAGCTTCATCAAGTTTTCTACCCCATTTGAAATTGTATCGAAATTAGCTATTGAGCTGGATTTCAATAGATCACTTAAATCTTTGGTTGAGGTTGAGACTTTGAGAAAGTTGGATGAACAAAATGATACTGTTAAAGTTCAGATAAAACAATTACAACTGAGTATTCAAACTTCGTTGAGCCATTGCATTACTCTCGCAGAGACCTTACCTTCAAAAATCATCGAGTTATTCTTTTTGAAATCATTGGTTGAACCAACAATGCTGAATGTCAATGAAGCTTTGTCTTTGGCTAAAACTGCAGGCAGTGACATTAATTCAAATTCATTGGTTTGTGGTATAGTCAAGTTACAAATCAATTCAAATGATTTGGACAAGTCCAAGCTTTTGTTGTTGTTCAAAAAATTGAACTTGGCTGACATGGACTTGTTATCATTCACATCTTTGTACTCTGTCATCAACATATTTCCACTTCACTTACTCGAAGAAGAGGAGATCGAAGATTCAGTCTCAGATTCTTCAATCGAGTATAGAGAAAATCATTCGATTGAATACAAGTTGAACCAATACGCGTTATCAATCTTGGCTAACTTAAGAATATTTATTGGTAAAAAAGAAAATGATTTCGGGTTGGATACTGAATTGAAATCTAAGATTGTTGATGACTTTGTTAATGAAATTAATGAATTGGACTGTTGAAAAAGTTTTTTTACGTCGGCGTTTTTGTATATGATTCTATTAATATTTATGGTTTTTTAATATCATTAATAGTCAGAAGATACTCTAAAGACGTATACTTCACCTCAAGAAAAAGAGATTGCTAGACAATATACTCTCAAGAACCATAAGTTTCCTTTCGTTAAACTCAAGAAATTGATAAATAGAATAGGATGAGAAAGGGCTTTCATGAATTCAAACAAATGCGGAGATGGTACAAAGAATACTACTGATGGCTTCACTTGAATCTAAGTTGGAATATTCAAATTCTGTTGATGATCGAGCATATGATAGCTGTTTTCGGGAAGACTTCTCATAATTTTATGCCGATATAGAAAACCTCATCTAACACCAGCTTTCTCTTTGCACTTTTATAAGATTAAGGCATGCTGAGGGCATGAAGGCTTGGAATGTAATGAAGTTTATCAGAAATTTTGATGTCTCGGGTCAAAAGAGTTTCACTATTAGTGGTACACCAAAAGTGATATGGTATGGAAAGTTCCATTAAGACGAGATTGGAAGAGCAGTACGCAACGACCCTGGCCCACTGTATTCTCAATTTGAATGGATCACATCAGTAGACATTAAAGTAGGCAGTTATGAAGCATATAGATGCGATACAGTTAAAGAAAACTTTTATTCCACTACCAAATACATATGATGCTTACCAAAAGCAATAGAGCTGTGCGTAAACTGAGTTAGCCTCAACTTGATACCGACTTTAGTTTCCACATGAAAGGGCTAGAAAGTTCATTGGAAGTCAAGCGGTTTCCAAGGGAAGACATGATTGCCTAATTACTTCAGAAACAGGAATATTAACCTAACATTTCAGCATAAAAGTGGCATAGAAATCACTATGGACTTTCATGAGATTGTGCAAGTGATGGAGGCGGTTAATAGTATGCTCACAAAACAATTTTTTTTTTTTTTTTGCTGTCATTTGAAGATAAAGCCGATAACACATTATCAGCATAGCGTAATAATGAACAAAATGATGAACAGATCGTTATTTCTCAGAACTGGTAGTATGCCAATGATAACAGCCAGGCTGATTCATGTTTCTGTCCCCATTTGTGGAAGATCCATTGATAATGCAAGCATTCTTATAAAGCCAATAAATCAGCAGATTGATAATTCACGAGACAAGTTAACCAAATCGCAAACCTACAATCAATTGCCTGATGACTCTCAATTTATTACACAACATTACGATGAGTTAATAAAGTTCAAGTCATATACGAAATCCAAGTTCAATAAGACGTATAAAGACTATCAAGAGCCAAATGAGTTGATAAGAGACCTATCGGAATTCATCGAATATGAGCTAAAACCCGGAACTTGGAGCTTCAATTTACCACATGAGATGGAGGTGGAGTTTTTCATGAAGTTTTTACATAACTTAAAGATTTGTTTGAGGTTGAATGGAGGACACGCTTTCATACTTGATGTGTTGC
The DNA here is from genome assembly GCA_030557235.1 of Nakazawaea populi. Lineage (NCBI taxonomy): Eukaryota > Fungi > Ascomycota > Pichiomycetes > Alaninales > Pachysolenaceae > Nakazawaea > Nakazawaea populi. The sequence goes on along the minus strand of JAKTVN010000007.1, from coordinate 96,042 downwards.
TACTGAATAAGGAATGCTTTGATCTGGTTGATAAGAATACATGAATGCAAATTCTTTTTGCAAGTCTACCAACATTGTTTGAACAAAGAGGTCTTAATATTTTTTTGCATCTCCAAAGTGCTGTCTATAAAACCTTGGTGCAGAAATCAATCATTATCACAGTTGCAAATCACATAGTTCATCAATGATGATCATGGTAGAGAATGCAATGAATAATAACAGTATGGTACATTTCTTTCGAATGCAATCATCGTGATTAGATGCTGGATTTTCTAATAATAATAAACGCTCGGTGGGAAACCCAGCTCTTCAGAATATTTCCAGAAAGCATGAACTAGCTCCACATGATAAGTTTACTAAGTCGATCGGATAGGCATTGACTTGCTGCTGTACATACTCGATGGACATATGTTCCGGGATAACTATAGCTTTTTGCCTGATGATATCAAATATATGCAGAAATATATTTATCAATCTTTCGTAGTTCTTCTAGTTTTTCATATTGGCTCCTATGGATTTCACCGTTAGGCGATGAGTTTGAGGTCGTTGATAATCACCAAAAATCCATATCCGGAAGGTCTAAGCTCAAATTGTGCGAGCATATAGCACAAAATTTCAAGTTTTTTCATCCAAATCCGTGATAGTTTAGTGGCTAGAATCCCCGCTTGTCGCGCGGGGGACCAGGGTTCAATTCCCTGTCGCGGAGGTTTATTTTTTGTTATTTTGTCAATGCTATGAGACATAGAAATTACTATCAGTTAATTTTCCCAACTCCAGTGGACGGGTATGAGAATATAATCAATTCGTCGATTGTTACGATGATTTGAATTTGTGAACCTTCGCGGCTAAGATAATCCAGGCCAGTATTATCCGTACCAGGACGATAGGTGATAATCAAATCATTTTTTTCACTGTTTATAGACTGCATACAGTCATTCAGCAGCGTCCAGCTTCAATGAACAAATTTGATGGCACTTAGGTGCTTGCAATCTCAGACTATTGCATGAAAATCATGTTTGGTATATTCAGCTCAGAAAATTTGAAATTGTATAACACGCACAAATCTGGGGTATTACCAATTTTCTTTGGACTAGTGGCCTATAATGGTATGGAACTTGTGCATTACTGTATCTTCCTGAATCTCTTGAATTCCCAAGAGCACGGTAGTTTTCGTTTTCCGTAGAGAAGTTGATTCAAAATTAAATATTACAATATATATATTAGCAAATTTAAAGTCAAAGTCACTGAAAGAGATGAATCTTGGTGTAAATTTTCCCGGTGGGAAAGATTTCATTTTCTCTATTCAAATCTCTAGTGAAATCAGCTGCTACAATATGCTTTTAAACATGTGAAAAGGAGCTTTTCAAATATCAAAATAACAAAATATGAAACAGGAACTAATGATGATGAAAAGGAGAACAGATATCAAGAAGTAATTTAAGGCTCAAATTGATAATCTGATACATGCCGATCATTAAAATTGATCTCTTATTGTCTGCTATCAATAGATTTGGTGATAATAAATATCATATAAAGTGCTTAAAGGTAATGGTATCTTGAAACATTTGATTTTTGTTATCTCGATTTACAAGTATCTCAATAGTTTTTCTCGTAGTTAAGAGCTTACTTCGCAGATCTGGTGACTGAGCTTCATAACTCACAGACGACAATGCATTAACTGGAATAGTTCCATCATTCTCCGGAAGTTAATTTGGTGATCAGTTATCATCTCGATAACTGTCTCATTTGAGAAACATCGGACCTTGTGCAATTCTCTTGCATAGGATCGCGATAAATATCCATTTGAATGACCCGAGAACAAGGTTCACCGATATTAATTCTTGCTCAACAATTCGTCAAATAAGATACTTCTATAAGACTTATTGCTAGAACTACTGTTCACCCACATAAATTGTCTGTATTTTCTCTTGTATTCACCCAACATCTTTATGACCAAGATGTTCCCAGATCAGAACCCTCTTTCTCTCTAGATCAACATATCTCTAATGTATATCTTTGGGGGTATCACCATCACAAATCTGACAGCAGACTGGTTGGTAGCGACGATCATATTCCTACAAGTCATTTGCTTCAATTGCACAGCAATCTACATCAATACGTACTAGTCTACATCCTATATATCTACGGATACCTACACACTATATAATTACAACCTATTTACCTACATACTATTTACCTACATACTATACATCTACATACTATATACCTACATACTATACATCTACATACTATATACCTACACACTATATACCTACATACTATACATCTACATACTATATACCTACAAACTATACAACTATGTAGTCATATATAAGTGCATAACATATGGAAGTGCTGTGAGTTGAATGTTGACCCAAAATTGACGAGAGCAGACCTAATGCAAAGCTGATGATATGTGGTATTGGTGAGTGGAAGGCATGTGGGGGCATTCATAATCTTGATAGCATATAATATCACAAAGAGGAGGGGATGTCAGTGTGTGGGTAATCTTGATAGTGTTGATCCGAAATTGATCAGACCAGATTTAGTGCAAAGCTGTTGATATGTGGTATTGCTGAGTGGAAGGCATGTGGGAGTATTCATGATCTTGATAGCATATAATATCTTGATATTCCCTTTGTTAACCATTCATTATTTAGTATACCGCCGATATCGATGTGAATAACAGCTTGTCTGAACACTGAGCTATGGATTGGGATCATTCTATGGCTAGTAAATAAGATTTTAGTATTTCAGTTGAGTTGAGAACTTGATGGCGGTTTACCGCCCTCTGTGTTGGTCACTTGCATTTTAATAGATTAAACTTCTTTGTCGAAGATAAGTGATGAGAATATAAAAGGAGTTACATTTTGGATTTGAGATTTTCTCATATTTGAATGTTTTCAAAAACAACAAAAGCACAAAAGCACAAATCCACAAAATCAAAAAGGCACAAAAGCACAAAACCATAAAACGAAAAAACGAAAAAAAAAGAAAAAAAGACCACAAAGATGAAAACCTGATCTTATCGATCTTTCTCTTTTTATTTTTTTTTCGCTTTCACTCCACAGCGCTAAATACATTGGTTGGGAATTCAGTTTTGTACTATCTTTTGTATCTACTGCTTTTACAGGAGTTGATTGATAGAGCCTTCTACTCTTGACTCCTTGATTTTTAGATGTTGATAGATTACAATATTGAAAGCAATGCAACTTTAAAAGTGTTTTTACAAGTGTTATACACCACAGAGTTTTGTGGAACAAAGCTAGGGTAAGGGTTTCTTTTTTATATTTCCCCATAGTTAAAAGCTCAACTCACATAGTAAGAAAATCTTGTTTTTCCTAAATTTTCCATTTCCAAGGTCTTTCTTTATACGGCAGATTTTTTTGAAAATTCGACTCTTTTGTACTCATTTGAGTAGATATCTAAAAGAGTCTATCTTTTCCATTCCCCCAAATAACAGATCTCAAGCATCTGCGATTTCTCAAAGAACTACAGCTTCTGGGTATTAGCTCCATAATTGCAAAACGTGCAGAGATGGTGAGAGTTAATCAAAGTGGAAGGGGATTCTCACCAGATCCAAACAACACGTCGATAGTGTTCTGATGTATTCTGGAATATGTATTTGTATTGAAAAGAAGGTTCCCATTGCTAAATGTAAACTGAGGCAAAACGAGTGATTGATGCTACAGTCTGAAAATTGATGGATACAACATGCTTCTTTCCCCAAGCTGAAAGCAAGATCACATGTTTGAGATAAGATTGATCATTGCGACATTCTGTGGTTCGATTAGCCAACGTGAATTATCAGCATATCGTTTTTTTCGCCAGCCAGTTCCAATTGAATGCTCAACTTTTTTTGTATGCTTCGCTATTTTCCAAACACAAAAACACAAAAACACAAATGCCACAAAAGCGAAAAAAAAAATCAAAAAAAATTAACCGCCAATGGGCATACTTAATCACAAATTATCAAAACATATCAAAGAAATTTGTTTATTATTACCTGTTATTGGTATCTATCGAAAGGTAGTTGCCACTTTGAGGCTACTGGGATATTCAAAATGACAATTCTTTAATCAGGGAGAAATCAATTTTGTCTAAATTCTTGAAGGTAGAATCATCGGGTATTAGAAATGGTTCACTAGATATATTATGAAGGTGTGCAAGTAAGTAATCCACCAGAAGTGTTGAACAAATTAAACACCTTGGTATATAATCAGAGTCATGGGGCATACTATATGGGGAAATTTGAAGTGATGCTCCAGTCTCAGATGTTTGTTCATTGTGTTTGTGTGTGTACACTCCAGGCAGCACAACAAGTAGAATCAAGCAGCACACCTGGAACTTTTCAAATCAAATGGGATCAGTTAGTGTGCCGCCACAAAAGAAGGTCTATTTAGATGGGCTCTTACCATGCTCCATTTTTAAAGGTGATAGTACAATGTAAGATATAGTATGCTTCTGTTCTAAACAGAGATGGGTACCATTCGAGAATTACAGATTTCCGAAGCTGAGTGTGGTTTATGATAGCATCATGTTCCAAAATTAGTTTTTAAGTGAAGATTTAATATATGCTACGTATGTCCAACAGATAATATGCGAGAAGGGGTACTCATAACTCACATGACAATCAAGCAGGCCCACCACATCGATTAAAAAAACCTTAGGAATAAATCGTAAAAAAACTGTTAATTGAATCAACGTCATATTTTAAATTATATCTTCTACTGAGTAACTAAACTGATTGAGTGTATGTAAATATATATATATATATATAACTGAAATGTTTCAAGACGATTGTAAGGGATATGAACTTGACGAACAATCTCAAACACACGTGGTGCCTAATCAACGACCCAATAGCCAACTCATAGCCTTCAGAAACACGGAAATTGAGAATAGAAAAAAGATAAAAAAAACAAAAGACAAAGAAGAACTAAACCACCAAATTGTAGAAGATCGAATAATTGAAAAAAGAGATAAATCCAAATGAACTTTTTTGTTTCTTTTTTGATGGAGTTGTTGTTAAGTTTTCCAAATCACAAAAGCATTAAGAAATATGCAAATCTGGGAAACCAAAGCACAAAACACCAAAATCAAATACCTACCACACCCAACACACACACACACACACATTGGAAACTCCTAATATACAAATTGCAGAATGTTATTTTGCGTAAAAAGCAAACAAATAAACAAACACATAAACGCTCAGCCACTATCTCAAATACCCCTTCACCAAAATCATCATCCATCCATTATTATCATAAGCAAAATTGAGAAAATACAAAAACAAAAAAATTCAATTGCACAAAATACTCCCGAAAACCAAAATCTCCCATATCACCACACAAAAAAAACCCCAAGATCAATTACTTCTTGTGTAGACAGAGACAAACGCTCTCTTCACATGTGCAATATGAAACTGAACCACTGGTATTTTGAAATGTCAATCCTCCAAAGCACAGCGAAACGAACGCTAACGCTCTTCACATATGAAATATTAAACTGTGCCAGTGGAAAAATGAAATGTTAAACCTCTAGACTCTTTTCGAAAAGAAAAATTGCATCATCAGTTCCTAGCTTACATGCCATAATCAGGGAATTGATTATCAAACGATTCAAATACATGGTTGAAGCTTGGTGCTTTGATCTGATAGAATCCATCATCCATAGGAGCAAAGTTTTCTTCTGCACTACTCAGTGAACTTGAATTCAATATAGGTACCGTTTGATACTGTGTTGGTTGATAGTAAAAAGTATCAAGGGGGTTGCTCTTAACTTCAAAGGTGTTTTCTTGTTGTAAATTTTGTTTTGGTGATAATTGTGATGAGGAGTGACGAGATTGATGTTGTTGTTGTTGTTGTTGTTGATGTTGTGGGTGGTGTTTCAGTTGCTTCTGTTGATGTTGTGGGCTCTTCAAAGGTGGTGATATTGATGAAGTTGCCGTTATTGATGACAGTGGCAAAGGTGAATACAGTGACATTGGTGAAGTGAATCTTGAAGTCATTGAAGATGGCCTCGAATCCTCCAACTTCACCTTCATGTTTGGGTTAAAGCCAGATGATGAATGTTCCGATGTTAAAACTTGGAAAGATGATGCAGTGGATGGAGAGGGACATGATGAAAAAGATGAAGATGATGAAGTTGGAGACTTTCTTAAGTCTAATGGAGGTGGAGTTTGTGTACACACCAGATCCAAGAGATGCGATCTCTTTCCAGTCTTCTTCTTTGATGAATCTCTTTTCTTGTAATTATGTGGTAAACCTGAACATTCACCACTCTCAATATGGGTCTCTACCCAAATTTCATTGTTTGCAAAACTTTGCCCACATAAACCACACCAACCAATCATTCCTGTTCTTTTAGCGGATTTGGTTCCCGATGGGTATTTGAAATGTCTTGATTTCAAATGAGTCTTATAAGTATCTCTTCTTGAAAATCCACCTGTCGCGTGACACTTCTGTGGAGCGTGTGGATTATAAAAAGGACAATTGTACAGCTTATCATTTGAATGCTTCTTCATATGACGCGTCAAATAACCTCTGATACGAAACTTGGCAGAACAGTATGGACATGCATGGGTTTTAAATTTTTTGACGCCATCAACGGTTTCTTCCTCTTCCTCCTCTTCCTCTCCACTGATTTCACACTCTTCAACGCTCTCCATGGATGAATGGGATTTGTTAGAAGATTGAGGGGAAAGATCAACCATCCCGTGATGTGGCAGTAACTTCTGTTGTTGTTGTTGTTGTTGCAAATGCTGTTCTTCCAAAGCTAAAGGTGGTGACAACTCATTGGAAGTGGAAGAAGCAGGACTAGCTAATTGTAATTTTTTGACATTGGTGGTTTCCTTATTGGATAACTTTAAATTGTCAATGTTTGACTCACTTCCAGTTGAAGCATTAGAAACCGGTGAAAACTGTTGGTGTTGTTGTTGTTGTTGTTGATGATGAGAAGAATTTGAATTTATTTTTTGTATCTTTGCCAAATGTTCATCGAAAAATTCAGTACTTGGGATATTGTAATTCATGTCACTAACTTGATGAGGTTGTTGTTGTTGTTGATGTACCACATTGTTGAGTGTGTCTTCAACAAATTTCCACTCGATTTCACCTGTTTCCGTCTTTACAGGAACCAATCTTGTACCCAATCTAGTGGAACATTTTTCTGCATCATTCAGTTTATAATCAATTATTGTTGATGTTGGTGGAAATAGGTCTCGTTGCCAAGTATCCTTCTTATGAATACTACCAACTTCCACATTTTTGACTTGATCTTGTTGTTGTTGACTTTGTTTTGTGGAAGACCAATTGAAAAAAGGCTTGAGAAAATTGAAAGCCACAGATATATAAAAGATCAAAGTCATCAAAACATAACTTTGCTCGATCCATCTATCAAAGGATGGGATTGATGGAGGAAAAGAAGATTGATTTTGAGTGATCATCCTTTCTGTTTGATATTATTATTATTATTATTATTATTGATTTGTTATTAATTAATGTAACGATATTAAAGGATTCACTTCACACAAATTTTTTTCTTCTTCTTCTTCTTCTTTCTCTTAAAAATGGAAATAAATTGCTCTTTTTTTTTTTTTTTTTTTTTTTGGTGGATGATTTATATATCAATTTTGATCCACTTTACACTACCAAAAACACCCGCTTAAAAAATGGTTGGGTGATGATGTATTTGATTATTATTAAATGAAATGAAATGGAAGTAATAACACCAATGATTGATGATGATATAATATATGGAGGAGATGAATAAAGCTTTCAAATTATTTGATGTCTTTATGTTCTATGGGATCGACAGTAATTAAAACTGATGTTGATTTGTTTAAGTCCGATTAATAAACAATAAGGAATCCCTTCACTTTTTGATTTGATATATATTGATATATATATAAATATTATATATATATATTTATGATATTTTGATTAAAAAAAAAAAAGAATTGAGAATTTTTCTTGTGGCATTACTCGAAATAAAAAATAAAGAATTATTTGCACGACTAATATGTTTGTCTTTATTTAGCGCTTATATAAAAAAAAGAGAGGAGTAGTGAGTGCATCGAAAAAACCAAATTATTTTTATACATTTCTCAATTCAATATCATCATCATCATCATCATTATTATTTTGATTCAATTTTTCATACTCTTTCAATTTTTTACCTTCTTCATATCGGTAAAAATTATACCACATGATATCTGCTAATGTCATCACCAACCCTAAGAAATTGATCCAATTTAATCGATCACCAAACACCATTGAACTGATTGAAATTGTCAAAATTTCTTTAAATATACCTGCAATTGATAAAGTTAAAAGGGAAGCATGTTGTAATAAAGTGAATTCTGACAATGTCATACAAAATGCTAGCACTCCAGGGATGATCAATAATATCACTGTTAATAAAAACCCCTTTTCTTGCCAAATGCTGGCATTGTAAAAATTCAGCCAACCTTCAACAATTCCACCAATGATAACCAATATTAAACACATTGATGGACTTATATAAAAAATGGTCAAGATTGGATTTTGTGTAAAAGAATTTCTCTTTAATAAGATTTGAGTCAATGCCCATCTTAAACCTGACATACAAGCACTGCTTAAAACTAAGAAACAACCAATAAAAACTGTATTGGCATTGTCCACCAGATTTGTATTATCATCATCATTAATATTATTATTAGATTTGCCATTATGTTGTTGATCCTGTTGTCCATATACCATCATCATAACTCCAAATGTCATCACCACAACAATGATACATAATCTAAAGCTAAGTTTTTCCAATTTGAAAATGACACCCCAAATCAAGACAAATACAATCAGTGAAGATTTAACCATTGTATATAAGGATAAAGTGATGAATTTAAATGAATAATTACCTAATCCAATATCGGCAGCAGATGATAATGAACAAGGAAAAATTTGAAATAAATAACTTTGCCAATTCATTAAATATGATTGTTTTGGATCTGAAAATCTGAAATTTCTATTAAAGAATAATACTGATCCACTTAATAAAAATAATATTAATTGATGACAACTTGTTATCAATATTGGATATGAAAAATTTAAATTTGGATTGAACATCCATTTGTTGTATAATGATATACTCACTGAGAATATATACCATAGCACAATGGAAAGTATCATCATAACATTAGATGACAATTTTGTCTTCTTCTTTATCGTATTCTGACGTTGTTGTTGTTGTTGCAATCTGGGTAATAGTGTTAAGCCATCATCATCATTGAGATCTCCATCTTCTTCTTCATCATCATCACCACCATTAGAATAGACATTGTGACCACGAAATTCCTCATCATTGTCATTATTATCATCATGGGCAACTGATGACCTCCTATCACCACCAATTCTTAATTCATCAAATGAATGTTTTTTCTTCAATGGAGACACCAATGGGGATTTCAACGTTGAAGCAATCGATTTAAGAGTGTTGCTGACAGAATATGGTATATCTGGATGAAGCAATTGCTGTTGTGATGATGATGAAGTTGTAGGGCGCAGCAGGTCAGATGGAGATGTTATTGAATTGATGGGAGGTATGACAATGTTCAAGTCATTTGATTGATTGTTATTTAAATGTTTTCGATGTTGCATTTCTCTTTAATATATATGATTCAGTATTTTTTTTAAAAAAGTGGTGTAGCAGATATGTGAAGAGAACGTGGCTTTTGAACAAGTGAGTCTCACTGTTTGAGAAATAAATTGAGTACTGCGATGTGTTCTTGATGATATATATATATATGCCTCTCTATACTCAATTAGGACAGCTAACGTTATTATCTTTATTTTTTTTTTTTTTTTTTTTTTAACTTTTTTTTTCTTTCTTTTCAAAGATTATATTTGTGTGTAGTTGAATAGATAAATAGATATAAACAGCAATTGATCAAATATAAGATAGATGTATTTAAATAGTTTAAGGTATTATAATATTTTGAAATAGGAAACACCATCTCATATGATAAAACAACATATCTGAGTTAGATAAATTATAATTGAAATAAAAAAATCAAAAAAAAATAAAAGATGTGATGCATGCGCACAATTACTATGAGAGAGTGTGAGTGGGACTGCGCATTAACAAATCTGTGTGTCTGTGTGTGTCTGTGAGAGAGAGAGAGAGAGAGATAAAGGAGGATGTATAGATGAGAGGTTTTCGAAAACAGAGATATGAATATGAAGGATATATTTTACAAAAGGAGAAGCGGGGGGGGGGGGGGGGAAATTCATGGTTTTGTTCACCAAGTAATTTCAAGTATATGAATTAAAGTGCATAGTGTGTGTACGTTTGGGGGCAAGGTATAAATTGAATTATCAATGATGGCTTATATTTAAGATGAGTTGGGAGAAGAGTGGTTTGGGTGTTTATTTGATATTTTGTAATGTATGTATATTGTAGATAATATATATCTATAAATATCTGTATTGTTACAAAGATGACGTCATTGTTGTAATATAGGATAATAATAAAACCCCAAAAGGGCCAAGACAAATTATGAACCAATTAAATCAATTTATTTTTATCAAAAGAAGAAGAATCTTTTAGTGCTTTGCAATAAAACAATAAAAAACGATTCTTTGTTTTATATTTATATATATATAAAATATAGCTTATAATTCCTATATCTATATATTATTGTTGTAGTATAAAATTGGATCTTAATTAAAAAGATTTGTCTTTTTTTGTTTAATAAAATTAAAAAAAATATTTTTTTTATTTTAACAAAAAGACAATACAAAAATACGAAATATACACACAAGAAAAAAAAAAAAAAAACGGTTTTTTTACTTCTTCTTTTTATTATATAGTAAATTGTATTAATACTCTCTCAATCTACCTACCCATTAATTTAATCATTTAACCATTCGAATTACTTCAATCACATAAAGATTCTATTCTTAATCTGATTAAAAAAAAAAAACACAAGTTTTACCCCAATTACTCCTGAATTCAAATTACAAAAAAAAAAAAAAAAACATAAAAAGAAAAAGAAATAAACACAAAATTTATCCTACCCTTTTTGTAATTGTGTTTGTGTGTGTGTGTGCGTGTATTTTGTTTTTTTTCTTCTTCTTCCCAAAGGAAAACCTCCCACTTGATATATATATATATATATTATTGTTGTTTGATCATCATCATCATCACCCCATTATCTTCATCTTCAATAACCCTCGAAGAAGTTTCTCGGATCATCGAGATCATCTCAAATAACCATACTTTTGAAATCAACTTTTGTTGGTTTTCTTAACCAAGAGGAAGATCAGATCATCATCATCATCATCATCATTCACCATATTTAAAATATGCTTTTCCAACACATGCTTTTGAATATACTTCTACAACTTATACCGTCTTTTCTTGCAACTACAAATGCTGCATCCACTACAAATACTCGAAGATCATCATCATCAACAACAACAACGAGAAAGGAATCCTCGAGGACAAGTTCATCTCATTATGAACTCCCCACTTTGTACTTGGACACGTCCGATTATAAAATTTATTATACCAACGTGTCAATTGGTTCTCCTAAACAAGACATGAAATTGAGAATCGATTTGATGCAATCTGAAACTTGGGTAATGGATAATTCATACTTCATCACTTGTAATCAAAGATATTCGAGTAATAAATCAAATCAATCTGCTTTACATCATTTTGCCGTTGATTATAACGCAGCTGTTGATAATACATGCGCAGCTCAAGGCTTATACAACGTATCAAGCTCAACAACAATGAATTATTTCAACAATGATTATACCGCATCAAATAAATCAATAGATGTGATGCCAATAAGTTCAGAAGAATTGAATTATATTTATATCAATGGTATTGCATTACAAGATGATTTCCAATTTCATAACATGTCAATGATATTGGATAATATGAATTTTATAGCAGCTAATAGCACAAATGTTATGGCAGGTGGATTAGGTCTTGCACTGGATGGAATCGGTAACAATTTTTTACAATCTTTAGTCAATAATGGATTCGCCAATTCATCTTCATATTCCATGTATTTAGGAAGATTGAATTCACAAGATATGCAATTAAACCTTGGTGGATTAGATACTTCAAAAATTAAAGGAGATTTTGTCGAATTCGATTTCATTCCTTATATCGATGAACAAGGTACCATTGCAAATGATGTACCTATAGTACCTTTAACTGGAATGAGTGTCACTTCAGGTGGTAGTGGATTATCGGCCAAAGTTGGTGATTTCTTAGAAACCACACCAGCTTTATTAGATTCAAGAACTTATTATTCATATCTTCCATACGATGCCGTTATCGATTTACTGTTACAATTGAATGCTTTTTATTCATCAGATTTACACAGATGGATTGTCGATTGTAGTCTTGGTCAATTAGCCGCCACAGTTGATTTCAAATTTGGTAATTTAACAATCAACATTGCCCTTTCAGAATTGATCTATACCGCTTATGATGATGATGATAATTTGTTAACTTTCCATGATTCAGGTGCCACAGCTTGTTTCTTAAACGTATTACCACAACAAGAAGAAGGTATGGTATTGTTAGGAACCCCATTCTTGAGAAGTATTTACCTTGTTGTAGATAATGAAGGCAGAAAATTGGCAATGGCTGAACTGTTTGTGGAAGCATACGATGGTGGTCAAAGTATTTCTGAAATTATAGCTTCGGAATCATCACTGTCAAGGGAATCACTTCAACAACAATCGGAGACAAAAAGCTCATCATCTAACAAATCAAAATCTCAACAACAATCATTACTGCCTCGATCTTCAGTAGTAGCCACTACTCAAGGTGACAAAGTTGATGATGCCGCCACAAAATCCATAACTACTACTTCGAGACTTTCCCTCACATCAGCAGCTTCTTCCATCAATACTTTATCAAACACGGGCAGATGGGGTACAACAAAGACCATGATCAGATCAGGTCATATACCCTTTGCCAGTCCAAACAATATCACCTCATATTCACAATTGACATTTTCACAAGTAAGTATGAATGCAACAGAGACACCATCGAGAGGTGATGTCATCATTGCCAATGGTGAGATCGTATTCACAACTGGTGGTGGTGGTGGCCAATTACATTCAACTTTCTTGACAGGCACTGGTGTTTCTTCTGAAACAGCGAGTGTTTCATCAATGCTGTCAAACTCTGCAACACCATCATCTTCAACACCATCATCTTCGTCATCGGGAGCAGCTGCAATCAATGCATTAAGACCAAGGTTGAATAAATGGAGTAATTATTTGTACGTGTTGATAGTGATATTGTTATTGATTGATTGAAACCATACCCAAAAATTAAAAATAAAAAAAAAAACTAGAGAGAGAGAAAAAGTTTTTAAGTCATTAAGAGTTTATGTTTTGTATTTTGTGTTTATTATCCCCCCCCCCCCTCCTTCCATTATATTTTGCTTTTTTTTTTGTTTTATTAGTTTTCATTTGTTTTCACATTGTTCGTCAAATCTGCTTTGCATTACATCAGCATCATCATGACAGCAACAACAACAATAATTTGAGAGTGGTTTTCACTATTAGAGAATAATAAGAAAAATTTAGACGTCCACAGAGATAAGATTTCCAAAAAAAAAAAAAAAAAAAAATCTCATTGAGATCATTTTAGATAGAAAAGTAGCAATAAAAATAACTTTCCCCCCATCCACTCCCAACAACCCCATTGGTGGGGCTTTGATTGATTAGAGAAAAGAATAGAAATAAATCAATTCAAAAGAAAAGTTTGGTTAATCCAATTCGAATTTCAAAAATTGTTATTCTTTTATCGTATAATTTTCTTTTAGATTGTTTAATTTTCATCATCATTTTGTTTCAGCGTTTTAACTAAATACTGAACTCATAAATGAAACATCGATTCAGTCGCAATTTCTTTGATTAATGACATAAAAAAATTTTAATGACTTAGAATAACATTCCCCCAAAATTGGTCCTTGCTCAACAATTTAAGATTTTGAAATAAAAAAATATGCATATTCGAACGAGAAATTGCAAGAAAGAAAAAAACTCATCCCATGCTAAAACTCAAAATCTATCTCTATTTCCTCTTGTAGTTCACCCCACAAACCAGGCATCCCTATAATTAAGTTTATCCGAGACCCCATTTTTTCCTCTGCATTACCGTATCTCAATTATTGGATTGACTAGCGACATCTCATATTCCTACAATTCATATGCTTTGCAATTGCAGAGCAGGCCACATCGGTACATACTACACTACAAACCTACATACAATACCTACATACTATATACCTACACACTATACATCTACGAACTATATACCTACGTACTATATACCTACGTACATCTATGTAGTCATACATAAGTACATAACATATGGAAGTTCTGTGAGTTGAAGACGGGAGTGATGAGTTGAAGACGGGAGTGGTGAGAGTTGAATACCATGAGTTGTCCCAAGATTGATGAGACCAGATCTAGTACAAAGCTGATTATATGTGGTATTGATGAGTGTAAGTCATGTGGGGGTGTTCGTAATCTTGATAGCATATAATATCTTGATATTCCCTTTGTGAACTATTCATTATTTTGTATGCCGCCGATATTGATGTGAATAAGAGCTTGCCTGAACACTGAGCCATGGGCTGGGATCATTTTGTGGCTAGGAAATAATATTTTAGTATTTCAGTTGAGTTGAGAACTTGATGGCGGTTTACCGCCCTTTGTGTTGGTCACTTGAATATTAATAGATGGAACTTCTTCGTCAAAAATAAGTGATGAAAATATTGAAGGAGTTACAATTTGGATTTGAGATTTTCTTATATTTGAAGACTTTCAAAAACAAGAAAATCACAAAACCACAAAACCATAAAACGAAGCAGCAAAAAAAAAACGAAGAAAGAGCCACAAAGATGAAAACCTGATCTTATCAATCCTACTCTTTTTAATTTTTTTTTTTCGCTTTCATCCCACAGCGCTAAATACATTAGTCGGGAATTCAGTTTTATACTATCTTTTGTATCTACTGCTTTTACAGGAATTGATTGATATATTCTTCCACTCTCAACTACTTGATTTTCCGATGCTGATAGATTACAAGATTGAAAGCAATGCAACTTTAAACATGTTTTTACAAATGTTATAAACCACCGAGTTTTGTGGAACAAAGCTAGGGTAAGGACTTAAGTTTTTGTCTCTATGATTCCCATAGTTAAAAGCTCAGTTCTTATAGTAAACATCTTGTTTCTCCTAAATTTTTAAAGGTCTTTATACGACAGAATTTTTTGTACTCATTTATTTATAAATCTACAAGACTCTATCCTTCTCATTCTCCAAAAAAAAAGACACAGATCTCTAGCATCTACAATTTCTCGTAGTACCATACTACCGGGCATATACTCAGCTGAAGCTGCTGCTTCATCACGTCTAATTTGCAAACGTGCACGTGCAGAGAGGTTAGAGTTCGTTCGAAGGGGTTTCTCACGAGACCCAATCAATACGTCAAAAGTGGTTTGATGTATCTTAGTACATAAACTTTTATTGTAAAGTAGGTGTCTATTACCAACTATAATTTGAAGTAATATGAGCAATTCAAACTAAGATGTGATGGATCGATATACGACTAGCTTACTTCCGAACTGAAAGCAAGATCACATGTTTGGATTGAGATTAACTATCGCGATATGCCGTGGTTCGATTGGCCAATCATTAACTTATTAACATAAAGTTTTTTGAAACTAGCGCCAATCAAATACTTCACTTTTTTGCATGCTCCGCTATTTCCAAAATACAAAAACACAACACAAATGCCACAAAAGCAAAAAAATAAAAAATAAAAAAATTAACCGCCAATGGGCATATTTAATCACAATGTATTACAATGTATCAAAGAAATTGGTTTATTACTACCTGTTACTACCTGTTAGTGGTATCTATCGAAAGTTAGTTGTCACTTTGAGGCTACTGGGATATTCAAAATGACAATTATTTATAAGGAAAAATCAATTTAGTTTAAATTTATAAAGGTTTCAAGTTTGTGGCTATTAGTCAAACTCAATTAGAGTTCCAGCGTAGATTTTTTTGCATGACCGATATTTAACTTGAGCCACAAAACCATTTTGTTGGTCTTCCTCTTTTGTTTCTTTTTCATTTCTTCTTTGATGAGCATGCGCTGGGGCTAACTCAATTTACTCCAGCTGTGTTTTTTCCACCAAAACATACATTATTACACTACACGCACAAAGCTATATCATCTATTTCTACCAAAAGACATGCAGCTGAGAAATTTTGTTTGTTCAACGTGTACTTAGTTGCCGGTTCTCAAAATGGCAGGCCGCTCCGATTGATGCAACCTCTCACCCAAATGGCAGGGACTATGAATTCAGTCTATATGAAATTGAAGCAGATGGCTGCGACGAGCGGTGAACGAGAATTTTTGAACTATACGAAGATGAGACACCTACCACCCTGTCCTCATAGTTTGACTATCACCTTGCAAAAAAAAATATGGTAAGAATGGTTGTTGGCTTTCATCTCAGCCTCTCTGGTTTATAACATACACATCCACATCGATTCAAAATTTTCCAAATTCGAGCAACATCCCAGAGATGACACTTTGTACGACCCATTCCCAATCAGCAATCTTGACATCATCTAACATCAGCTTAAGTTTATGTAATTCTTGTTTCAAGATTGATAGTTGTGCTGCATCTATAAATATTAATGTCCTGGCTTTAGAATCAGCGGCTAGCTTCGAATACTCAAAACTCAATTCTGATATCGAAGAAAATCGGGTTATCTCCTGAAGACCCAAACATTTGAAAAGAAAATGCAGAATTAAATTTTTGTCCTTATTGTGGTTATTGTTTGAAGAGCCTTCTTGAGATGATGACAATCTAAAAACTTGATAATTTTTCAAAAAAAGGTTGTTACCCATTTGTGATGACAACGATTTGCCCTCATGAAAATTTTTCATAAACTTATAGATGTTCAAGCTTTTCACCGTGCCCAAAAAATTTGACTCTCCAGCAGGTAGCAAGTATGACTCAAAACTGCTCAAGACAGCAGCATTTTTACTGGAATCAATGATAAATTTTTCTGATAATATTGGCCAACCTAACAGTAACGCTTCCAAATACTTAGCAGAACGACTGTAACCGTTCAACGATATAACCAGTCCAAATTTGTAATTGCAGTAAAATGAAGAAATTTGCAATTCTCGGCCGCCGTCCTCATCATCATCAATGAAAAGTTCAAATAAACCGTGATCCAAAATCTTACCACCATTATCCACAATCAACCTCCTTATCATATCCTTTTGGGTCTCCGTCGATGACGATGAAGTTATTGAAAAACAGCATTTTCTGAACACTCCAGAGGAATGGGAATGGGTCAATTGTTCCCTAGCATCAATACCATTTACATTATTACCATTAGATGAAGAAGTATTAGGTGACCGATGTATCGATGAGGGCATCATCAAATTGGGTATGATAATAGGCGGTGCATTCTTGTGCGGTGACAACTTTAACAACTCTTTCGAATGTCGACCACGGATGTTTGGCAAATTTCCAACCAAAGAGTCATGATATTCATTACTCTCCAACTCATTGATAAACTCTCTCTTTGTCCATATAGTATTCACAAGGTATATTTGAGATAAAGGTATTTTCTCCTCGATGCCGTTGAATTGGTCAATCTCGTTGCGGATACAGGGCATCACATAGACAGTATCAAATCCTCTTATGCATTTGATCTTGTTCTCATCAGATTTCTTCAGTTCACTACTCAACCCTGTAACACAATGGATTTTTCTTTTGTTAAAGATTTTAACTCGATCACCGATTTTGATGTCCAAGGGAAACACGTTCAGATACCCTTGTAATTTCACTTGCTTGCCTTCATGAATTATTAAGAATCCATCGGGGAGTACCTCTTTGATCACAGTTGGATAAAATTTATCCCCAGTACGAGCCCAAACACTAGAATAATACAAAATATCGTTCCTGGTCAATTCATCTTTTGTTTCACGGTAAACCGCATCTTCTAAATCTGTCAAGGGACTATCATCATCAGATTTATCTGCATCAACACCAGCACCTGGTGTTTCATTCTGCAAACGCTGAGCTTCATCAACAAGGGTCTGTGATGGCGAGTCGGCCATCAACAGCTCTTCATAATCGAAAGCACCATCGGTCTCATTATGATGAGCATTGTATGTGTTGTCATTGTTGTCATTGTTGTCATCATTGTCATTATCAGACAAGCGTCTCGATGAAACAATCTCCAACGACCTAGAGTAAAGTGATGCCGAATCCAATTCCTGAGTTTTCAAATCATCAGGTGAAGTGTTAATCACCTGTGTAGTAGGAGACGATTGTATACCAAGTTCCAACCTTGTTGTGATCAAATGTACCATCGATGGTGAGGAGTTGGGCACCTCTGTTGACGGGGAAGATCTCAAATGCAGTTGTCGTATTTTACCTTCCAACCGAGCAGAGTTTCTTGAAGGTGTCTCGAAATCAGTTCTCGTTCTCGATAATTTGGGTTTCTTTTTCAACTCAATCTCAGAAAATTGTCTCCTCTTCAACCTCAACTGGTCATAAACACCTAAACTATCTTCAGGAAATCCCGCCCGAAATACTACTGAATCATCATCCTCATCCTTTTCACTATCACTGCCCAACTCAATCAGTTCATACATCACTGTTGTATTTTCAATCTCGTCATCGGACCCAACTTCCATTCTATTAGATTTTGAAAAATCCAAGTTCCCACCAACGTCTGATTGAGCTTGACGTTTGTTGACATCATCATCGCCACTACTACTACTAGTTGTCTGCTGTGATGTGATCTCATCCAGAAACTCAGACCTATTGTTGTGTCGTATTTTCTCAACGGTGCTGGGCACTTCAATACTTCTTCCTATCACTTGCGTCGCTGGAATTTCAAACAAGTCTTCATCGGTACCACCAGTGGCCACCTTGTGCTCATTTATAATCAGTTGTGTGTCCAGATGTTCGCTTATCTGCTGGGTATCGTCCAATACATCACTAATGACTTGCGTTTCACCATCTTGTATCCTCTGCGTCTCATCGAGTAATATTCTTCTGCGAAGTCTGAATGTGCTCTCCGACACACTATCATCTTCTTCAGAGTCTACCCCATCTTCGCCTACACCATCAATGACAACACCTTCCATCTGAGACTGTGTCTCATACTGAAGCACTTCTGCTTGTTGTTGTCTCAACCTCATCTTCTTGAACATCTCATTGGGTTTACTTGCACGCATCAGTGATCCATACAAATTGTTCTTATGACGATTAGCCATAGGCGTTTGTTCCAGCTGCGAAGGAGATTCACCAAATGGGTCAGCTATTTTATTAACAAACGGTGTTTCGCTCACGCTGGTGGTGGTTTGATGTAGATTGAGCGACATAGAACTATCATCATTATTTCCTTGGCTATTCGAGGCAGCGATGTGATCTACCAACTTGATATGTGTTTTTATCTCCAGACGGCCATATTTATCATCGCGATGTTTCACATCCAGAACGTTTGGGATTCTTTGAGTTTCATCAAGGTCATCCTGAGTCTCCATAATAGTTATTGAGTTGTCACTATCTCATAGCTTGCATTCTTTGATTTTCCTGAAAAAAAAAAAAATTCAAAAAAACTCACTCAGCAGATAAAGAACAACTGATTGTGAATTTTGATAGACCTTAACTTAACGATCTTTTCGGACCATCCCCCAAGAAAGGGAAAATGGCTAAGATGGGGACTACAACTATTCATTCGTTTGGAGCTCTACTAAATCATTTATTTGCAAGTATATTGCAAACCTTATTATTTGGGCTTCAATCAGTTTGGCATTACATCATGCAACCTTGGGCGAAGGGTTATTCGCTCCCCGTAACAAGCGTAACAACAGCATTCGGCTGTGTTCGTTAAAAACAACTTAAATATAGCTGGTTTCAACAAATTCAGGGGAGCGGGCCCAAGCAATTTTTGGTTGAAGTTGCGGGAACTGGGAAAAAAAGGGCAAACCAACTTAATTCTATGTCGGTTTGTTGTCCACAACAAACAAACGCAAGTTGCAGAGTAAAACTGAGTTGGAGCTGCATAACATGCTTGTGCCTAGTAATACCCACACAGTGCGTTTCACCAATGATGAAGCTTCAACCAACTGTAAGTCCTAGAATCGAAAAAAGTTAGGAAATAGTGTTGCCATTCTCAAAATCCGGGGGACATTCCGTTAATTCATATGCAACCCTGTCTCATAAGCTTAGAGCCAAAAATTTTTTTTTTTTTTAAATTTGCCAAGGGCTGTATATGCATTCAAGTAAAATTGATCAAACAAAATTTGGCAATTTTGCATAGCGTCTCGGTATGCAGTCGCCGATCCAGTTTCAAAAGCGGTTGGCAAATTGCGTACCTACTAAACGGAGATATTAACGGTCATGCTTGTAGTCAACTAATGGATCACAGAAATGCTACTAAAATTACTTAGCTTTGATAACACCAGCTATTGCCGTCAGTATGACTTAATCAACAAATGATAATTCATAAATTGCATCTATATCACTCAACGAAAAAATAGAGCGTTTGTAAGCGGGTGCATGTCATATAAAAGACCACATTTCAAGTTAGAATGATGCAGCCATCATCTCTGGTGAGAAGAATAGTTGCAACAACTGTGGTAAAACCCTGCAGATGATTGGTGAGCGATTCAAAAGTGCGAAAAATTTGAAAGATGGGAAAGAAAACCAAATAGAAAATTTTTCACTCTCGATACGAATTATCGCCTACAATTTTGATGAGGCATTTGCGATCTGTATGCAAAGCTTATTTTGATTTTTAAACCATCAACTCATAAGTAGGTGAAAAGAAACACACGCCTATTAGGGAACTTGTTCCGTAGAAGTCTAAAACAAACCTTGAATGATTCAGAGTGAAATTTCATGTTTAATTTTTTTGTTGAAACAACTAATTTTATTGAGATACTGGAAAACCTCCTCTACCGAGAAAGTTTGTTGACGTGTTCTTGCCATATAATAATAATTTCGTGTAGCAATCGCGCGACATAATCGCGACATCCACTTAGAATGTAAGAGATTTTGACATGAGCGAAAGCAGGCAAATTCGTTGAAAAAATACCATCTTAACCCACTGATTGAAACGAGTGCAGAATTTAAAGTGATTCTACCGTGTTCTTAATATTAAGTCTATCCAGATAAATTTTTTCTCCACGTAATAAGGTTCCCCGAAGAGGCTAGTGCAAAATTTACTGTTTTGCGCGCTTTCTTTAGCAGTGTTGTCAAAGATTTCTGAACGCTTAGAGATCTTCAAACATGTTCCCTAATCCAGTATTGTTTGCTTTCCCGCGATATTTTTTTCTGTAAGCACACATGTCAACTAAAATAGTTAGTTGATGAAATACCAATTCAACACAGTTTTCACATGAAGGGGTCAAACGTTTCCTCTTTTGTCAGCAAACTAACTGAGAGGTTCAGCGCGTATCTCAAGTAAATTAACAAATTGGAAATGAACTGGTTGAAAACCAAGAAGTCGTTGAGGAGACTTGGTTATAACCATGTAACGAAAGGAAGAATCTCTAAGATCTACACACTGAAAATAATGTTCGGTTTTAAAGCCGAACGGATCTAAAGAAGTTGTCAGTCAACTTCGATCGAAGGGATACACCATCTGCTTTTGTGCTTGTTCAAAAGAGATTCTCTCTTATTTTACAAAAAAACGAGTCAAAAATATAAAAAAAAACAAGATACAGGAATGAGAGGAAATGTGAAAAAAATCCGAGCGACCAAAAATGTATCGCGTCAAGTGGAAAGCGAAGCAGTAGAAGCAGCGAAAAAAGAAACTGTATTTGCTAAAAGTGGCCAAAACACCAGATTTACCACATTAGCCAACAGGGCATGCATGTTCTATTCACGCACTATACAACTTGCTATAACAAACATATGGGCACAATAAATTGATGATGCTGATAATATACTTAGTAACAACTCACGGTGCATCACTTATCCGCCTATCGATGTCTTATGTAGTCTCTTTTACATCTAAAGATATGTTCACAAGCTCTCAGTTTAATAATTGGGCTGATAAAAAATATACCACCGTATCCGTACATATGGGTCCTTGAGCAATAGATCAAGCTATCACACAAGTTAGCTAGCTTTCAAAACCAATTGAGTGCTGCTTCCAGTCATTCAAAGGTAGTAGTAATAAGTACTGATAAGTTGAATTAAGAAGGGGCAAGATCTCCGAGTTATTGAGAAGGTGCAGCAACCAGTGCCCCTCCTCCAAAAATTATGCATTATTTAAAATCACGCATGACATTGCATCACATGCATGCAATGTCCGCTGCCGCCGCTACTTATAAGTTTTACACGTATCTGAAACTTTGTTTATGCTCTGCATATTGGCTTTGAAAGGATAAAAAAAAAGACAAAAAGACAAAAAGGACAAATAGACAAAAAGACAACGCATGTTATACACAAACAGAAAAGGAAAAGAAAGAGATAGTACTGCTGACATTTCAATCACGAATAATAAATATTTATACTGGAAAGCAATATATATAATCAATTACTTGTCTCTCAATTTAAACATTTGGAGTCATACACCCGGTTCATCTTCATATATTCTTTTCTCCCATTCTTCCTCCTGTCATATCCACTCGTTATATCTGTGTTATCATAACTTTCACAATTAAGAAAATACTTTTTCGCTCGGTACTTTCATCAACCTCCGCCGTCCCATCGATCTTTGTGTCCAAATTATCTCCCAGAGCTTAGATTTGACAATACGTGAGGTAAAAAGTAGAGACTGAAAGAAAAAAATATCACTCAAATATCTCATATCTACATATAGCAAAACGCTCCCTGATAGTGGGGTTCCACGCATATTAGCTCACCGAGTTCAGTACCGCAAACCAAATTATAGAGTAGCATCATCATCATCACTATCAACCACATAAATACACCGCATATGACATACCCGCTACAAAATGGGATACCAAGCCATACACTCCGATAAGAAGATCCAGCTGAAGAAGTCAATACAAGGATTGAGGGGACACAATGACGACATCACAACTCAAGTACATCTACCGGCGATGTCGAACAACCATCACCTTAATCAACTGATCCAGGAATCTACAACAAAAATTGCCATTACCACCACCAAAGGTTCCAGTTCCTCTCCAACTTCTAGAAATGTCTCTTTGGGATCTGGTGATGCCACATTACCTCCATTGGACCCCAACTTATACTACCAGACACAACAACCCCAGATAATACCAAAACCACAGAATGGGTCTATTTCAAGGAGGAACACAGAACCAAGTGGTGACAGGAGTGAGAAAACGTCTCCTTTAAACCCATTTGCTCCTCCTTATTCATCATCTTCATCATCCAGTAACAACACCTCTCACAGAGGTCCAGGGATAATACTACCGCCATTATCCACAATAGCACTGTCATCCATGTCCTCCCCTGCAAGCTCGGAACCTCCATCGAGAGATAACTCCTTCACGGGACCACCCTCTCAAAGACTTCAGATCGTTTCTCAATTGAAGGAGCATCTGCAGCAACAAGAGCAACAACAACAGAATGGATTGTACAATCAGCAGCAGCTGCAGCAACAACATGTTCCAATACCGACGCACAGCCAGTTATTGGTCCAGCAACAACAGCAACAACAGCAACAGCAACAGCAGCAGCAGCAACAACAACAACAACAACAATCAGCATACTATCAACAAACAACGAATTCTTATCCTATGTACACATCACTGCCACCAGTGCGGGGACAGAACAATCAAGAACTCCAGTACCCTGGCTACATGTTCCCACCACCACCACCACCGCCACCACAACAACAACAACAACAACAACAATCTCAATTTCAACAACAGAAAGATCCTCAACTCCCGATGCCATTAATATACCAGGCATATTCTCCACAGTTCGGTTTACCCGTCTATCCACAACTCCCACCGCAGCTGAGCGGTCTCCAAGGGCCTCAAATCCATCAGATCATATATCATCCTCATCCAGGTTTCAATTTCAGTGGCATCGACAACACAAAGAAGACTCCACGCCGTAGGACGAGGACCGGTTGCTTGACTTGTCGTAAGCGTAGGATTAAATGCGATGAGAGAAAACCACATTGTTTGAACTGTGAGAAATCGAGAAAGATTTGTCTTGGGTACGAACAACCACCATTTCAGAATCGTAATAGGAAATTTAAAGATGGGTTGAGTCTTGATAACGAGGACAGTGATGAGGCACTGATGGAGGAGCCGTCACTCCATAATTACGAGGAAAATAAGGAGCAACCAAATAATAATACAAAGGGGTTAAGTATAGTTAATTGAATCAGTTCTGATCGGTTGTTTGCTTTTTTATTCATCTGTTGTCGTTGTTGATTCATGATTTATGAGTTTTTTCAATAGGTTTTTCTTTCTTGTCTTTTTTAAATTCCAACTTTATTATCGCTCCTAGCTTGCTTGTATCTGAGTTCACTCAAATCATTTCACTTCGTGTTTTTTTTTCACATTATGAGAGGTTTTCGGATAAATTTTGCATTTAGTAACTTGCCTTATCGAGATGTGGCAGGTTATCATCATATTCTGGAAGGGAGTATTTTCTGTTCATTTGAAATTTACTTGCTTGGTTGGATTATCTAGCTTTGGGTTAAATGTCCAACAGGTAATAACATGTAAAAAATATCGTCTTTTTTGTATAAATTGTGGACTTTCAGGAACACACTAGAAACAGCAAAACTAATCATGCATTGTAATAAGAGTTCTCGAGTAGGCCAACATCACTGTATCGCTAGCCGACCATTTTTTTTTCTGAAGTAGTAGAGTCCTCGCATGTATTCATGTAATCTAATCTATGTCACACCGAGTACATACCTCGAGTCTGCAATTCAATTGCATCGGTATCACTAGTTACCAATTCTTTCTATCTTATCGGAAGTCATCATTCTCTCTTTCTTATTCTCTCCGACGCATTGTATTTAGCAGGCGGGCAAAAAAAGAAAAATCATATCATTTCTACTATCATCATCATGCACTTTTATTACCTATTTCCGTTGCAATACACACCATCGCAAAATTCAACTATTATAAAGTGAATCACCAACAAGATAGCTGCTTTAAAGGTTGATCAGAAATGGCAAAATTTCCTTGAAACCAACGAAATCTTTTAGGCAAATGTGCACTTGATCAGCTTGTAGAGATAACTTGGGGACTCTGGAATGGAAGGATAGACACTACTATGGCAGCCACCACAATCTCCCAATTGCACGATGGAAAAAAAGGAAAGAAAAAAATAAAATAAAGCTCTAAGCTCAAGTTATATGACAATCTGACAATAATAAAGAAGACCATAAGATGATGTCGAGAGAAAAAGATTAAAAAAGTCCATCTTTGCAATTTTTTCGGAGGTGGAGAATATCTAGCTTATTTCTCACTGAATGCGCATAATTTTCGATAATGTTCGTGGCTTTACACACACAGTTTTTTTTGTTTGTACTACTTCGATGATCTTACCGATGAGCTCAACTAGCAAACTAAGCGAGGATTCAATTTTGACGACCCCCCCTTCAAAAAACAAAATTTCTTGGCATTTGGGAAACACAGACTAGCAGACATCTGGTTTTGATGTTGATAATCATTGGGGATTTTTTTGGATTCTGTGTAGATTGAGATTGTGCCCGCTTGCTCCAATTCAATAATCTAGTCAAATTATCATATACGTATATGCTCAGTCTGATGTGTTTACATTTTGGTATGGTTTGAAAGCACAACACGACTTTTTTTGTTTTTTCAAGTTTATTACGATTTGATACACCATGCATGCCTTATCAACTTCGCAAATCAAAAATGTTTTTTATTTTTATTTTTTTTATTTGAGGCCATTTATGTGGCCGATAAGAAATTTAAGTGCTCAGATTTGATTGGTGTTGATATTGCAGTGAAATGACATTCTCTTTCAAAATTTTCTTGATGAAAAGTGTCTTTTACTTACGATAACACCAGCAACAACAACTTGTTGACATTTGAAATTATCAACGCGGCCAAGAGAAGATTGTATCGAGTGGAAGAAAACGTGCATGATAATTGTGTCTTCATATAGATGATAAGCTACTCAAAATAATTGTGTGCGATTGCCATGAGGCGAATTTTTGTTTTCAAGAAGCTAAAAGGAAAGCTGGGAAGAATCAGATAATGGTCAATAACAAGTAAGAGGCCTGTTGAAACAGATTGGCAGCGCTGGTCTTTCCCGAAAGCAATGAGACGCTGCAGAGCTACTGAATAAATCCCGGCAATTAATAATTCATAAGAGTGTGCGTCTGCTGAGATATCGCTCTTGTTGCAGATGTATTTTGGATGATTATGGTCAAAACTGTGGATACTAGCCTGTTCTCTTGTTTGTGAAAATACTTCATTTAGATAGGCAACTAGTGACACTGAAAACAAAAAATTACCCATGTTCATGAAGGTCCCCGAAAAGAAATGTATGGACCATTTTAAGAACTCAAAAGTTAAGTTCTCATGCCAAAAGCAGATCTGGAGCAATGTGGTCATCTCAAACTTAAACTCACAATTCAAGTTAAAATTCAAGCGCAACTATGATACTGTGCACATTTTTGTGTCAACGCAAGCTCATTTTGCATTTATTGTTATTTATTCACAGTATCGGTAGTAAAAGGCGTTCGAATACTGCCTAGTGGTTGATTGGAAACCAGAAAAAAAAATCTTAAAATTAATACTCGTGTAAATTGTCAGTATTTCAATCTTTATGCAATCGAAAATTGCATGTTTATTTGACGAGAATTCAAAGAACAAGAGCGATAAAACAGTGGGGGGCCCGCTATCAAGCTAATTTAAAAAAATATAAGATTTTTTGCCTATCATCGTTGTCATAGTTACGCTCCCCTTTTTTTTTTCCCCCAAAAAAAAACAACCCAATTAATTTTTTTTTTTCTTTTCTTGTGTAATTAAGGGCGGGTTCCGGAAGTTTAATGGGCTATAAGACACAGAAGAGAAAAGGAGAGTTACTTCGATACAAAGAATGCATCTCGTGAAGAGATCTTCATCAATATGGAAACCGGTTCAATAACAGAAGCCAGTGTATTTTCTCATGGCTAGATGATCAACTTGCCTTTCATCATAATAAATCGGTGTGTCTGAAGGATGTTTTCTGAATTTTAAAACGTATTCAAAAAAGTAACCTTTCACTTTCCGCAACACTTTATGATGTAATCCAAATTATTTCTCAAAAATTTAGCAGTATTTGCTACAGCTCAACTTCTTGGATCTAGCTTTGCATGAGTGTCAAATATCATCCTTCCGATAAAGAGTAAAAGGACGTGCATAATTCAACAATCGGACTTAAAAAAATTGAGTAGATTGATGTGAATTTGAATTGATTGAGTTATCGCAGATCCCAAAAAAGAACCACCAATAGGGAAACTATACCTGGCATCGCTACTCTGTGTCTCAGATTGATGGAATTATAAATTGATAGACATCAAAACAAAGGCAAGATAACTTGAAGGAAAGGGAAACGTGGACATGGAGATGGGGCAGGCGGCATCAGTCAGAGCCCGATATATAATTGACCCTTGAGTGATACACATTTTGCAGCAAACTTTATTCAAAAAAACCTAAATTAATTTGCACTTGATAAATTAGAGAATGACAAGCTGTCAAGCATAGTGAATGCTAAATATCAGTGTTGTCAAAGAGCAAGAGAATTGATGTTTTGTAAGGCTCTCTTATTGCAAAAAATAAAAAAATAAAAAATAATATTATCAAAAATAATGTCAAAAAGATTCGCAAAATTCAAAGCCTTTCAAAAAGCCGAGTAGGAAGAACACCAATCTGCTGCTCGATTATTTTTCACAAAGATTCATTAAAAAAGAGGAGGTAATAGTAGTTTAAACGATAAATCGGAAAACTTCTCGTCGGGATCCTTACGGACATCTTGTTTGAAACAAAGTAAGTCTAAAGCCTGCAGATTTTGAAGCCTTATGCAGATGTACGTCAGACCTGTGTGCCCTGAACTATAAACTTTAGTTCTGGCCTCTTTTCAAAAGTCTTCTCGTTAATTTTTCGGTTTTGCCACATTTCTTTGACAAGGTTATTCATAATTGCCTCTTAATCTTACAAGAAGAGGTGAGATGTACTGAGATCATATCCATTCCAGAGAGATGAAGGCACCATAAAAAAAATGGCTTGCTCTCTTTCGAACGGTGCTTTATCATCCCGGATGTGGATAAATCAACAATAAAGAAGGGTGAAAGATACACAATCATATGTATATAGAGCACTTAAAGGAGAAAAAACACGAGAACTAGAGGAAATCCCAAATTGACTTCAAAGTGTAAGTTTTAGTGTTTAAGCGGTTATCTTGCTTGGGTCATAGATAAAAAAAAGAAAAAACACTGCGGATAATTGTAACAAAGTTTAATCACTTATCCTGCTATCCGTGCAGGACAATTCGCAACATATAATTCGGTTGATGAATAGCTGCCTACAACAACTAATTGGCTATATCAACAAATCATTCCATGCGCTATTGAATCTCTAAAATTTGACAAGGTTGTTTTTATTATGCTAGCTGCAAGACGCTCGGCTGCCAACTTGGCGAAATGCACACAGTTGTGTACGTTACAACTAGGTTGCAGAAAACCAAAAACTTGGTGCGGTATAAACTAACATTTTTCAATCAAAATATTATCTCAATAATCAAAACTAAAACTTGTGATTTAAAAACTGGATGAAGTCTAGTTTCCCTCACTGGATGAAGGAGCCGATTTGAAAGCTTTCGAAGTTATTGAAATCATTCGATGGTGAAAAGGCAATGAATAAATTTTGAATTCAGATGCGCATCTTTAAGTTGGCGAGTTCATTTTTTCGGCGACGAGGGTATTGTGCACATGATAGTGTGTGCATGGGTCCGTTCTTCAAGTTTGATAAACAAAAAGTACATTAAGTAATGATGCAGCCTGTACATACAAGAAGGCACATTTATTTACAATTTGTGATGAACACTAGCAAAACAGACTAACAACCTCGTGTATTCATGCCTTCAAGTGGCTATCATCAACGTATCGAGCCGTGGATAGTAGACCTTTGAGCCGATCGTGATAAAAGATATATTAATTAACAGATTTGAATCAAAGGGGCATAAATCGTAAACTTTTTCGATTACGAAGCAAATGATTTGTGATTTCATTAATGGGGAGGCATCACTTCGCTGAAACGAATTACATCCTCAATTACGAAGAAGGTCATTTACCATGTAGGAAACCCCACACAGAGCAACAGGGGGGTTATCATATTAAGCGAGATTTACGATGCAGCTTTTAATTACTACCGCCAAGCCACTTCAGTTCGTCTTTTCGTCAAGTGGACACGACAACGATAGATTTTTCACCCGATCATGGATGGATAAGGCACACATCACTACAGTTATATTCTTCAAACTTCTCAGAAAGCTCAGGAGAAATGGCAAAGTGAATAATGTATCTTTATCGAAATAGGAGGCTTGAGAGATGTGGTATTATATCACTTTCATATACTTTCTTTCTAATATACCACTCCAACAGCCCCAAATGATTATAGATTTTTTGTTTTTTCCCTACTTCGCGGTGGAAGTAAGTAGTCAACAGGTCACTAACTAAATACAAATTACCACTACAACAACAACAAAAACTGTAGCGGCTTCTTACTATGAGAGGGTGGCTTCTAGTAGCGCTATCTGTGTCAGCGCTGAATGCGAAATTAAGAGGTGTGGCCCCAGAGGGTACGTTTTTTCTGTTATCTTGCAATGAAATGATCGACTGCTCATGTTAGTACTAACATATCATGACTTGCAGACGAAGCTAAATATGTTCCAACTTCAGACAACAAATGGTCATGCTTGAATCATCCGGAAATAGTTCTTGATTATTCTCAAATCAATGACAATTACTGTGATTGTCCCGACGGCAGTGATGAGCCAGGAACTTCACTGTGTCCCAACGGGAGATTTTTCTGTGCGAACAAGGGTCATATACCAAACTTCATACCTTCTTTCGAAGTGGATGATGGAGTCTGTGACTATGAGTTATGCTGTGACGGAAGTGACGAAAGTGGAACAGTTCATTGTCCTAACAAATGTAAAGAATTACATGACATATATGTTCGTGAACTTCAAGCAAGGGACAAGGTGGTGAAAAGTGGATTGCTGAAGAAATCAAAGCTTGAAAAACTAGCTCTCGAAGAGAGACAAAGAATAAATAGAGAAATTGATGATTTGAGCAAGAAATTAGAACAGAAACAAGAATTGCTACTGGATTTGGAAATGAATTATGATCCAGAGGCCGATAGTGAAGAGAATTCCATTTTAGAAAACTTGACACCATTGTTAGATAAAGTCAGCGAAAGATTTTCATCCCAGTCATCAAGGATTACAGAATTGAACCAAAAAATCGAAAGATTGGAATCGATCATGGAGAAATTAGGTGAGGAGTATAATCCAAATTTTAATGACCCAGCTGTAAAAGAAGCCATCAAGAATTTTCAAGATTACATCGTGAACAAAGAAACTGTTCCTGAAAATAATGATTACAGCTCCTTGGTATCGTCATTAGTAAGCGCGGTTTCTCAAATTGAATCTCCACAACAATCAGAACTAGGTGACAGTGGTGAGGTGGAACATGTTGGAATCATTGGGTCGTTCCAGAACTTATTCTATGAGTTTTTGGGATTGAACCTATCGGGAAAATCTGCTTCTGCCCCTCAAGAAAACGAGAACAAGAAATCCAACAAGAAAATGGACGACTTGAAACTTGAGATCTCGTCACTATCCAATGAGATAGTCTCAATGAGAGATGAATTGGATTCTTCTAATTATGGACCAGATGACATCTTGAGATCGTATAAGGATAAGTGCCTTACCAAGAAATATGGGGAATACGATTACAAATATTGTTTTACAGGTGCGATCAACCAAGAGGGCCACGGCAGTAATGTATTGATTGGAAAGTATTCAAAGTTTGAAAACGGGGATACAGAGGGTTCTATGAAGTTGATTTATGAGAATGGCGCCAAGTGTTGGAATGGACCTATAAGACAGGCGGTCATTGACATTGTCTGTGGGGAGGACGACGAGTTGGTCAGCGTCACTGAACCTGAGGTGTGTCTGTATTATCTCAAAGTGAAGAGTCCGATCGCTTGTGCTGTGCCAAGCATTGATAAAGATGTTGAACACGCTAAAGACGAATTGTGAATAACATTAATGAAAAATAAGAAACAGTGGAAAGTAAAGATTTAATGTATGATGAAAATAGCCCTCAAAAAAAATGGAAATAAAAAACTGTAATAAATATCATTTGCTAGCAAACTGATTCAGATCCGAGAAAACTCATCTTTCTTCAACCACTTATAGCTGAAAACAGAAAATAGAAAGTTTTCTAACTGATAAACACATGCCGGTATTGTTTTACTTCACCAATACAGAAACAAATAAAGCAACAAAAATAATGAAATGCAAAAACCCAGTCCCCCCACCGCTTCCCGCCAATGCCCTTAAACCTAACCCTTTCTCCTCTCAATCGTAAAAAACCTTATTTCCAATCACATTAGCCTTCAAAATACGTTTTCTCTTCTTACAAGTGATACTGGATCCTGCTAGACCAACTGGACTATCTTTTGCGGTGCTGAGATTCTCAAAGAATCTCAACTTGTCTAGAAAATTCTCGTTACTCTCAATAGAGATAAACCGTTGAGATTGATATCTTTGTATGAAATTTTTTAAAATTTCTTCAATCTTGAAATTCAACAAAGATTTAATATTCATCTTGATCTGACTTGTCAAGACTGGTTTCTTTAAATTGTCAGCAAATTCAGAATCCAACTCGTCAATACTACTAAATTGTGGCGGCTTCAAGACACCTCTCTTGATCAAATCCACCCTGGTTGGCCTCTTAGCCAACATTCTGTTGAGCAGCTGTTTCTTCAGTGTGAACAGCAACAACTCAAACATCTCGAGCCTGTTCCATATATACGGCTGCACAAGGATGTGGATGAACCGGTGTTTGAGAATACGTCTTTGATACAATTCGCTAACTGTTGGTCTACGCGACATGAATGAGTTCAAGTTGACACGAACTCTTTCCATTCGTAAACTTGATAGATAGTTTTGATACCGACTC
The DNA here is from genome assembly GCA_030557235.1 of Nakazawaea populi. Taxonomy (NCBI): domain Eukaryota; kingdom Fungi; phylum Ascomycota; class Pichiomycetes; order Alaninales; family Pachysolenaceae; genus Nakazawaea; species Nakazawaea populi. Next base: position 63,793 of record JAKTVN010000007.1, on the reverse strand, counting down.
AAAAGTTGGTACATGAATTTGTTGGTATATGACACGTTTTGAAACTCAGGATAGTCTAAATAACTTATTATATGCAATATAATGTCAATGGGTAATTCAAGCAAGTTGAAATCATCAATAGGGATCTCCCGGTTGTACATGAGTTGGGTCAAATGATCGATCATCCTTTTATTCAATCACTCAATTATGGTCGGATGATGTTAGGTATTGAGATAGATGCAAAATAGATGGCAATGAAATCTTAGTATTTTTAAACACCACAGTTAGAAATAACCCGTTTTTTTTTTTTGATTTTAGATTTTGTGTTATCGGGCTATTTTTCTTTTATTTTTATTTTTATTGTTTTTGACAGATCCAACAATCAGATAGATCGTTTTTGTATAAATGATTACAACTTGTAGATTCTACCGAAGTAGCTCTTATAGAAGAAGAAAAATTGCCGGAAGATCATTTGCCAATTTCTTCTTGTTTACAATCAATTCCCATCAGATTAAAAGCCAGACTGCTTCAAGTCTGTGGCTAGTACCAATAACAATTTCATCATGATGATGATATATGAGAGAACATGAGCTTTTACGATGATCCATTATTGGATAAGATAACAAAACGTCGATTCGTCTAGCTATTTTCTTTTCTCAATATATATATATATAAATATAATCTCACTTGATTTTAATATATTCATATGTTTGTGTTTGATCCACAAAAAAATATTCAAGAATATTCCTCAACTTTTGTTTTTGGTGTAAGTTTGTTTTTGTGACACAAAAGCGAAAAGCAAAAAAATATAAGATATTTTTGAAAGGATCAATTTGAATTCCTTTCACTTAATCACTCATATATCATTCATCAAGAACCGAATTGGCCAACGCTTATATCATGCGATACAGACTCAGTAATCGACAGCGTCTTAAGTGAAGTACTACATTAATACAGTCATCAACCGACACTGTTAATGGCATCAATTCTAACCACTTTACCCCTTGTTTCTCAAACAAGTGCTATTCCGAACAAAATCTCCTATCACCCAATCACAATATCACAGCAATTATTGCAATTGTGAGGAATGCTTGGGAGTTCTTAATAAACTGAAAGGGAGCAAATGATCTCAAATCGTTACCAATATTAAAGACGTCTCCCCGAATATCTGGAATAAATTCATCTTTACAATGGCGGTAATCCCTCAAATGAGGAGAAGTTTTATTTCGAATTAGACATATCAATGGCACAGTTTACGAAAGTCACCATGATATCCGAAATAGATCATCATTGGAGGAAGTTCCTGAGACTTTTGAGGAGAAACAAAATTTGAAATATACTAACGCTTACTAACACCAATCCATTCTAGCTTCCACACAGAAGTCTGAGAACTCGAGTGAGTATCTTGTCAGAATTATACTAATCCTTACTAACACAAATCGATTCTAGATTCCACACAGAACTCTGAGAACTCGAGTGAGTATCTTGTCAGAATTATACTAACCTTTACTAACTCTACCACATTACAGATCAGAGATTTCACCATGGAGGCACTGACAATTAGTGCCTCTGGCTCTCATATGTTCACTTATTAGGATTGCTCACAAATACCGCCCGATACAGAGATATGGGGTAACAGAATATGGATGAGAACAAAATTCTCATGGGTTGATTGATCAGAAGCCATCCAAACAATGCAGCCGAATTGACTGCAACCGCTATTTTCGAAGTGAATTGCTAAGAGACAACCAAGAAATAGCACTACATTGTTCAGGGTTGGGAGTTTCAGTTTCTAAAATGCAGCTGAACATGAAATTGGAATTGGGAGCAGTCTGGGATATAATGGAGGATAATTACCTTCAATACCCCCCATCATGCTTAAACCAGAGAGTACTCAAGCAGTTCCGTTAACGGTACTCTAGTTGGGGTACCCCAAAATTACTCCCTGGATTATGCTTAAGGAGGATCGACCCCAAAATAGTATGCTTCCAGGTATTCGGCAGGTATATCCGAAGCACACTCGCCAGAGTTACGCCAAAATGGCGACTCCGAAAGCAAATCACTGGAGTATACTGAAGGAGCCTCAACTCCCATGTAGTATGCTTCCGGGTGACCGACATGTATATTAAAAGCATACCTGTCGGATGTACGCTAATGTGTGTACTCCAAAAATTACTCCCTGGGTATATACTAAAGGGGCCTCAAACCAGATATAGAAAGCTTACAAGTACTCGGCGGTAACACTTGAGGCGAACCAGTCAGAGGTAGGCAAAAGCGGTGCGCGCCAAAAAAGAAGTCCGAGTATAGCTCAGACAAAGGCTAAAAAAACCCCTAGGTGTATCTGATTAAAGGTACGAGAATGGTTGAATCCAAAAATTGTGTGCTTAGAAACGTGCCTGCCTGATATCAGCTATAAACTTGTGTCTATGAATATAACGGTAAGAAGAGCTCTCCTACCGTTCTATTCATGAAGGCAGATTTTTAGGAGAAATGTAATTTCCCAATTTTCTCTCTGTTTAGAATCTCGCCATATTCTCTGTTCCAGCCGGAACATTCAACGACGCTACTTGAAAAGAGGATTAAAAATTTTTGATGGGGCGCCTTGGAAAAAGATGTTGAGAGAAAATCTGTTTATGGCATAACAAATGCAGTTATGTCAATAATATAGAGAGATGATGGAAAATACTGTGCTGTTCATTTTGGATAATTACAATATAAATATTTCTATGTGATGGCCTGGGCTCACACGCACGCAAATTGTCTGTATATATATTGTAATGGATCGCTGCAACAAAAAAACTGAATCTAGATATCAAGATTCAGCAAAGCAGGGGTAACAGCATCTAAATCCAATATCTCCCACTCGATTTGACGTCTCTACTTCAAAAATACAATATTGATCACCAAAATAAAACACAATACCAGAGATTTTCCTGTGACACCTACCGGGTAGTTTGTGTTCAGACAAATAGGTTTACTCTCAAACTGTTGAAAGTGAACCGAGGTCAAGAGCTTACCTTTTCAAATTAATGAACAAGAGTTGACCTATAGTTTGTTAAAAATTAATGAAAGTCTAATCAATTTTGTTCATTGATGTGTTGAATAGATCTCTGCGAGGGAGTTATTGTTTTGAATAAGCTGGAAAATATATGGATTCATATGAGCACATCAGATGAACTATTTTTCCAAGCAATTTATATTGTTTGAAGACAATGTAATTTGTTTATTTCGATGCTACTATGGGGAAGGAAAATTGTATTATAACTCAGCCGTACATAGACTAAGATATTTAGCTCCATCTGCTCTTCTACTTATAAATTTTTTTTTCTCTCTGTCCCTCTCTTTTTTGTTACTTCATTCACGAAACGTGATTCAAAACAATACAACGTTCATACATATATCATGACAGAGTCCAAGAAGCGACCATCTGACATTCTTTCACTGCCTAAAAAAGTCACAAAACAGGATCTTGCCAACAAAGGACATTCATACAAGGGCTACCGAATTGAACGCAGTGGTGAGGTATTGGATAAAGTTTGCATAGATGATATATCACCTGAAGAGTTTCAAACGAGGTACATTCTTGCACATAGGCCATGTGTGATCAGTGGAATAATTCCAGGCTTGAATGTGGAAGACTTTCAAATGGATCATATTGAAGATACTCTCTCCTATGATCAGCCGTTACAAGTGGAGAAAAAAATCGATGGAGGGTTTGGATCAGGACATGAAAGATTACGTATGAAATTTGGTGAGTTTATGAAGCGGATAAGAACAGGTGAGAATGACTTGTATTTGACAACTCAATACTCTGATGATAAAGATTCTGATGCAGAGAGTAATGAACACATCAACGACGATAATGATGATGATGATGATGATGATGACGATGACGAAGAGAATGAAAAAGGTTTTCTTGAAGATGAACAATTTTCAGATTCAGACTCAATTGATATGAATGATCTCCATGATGATTTTGTAGACTCAGACCAGAATGAAGATGATGATGAAGGCGGAGAAGAAGACAATCATGAAGAAGAAGATTACTTATCGATTTTACAGCCACCTTTGACAAATGCGAAAGATGTGATACCTATGAAGCCGAAATTGTTTGACATATTATCACCACAACAAATCAATCTTTGGATAGGTTCCAGTATCAGTGGTGCGATCAAACAACAATCGCCATTACATATCGATAGTAATGAACCATACTATGGCGTTGGCAGACATTTACCCAATGATGTTGGTACATCATCTGGGTTGCACCATGATCATTCAGACAACTTGTACATACCGATACAGGGACATAAGAGGTTCACCTTGTTTTCTCCATACGACGCCGACTCTCTATATACAGTTGGAGACATTTACAAAGTTTATGAGAATGGTGTCATTGATTATGAGATCAATGAGAAAGCGCCAAATTGGAGTCATGTGAGGAGCGATGGGGTAGTGATTGACATTAAAAAAGACAGAGATGGAGGTAGTTGTGATATGAAGAAGATGTCAGATACCATAACCAATCTTGATCCTCCATCATTCTCACGGATCCCTCCATATTATATACACCTTGAAGATGTATCTAATGATGAGAAATTACAATCAAGATTAAAATTGGACTTTGAAAAGAAGTTTCCAAGGCTGGTCAATTTGAATAAGATTACTGTTGAATTATCAGTTGGTGAGATGTTATTTTTACCATGTGGTTGGTTCCATGAAGTGACATCATATGGGGAAGAAGAACCCGCTGTGCATATACTGATGAATTATTGGTTTGTTCCTAGTGATAACAATGATTTGGCGCAACCGTATAGATATACCATTTAGGGAAACAGCATCCGACATCGGCTCATAAGTTGCAGCCGGTAAAGGAAATTTGAACAAAAAAATAAATTGTGACTGTTTTTTTTATTTATTTTATGATTACTTGTGGTAACACACCTATCTCATATAGAGTTTGGGTATCTGTAGGGCAGTTAAGTTCTTGATATATATATATTTGTTGATATTTACAGCGGTCATATCAAACTTTCTTGTGTTGAGAAATCAAAAGAGCTTTGTTACTGAGTATTAACAAATATTGCGTAATGTGTTAGGTGATTGAAAAGCCCGTGTTTGTTATCTATAAAATGCTCAGTCGATTGAATGACATACATCAGTTGGTAGTTGGCTGGGAGACCACGCGAACTGAAGGGGGTTTATAAGTCGTGTACCTCAGTGTGACTTTGTCCTAAAACGGCATATCTCTAGTCCTCTAAACTGAACAGTCGTGTGCTTTAATGATAATTCTTTGTTGCGTATAAATTGAATAATAGTTAATTAGTAAAAAATGAATTTTTTTTGTATTTTTCCAGCTTTTTTTTTTTCTTCCTTTTGCAATATCAATTACCACATATCATATATATACAATCTACCATCCAGACAATAGTGTTATTGAATAAAGATATCCATTTATTTCTCAGGAAAGCTTCACAGTAAGTACTTTCAACAGTTCGGATGTCCCCATCAAAGTTCAAAGATGTGCCCATTTGTCTACATATACAATATGTGAACCCAAATATTAATACTCTCCCACCCCGCCCTTAATCATTACAGACAAGAATCCTTTTCCTCAAATAAATACTCATCTTGTTTAATACATCAAATTATTTGGAAAATAAACCACTCAACATTTTGTTTTGTTCTTTACAATCATCATTATCAATTGAATTTATAATCGGTATTTATTAACTTAAATATCGTTATCGTCAACGTTTTATTAAGTTTGATATTAAAAAATCAATAATAATTTGGGATATCATCAACAAATATCTCCTACAATAATAATTACAAAAATTCATTCAAAAATTATTTGAAATCATTTTCTTTTAAAGCAAACAAGTTTTAATCAATTCATATTTGTGTTGCCCTTCATTTGTTATTGTTTCACACATTGCAACAAGTTCAGATCAAGGTTAAAGGGTTTTCTTATCTCATAGATAGAACGAAAGCACACAAAAGTTTTTGATATAAGAACTGATTTCAGATCATTCGAATCACTGTTATTATCATTATAGAAGAGTCACCAAATTATCAGATTTTTTTAATTGATTCTTAATAATCACACACTACTGCAATATCTTACTTATTATATGGCTATTCAACGGACTATTACTTTTACTACAACTACTTTATCATACATATAACCATATCATATATCTATCAATAGGGCAATATTGAGAACTAAAGCATCGAAAAAAAATATCAAAAAAAAATGACATCACTCGAAGTTGACTCAACCTCACTCGATTTTACCGACAACTCTCCGGCGGCTTCTCCACCTACGCCATCAGAAAGGAGTGTTTCTCCATCAGCAAGCACCACTTCTTCTTACGATACTGCCGCAACATCAGTTACTGGTGATGAATTGTTGGATGGCAAGTCCTTGTTACAACAGCAACAACATCAACCTGAATTGATCGATAGTATTACTCCTGAATCATTAACCACTGTCAAAGAGAAGAAGAAGAAGGATGGATCTGCCAAGAAGAACGCAACTAAGACCTCATCTAGAATCAGTTCAGCAACTGGAATCTCATCTGCTGTTCCTGTTACAGGTGAACGTCCGAGACCGGTTCAACATCCTTCTTTGGAAGATACCGTTTTTTTCACAATCTTTCAAATTCTTTACGATCGTGATCCCGATACCAAAGGTATGACGGTCAAACAAATTTGTGATGTTTTGGCTGAACAACACCCAGATATGGCAAAGTTGTCGACAAAGACATCGAATTTGGTTAGTGCCAAGTTAAATGCCTATGTCAAGAGAGTGGAGAAAGGTGAGCGTGATATCATTTATGCTTTGTCCAGAGATTGGGCAGATGCTTCTCCAAAAAGAATGGTTTATGTTTATAGAGGCTTATTGACTCCAGATTACTATATTACTGCAAAGAGTTTATGGGAGAAATTGGAGCTGGAAGGAAATTTATTTCCAGATAGATCAAAGGATGAAGAAAAGAAGATGAAAAAAGAGGAGAAGAAAGCCTTGGCTGCTGCGTCTTCAACTTCATCGTCTTCTTCATCGTCTGCTTCTCCACTGCCCATGGATATCGACAACAAAGATTCCACCATGTCGAACATTATGTCATCGACATCAACTTCGGCTTCCACTAAGCAAAGACGTGCAACAATGTTTGACCTCGGTGGAAGTAGACCGGCTCTATCATCTTCGTTTACCGATGGTGCATTGGATTTGCGTATTCCGAACTTATCAATCCCTTACCAAGTTGCACCAGTGACTGCGGCATTAGGTTGCTCGCAATCATTTGATGACAGTCAACAACAAACTCATCACACTCATCATCATTTATCGCAATCGAGAATTAAACCATTATTGAAGACCCGAGATGAATTTGATTTGGACGATGAATTTGACACTTTTTATGACAATGATGAATTTGACACTGATGATTTGAGAAAGACAAGAGATGCCTCCAAGAGATCCAAATCGATGTCTTTCATGCCAAACAAAAGGGGTAAATACATCACGGCACTGGCTCTGGCTCCAAGAGTGCCAAGAACACCAACGTTGTCACCATCACAATTGGCTCAACTGGCTGCATTACACGCTGCCCTGTTCAAAGAGTTGAGCCCAACTACTATAACTCACACCATTCACCACCACCAATTCAACAATCAAATCGATATGGTGGAGGGTGGCGAAAATCAAGCTGTTGATGCTACCGAGTCGGTGTCATCGGATTTCAAGACGTTGAGCGTTAGTTCCATGACACCAAACACTACTGTTAAAAAGAATAGAGACTCTTTTACCGCTGACGTTAGCGTTAGCGCCAAATGGTTGAAGACTATTAGATCAGGTTTCTTGACTCAAGAAATAGGTATACCGGAGGAAGTTTCGTTAAGCGAATTAGATTCTTACTTCAACTAGTTTGTGTTTATATAAAAGTATTTCATCAAACCTTGGTTTTTTCTAAAATTTCATTTCTTGCAATGGAGTAATCATCTATGAATTTTACATGCGCTTTCAAGGGATACTTGAACAGTTAAACACCAAAACCTATAACCCATACACTGTTAGTGAGTATAAAATTATTATTGGATTCGATCTGAAACCAAACATTTGTTGCATAATACGTATCTTTGATATCACCCTTCGCAAATCCGACAGATTAGTTGGTAGTGGCGGTGATCGCCATACAAATCATTTGCTTTGAAATTTCACAGCAACCGACATCAATACGTACTAGTCCACATCCTACATGTCTACAACTACATGCTTACCTACATGCTATACATCTACATACTATATACCTACAACCTATATACATACATACTGTACATCTACATACCATATACCTACCTACATACTATATACCTACATACTACATTAGCCTACCTTTAAAAACTGTTTGGGTATTCTTTCGTTTAAGCATGATGGGTATTGAAGGCAATCATCCTCCAGTATATCCCAGGCTGCCCCCCACTTCCTATTTCATGATAAGTTGCTTCTTTGAAAGTTCCAGCCCTAAACAGTGTAATGTAATGCTTCTTCTTGGTTGTATCTTAAATATTCGCTTCGAAAATAGCGGTTGCCGTCAGTGCGGCTGTATTGTTGGGATAGCTTCTATTCTAGCCATGAGAATTATGTCCAAATCATATCATCCATTATCTATTACCCGAAATTTCTATATTGGATGGTATTTGTGAGCAATCCTAATAAGTGAACATGTGAGAACCAGAAGCACTAATTGCCAAAGCCTTCATAGCATAATCTCTGATATGTAATGTGGTAGAGTTAGTAACGGTTGGTATAATTCTGACAAGATAATCACATGAGTTCTCAGAGTTCTGTGTGGAATCTGGAATCGATTTGTGTTAGTAATGTAAAAGCTAGAATCGATCAGTGTTAGTAAGGGTTAGTGTAATTTTGGCAAGATACTCACCCGAGTTCTCAGAGTTCTGTGTGGAAGCTAGAATCGATTGGTGTTAATAAATGTTAGTATAATTTTGGCAAGATACTCACTCGAGTTCTCAGAGTTTAGTGTGAATTCTATATTCGGTTGAATTTAGTAAGTGTTAGTATAGTTCTCGATTTATCCACCTTTCCAACCAACTTAACATTCACGGCGGCTACCATTTAACACACAGCGATTCTGGTATAGTTCTGTGTTCTTTATGTTTGATTGGGTCACTGAAGAACTGAGCGCCGATACAATTCTTGAATGGGAAGATAATCATCGTCTCCTTGTCTTATTGGGGAGAAATCACCGCCATCAGAAAGGATGACTTTGGCGCGATCGTAGGCTGAGTGGAGTCAATGATATTGGCCATAAGTAAATGTTTATCCATATGTCCTTTCTCTGGTCGGAACGGTTGATGATCATCAGTATATTTGAGTAAAGGAGTATCAGGATCACAAAGTGCTTGTTCAAGAAACAAGGGGTAAAATGGTCAATATATGAGACTAAGAGATCGTATCGATTGGTGTTAGAGTAGAAGATAGACTTAACTATGAGCTCCCTTCGTTGGTGATGATTATGAGATATATTAATCAGTTTTTACTGATGGTTGAACTTTTAAATACAATTGGTAATATGAGAAAGGAGTTGAATTGAATCAAAAAGAATTGTACTTTTTTTGGTTTTTGTGTCAGTCCTTATCAAAAACAGTATCAAAAATGTGTATGTTACACAAATAAACAGACAAGATAAGATATCGCAAAAATTCTTAATCTGCAATACAACAAGTTACTGATTGTAGTTGTCTTTCTTTAGAAAACATCAAGTTCCAATATCCTTGATATGTTCAACTATCAGAATTTGAAATGATAATTTTTATAAAGAGTTTAGAAGGAACCAAGAACTTGTAACATTCAGTACAGACTTTTTGATTTTAAATGGTATTGAAAACATATGAGATCTGACAAGATGAATACTTTGTCTAAACTTTAGTGAAAGAATAGTTTGTAAATCTGTTATTCAGTTGCCAAAAAAATAGAGAAAAAAATCGATTTTGGAACAAATTAGGTTAAGGATATCTAGATTTATACGCTGCAATGGATATCATTGATTTGCAGAAATTGTATGATTCAACGTCTTGTTTTTTTATTGCTCAATTTCGTATCGAAACTGTCTTTAATTATTATCAAATTACTTGACAGCCCCGTCATCAACACCGCCAATTCATTAGTATCTGACCAATTGCATGGTTACACAAATTGGTGTATATATATATTTCAAAATCTACTGTGATATAACGAAAAAGAAAAAAATGCGACATGATTCCATTTGATGCTTCTTTACAACAGTATCAAGCACGATTCGATATATAAAGAATCCTTTTTGAGGTTAAAATCTTGTCTGACAAGAGTTTGCTTTGACCCAGGACCATAGGGATACTTGACTGAATTGTATGCTGGAATTTAAAGAGAATGGGTTACGGAAAGCACTCGAAGTTGATCCTAAATTTTCGGTTTATAAAGGTTTGTTGATCTCAAGTTTTTTTCCTTGATATTTCCAAGCGTTGTTTAGTATTTTCCCATAGTTAAAAGCTCAGTTCACGTAGTAAGAAATCTTGTTTTATGAAGGCACGAGGTATGCTGCAGGGATACTTGAATACTTTTTTCTACGGTCCTAAAGTCAACCTTTTTTTTCCGTCTAGTCTGCCATGCTTGTGATATCGTAAGTATACGATAAAGAAAACCTAGTTACGCTTTATGGAAATAGGACCAAAGGATTCAGGATTTATTGATATCGATAATGAAACTCAAACTTTTGGAGATAATAAGCAAAAATTTATGTAAATATGTTTATTCTCATAGTCCTTGGTAGCGATTAATAATAATATAGAATAATAAATAAAACCATTTAAATTCAAGTCATGAAATATTTTGGTCCATCACCACCTTCGGGAACTTCCCAATCTATATCCTGGGTTGGAACCTTGATATCACATGTTTTGCAATGTATACAATTTTGTGAGTTGATTTGAAATTTGACGCCCAACTCCTTAGTATCATCTTCAACGTACTCGTACACCCCAGCTGGACAAAACCTTTGTTCAACGCCTTTGTATATTGGCCAACTCTTCTGCGAATGCTCCTCCAAATCTTGATTTGGTACACGAAGATGGCACTGCTCATCTTCCTGATGATACGTACCCGTTCTAGAAACACTGGTCATGATATCGAAGGAAATCTTACCATCGGGTTTAGGATACTCGATCTTTGGATATTCTGAAGCTGGTTTCGTTAAGAAGGCGTCAGAATGATGGTGCTTAAACGTGAATGGCTCTCCACCACGTGTGAGCATAGTAGCTATTCCAGAGAAAGTCATACCACCAAGCAACCTTAACGGAGTACCAAATGATGGTCTCACATTCCGGACCTCATACAACTCTTCCCAGACCCACGAGTTTCTGTAGTCATGCTCGTAACCTTCTAAATCAATTGGTTCCCATTCAGGAATAGTCTCCGTTTCTTCATCCATCTCTTCTAAAGCTGGAAATTCTTGCAATTGCTTAAAAATGTTCTCCGCAGCCAACATACCAGATTTCATAGCTGTGTGTGTTCCTTTAATCTTTGGCACATTCATAAATCCTGCACTGGCGCCGACAAGACAACCCCCAGGAAAGTAAAGCTTAGGAACCGATTGCCATCCGCCCTCATTCAATGCCCTGGCAGCATACGATATACACTTACCACCTTCTAAGGTCTTTTTGTAAAAATCGTGATGCTTCATCTTTTGAAATTCTTGATATGGTGAAACCCACGGATTTTCATAGTCCAAACCAATGACGAGACCAACAGCTATCAATCCATCACCGAAATGATAGATGAAGCCTCCGCCGTAAACATCGGCGGTTAATGGATAACCTAGTGAATGTGCAATATATCCTGGTTTGAACTTACTTGGCTCCACTTCCCAGACTTCTTTAATACCTAATCCATAGGTTTGATTCTCACGGCCCTCTCTCAAGTTGAATTTCTTAATTACTTGTTTACTCAAAGAGCCATGACATCCTTCGGCCAACACTGTACATTTGGCTTGAAATTCCATTCCTCTCTCAAATTCATCTTTCGGGGTACCATTTTTGGAAATACCCATATCCTTTGTTGCAACTCCCTTGACAGCTCCATTGGAGTCGTACACTACGTCTGACACTGATATACTTGGATATAGCTCGACCCCTATTTCCTCGGCCTTTTCTGAGAGATACTTGACAACCCGGTTCAATGAGGCAATGTAATTTTTTCCCTTGTTGATCATTTGTGGAGGCTCTGGAAGTGGATATTGTGAATCCTCGAACAAAAATTTCATATGTTCTTCACTGACCATCGTCACCATATCTGGTGGTAACGGTATTCCACTACCATCTTCATTGTAATACTCGCTCTCGGGAAATAACTCTCTTAACGCTCTTGGCTCCAATACTGCACCGGATACGATGTGAGATCCCATATCTGGAGCTTTTTCCAACACAACCACTCTTAGCTCTCCATCCCCATGCTCTAGATCTAACTGTTTTAACCTGATCAGAGTCGCTAATCCAGCTGGCCCACCACCAACAATACATACATCCACCACATCACTGGCACGCTCCCGTGTCAATATTTCTTGCTGTTCCTCGGTCATTTCATTGAACAAGGTCTCCAGCGATCTCTTCAACGCGATGCCCTGATGGAACTGACGACGAGTCGGTGGTGAATACTGTGGCTTGATGATTTGGTGTAGCACTAGACGTTCGCCAAGAAATCTAGTAGCTAGACGGGATGCGCGCCTTATGACTAGCATTCGCATCGATAACATGTCCTTCTCTGTGAGTAAATTGATACGATGTGACTCTTCTACAATAGGCGTCTATATATATTTTGTGTTTTTTTATTTTTTTTGAGTTTTTTCTTTTTTGTCGCCTAAATTTTTCAGTCAGGTGACCAGCGATGCGTTGCGGTGAAGAACGTTGGACCAATCACACAATAGAAATTTCTAATGATAACATTCACCACATTATTAGTTGAAAAAGAGCTGACAGAAGATCTTGAAGTATTCTCAAGCTAGACCCCTTTGTCAGGATCATGGTCATAGCACAAGCTTCGAACGCTGCCATGCTTTCACAAGACATTAACCATCTAATCAAGTTTTACACTGTACGTGAGGCTAGCGAAGAAAAATTAAAATGGACGCATTTCAGCGGAAATGTTTTTACATGCTAATAATCATTTGTCCGTAAATTAATATCTAAACAACAACATCATCATCGTCATCGTCATCATCTTCTTCTTCCTTGATTGATCAATGTATAACCAACACCGTTAACATCTTTTCTTCGTTGTCCATCTCATCCACCATGTCCTTCGCTATATTCCAGTCATCTGTGCCTTCTAACGCGACAAAATCTTCATCGTCATCCTGATATCTCAATTTAATGCTGTTACCATCCTCCACCAATACTTTGTTTCTCAGGAGATACAGACCAACAGTTGATTTCAAATGGTTAAAAGAGCAGCTCTTTGGTACCGACAAATGATACTTCTCGAAATTGTATAAAATCTCAATCCTTAACTCTTCATCCAGCAGTGAAGTTGGTGAAGAATGTGAGGAGTGTAGCGCGAGCTCGTTCATCGATGTCACCATCGAATTCACCGAGTCAGACGTTCTTGTAGGGTTCAAGACAGTAGGAGAAGACACTGACCTGTATCTGCGATCCTCTACGATTGATTGTTGATGCATAGATTGTTGCTGCTGAAGTGGAAGTTGGGGTAATGGCACTTGATGCGCGTAGTTCAATGAACCAGAATAAGAATGTTGTCTTTGTTGGTGTGAGTGTTGTTGGTTATGATGGCTATGCGCTGAAGATCTCAAACTCTTAGCAGAGTTGACAAATTGTTCATGGAATGAGTTTCTGACACTATTTGGCTGACTATCAGCGCCCGGAGAAAACTTTAAATCTTCATATGAGTTTCTCATAGAGGTCGCTGAGTTGGTCAAGTTGTGTATCAAAGAATTCAAGCACTGTTCCCATTGAGATCTTGTCTCCTCCGTACGGAATTTGAGCAAAAAAGTACCCGAATCCTTGGAACCAGTCCAACTTATCGTTAAAAAGTAGCCAATATGACCATTTACTTGGTTGCTCGTTCTCACTTCTTCAATGTTATTTATGAAGATACGGCCTTTCAACTCAAACTCATTGGGCAGAGAACTAGCGGCACTGTTGAAAGAATTGGATGATGTATTGATCGACCCTGAGCTTTTTTTTCTAGTAGCCAATATGTTCTTCTTTTGTTGGGGTATTATTTCTTTAAAGAAAAACACAATTTTTTCCAACAAGTAAACGTGAAATTCCCTCTCAGATCCAGAATCAGTCACTCCCAAAGTAGCATGATAAAGCAACTCACCAAAGTTGTCAATGGAGTAACCTCTCCAGTCCCTTACCCTTAGTATCAAGTCTCTTTTAATATCCTCATTTTCTGCACGTCTTTGCAATTCATTAACACTGTTGGCAACTTCCTTTGCCAGCACCAAAGCGCGGTCTAACTCCCTTTTGTTGGAAAACAGTGGGTTACTGACTTTAATTAATTCCTGAAGCAACAATGGGTATTTACACAATCTCTGTATTGGTTTGATCAAAAAACTTTGTAACTCATATGGTGCCTCAATTAATCCTGAGGAAAGTTTCAAATTCATCAGTTCCTTGCCTATGAGATCAATAGCAGCCAATTGCCCCACAGACCATGGACTGTAGGCTTTAAATGGATTCGAAGCTGCATGCAAGATTACTGATCCAATCCGCTGATACTCTTCATCTACTGTGGCATTGACTTCCAAACCGACCAAAAACTTCCTCTGAAAATCAACAATTTCATTCAAATTGGGGAACAACATCCTTATGGTCTCAGAACTAATCAACTCCTTCTCCTCTAGTTCAATCTTGTACTTGAGCAAAGTTTCCAAATCCTGAACGTACTTTCTCTCCGTCTCTAGAAATTCTCTTATCACATTAGACCTCAGATCAGTAGTTGGTTTTTCAACAATCGTATCCACGATAGGATATTTATTTAAGTCTAAATCTAGCACCATATTGATAGCATTTATTATTTTCAACAAGTCGTTCGTGTTTTTAGAGAATACATCACTCACTGTGAAATCGGGTATCTCCAAAGCTTGCTTTGAATGAACAATAAAATTCAACACATTTCGTTTGCATCTGTTTATTTCGCTGGATTGAACGTACTCAATTTGATCCTCCAAGTTTAAAGAGTTGTACATCAAGCACAAGGGAGCGCCTTGTTCGACCAATTTGGAAACTAAAGTTACAGGATCACAGTCTACTTGAGTTGGTAATCTCCCTGCTGCAAACGTTATCAAATTAGCTGAATCGGGTACACTGCCACTGCTGTTACTTAGTGTTGGCCATAAATTTCCGCTCTTTCTATTTTCTGAAGTCTTGATGTTGTCCAATTGATCTAGTATGAGCGACTGTTGCTCCACTGCCACTTCAGCATTCGCTTTTGCAACAGATAAGTACAAGTCCATTCCAGGTACAGTTTCTAAGCGCTTTATCAAATTAGCGCAGACATAATATAGTGAGTCGCTTGCTGTGGCTTTCTTATTCATGGCCCAAGAAGCTGGCAGCATGGGTCCAGTTGGTGTTGCCGTGTTCATTCTGCTCAATGACACAGATGAAGATACTGATATTGAACGAGACATTGAAAGGGTATTAAAGGGTATTCCAGTATATTACTGGATGTTGAAAGTGATATTTATGCTATGTTTGTTAACTGTGGGATCCCTTCACCTGCACAAATCGAGCTTTTAGGTACCTCTGGCAGTTGGGGCACTTTTGGTGGCAGTGGTGACAATCTCTTTCAATGTGAGGGAATGATTGAAACAAAAGTGGTCGAGAAGGGCCATAAATAGAAAGGAAATGAAATAGCAACTGAAGATCAAGTGCTCTATAAGGTGTGTGTGTAAGTGTATGTGAGTTATATCAATCGATGTCTATCTTACTCAAAAACTATTTTAAACAACACACAACGTTTGTCTCTCTACAAAATTTCTCATGTTTTGATGTTTTAATTTCTCCATTGGGAAATTTTCCAACACACGAAGAAAATTTACGCGTAAAAACTACTATGTATTGAGAGGTTTTATAATGTCCAATCACAAATCTTTCTTCTTCTTCAATATCCTGTTGGCAGTCCAAACCGTCTTGTCCAAAACATATCCCACCGTCAAAACACCTCCAACAGCACTGCACGCTGCCAACAAAAAGCTTGAAAAGGTTTTAGTGTATTCTTCTCTGTTTATCACTTTCAAGGGACTTATATCGAAGTTGAAAAACAAAGCAGGAATTCCGCCTCGTGCATGTAATGTGTTTGGATGATCATCATCTCTACCTCCCTTCAAAGGCCTATCATGATAAGTGGATGAAAATTGATTAGTTTCCAACTTCTTGCCATTGAAAAACTCATACCTCGTAGCAACCACTTTCAAATAATATGAAAACATGTGATATTTATCTCCAGTAATTACCTGATGACCATCCAATGGGTGTGTAGAAGACACCACGTCATTTTTGGTGTCTGCCACCAAAGATTGTTCCGGGTCTGGACCGAATGAGAAATGATTGATGATATGATCAAAGTTGAATTTGTCCTTGTGCTTGTCATATAAAGATAGATCATGAACATGTTTACCAGGTACTGTTAACGATGCCCCTGGACTGAAATGCAAGTTTCCCGCAATTCTATTGATCTCCGCTCTACCTTTTATTCTACAACCTTCGTCCAATCTCTGGTTGACTCTTTCAACGTATCCTGCCTTCTCACACTGGTCTATTCCTTCACCATCGTAAAATGCCCAACCAACCTGTGCATAGGCAGCTTGAACGGATTCACACGTGTTACAACAGATTCTTTCAGACAAAATTTTCTCCAGATTACCTTCCTGAGAGATAGCACCGTAACAAGGACCACAATAATTCGGATCATCTGTAGTGGTCAAGTCCCTTATGTCTTGGTTTATGATAAACTCAGCCTCATCTAATTGTTCTCCATCTTTGCTTAACCTGTATTTGGTAAACCCACTTTTCAACAAATCCAGCTGGAGGTCTCCACTAACGTCCATGATGTCCATGGAGACAACATCACAAGGCAAATTTGGAAAGGATATGTCCAAATTGATGTCCAATTTCTCCGATCTATCTCTATCTACAACCAATTCTGGTCTTGTAGTTATAGTGCGGTATAAGCTGTATTCGTTGAGTAAAAGGATGAACACCGTGACTAAACATCCTATTGTTATGACACCACCGGAAGCAGTCTTCACTTTAGAGTCCTCAACAGTCTTAGCAAAAGCATCAAGACTAAGCAATCTGGGTTTAGCCATCACTTTCAATCTGCGTATATGAGATTTACTGAAATAGTGTTATCTGATCCCAATATACACAATATATAACGAGTAACGCTTGTGGTTGTTAATGTTTTGTGTGTGTGTTTTTTTTTTTGCTAAAAAACTCCACGTATTCGTTAATCTTTGACAAAAAAGTCTTTTTAAAAAAAAATTAATAGATAACTGTCATGAAATTACACAAGGAGCTCAACTCAGCCAGCAAGTCTCTATCACGTAAATTATGCTGATAGCTGGAGGCCAGTCAAGTTGAATAGTTGATGAGGGACCCAGCGCATTCAACATTTTCTAAATAGTTTATTTGTACAAAGGTTGGAGTTGGGGTCGATAAAAGACACTTATTACTCGTAATTGTAAAAAGTTTGGGGCAATATTTTATATTCCTAATCACTGAAACTTCAACTGGCCACAGCTGTGGAAAACAAGAAACACTTTCTTTTATGCATTAAAGGTTGCAATAATATGTACAAGTCCTGGATTACATACAAAAAATGATAGTTCTAACTGTCTCCAACTCGAAATTGGAATGAGAGCTTTTATGCTAGGCTCTTCGTCTTCCGCCGCAGTAACAGAAGCTGTTCTAATCAACCAAATTATTACCTTTCTCCTGAGTTTGCGAGAAGTCAAACTGGCAACTAGCGCAATAGGATTTCAATTCATCAATGTTATCGTCGCCTTCTAAAGGAACACCCGCTATCAAGTCACACCTCAGCAACTCATTGGTGAGGAAATTGTTCCATTCCAGCTCCAGCAAATGATATTCAAGGTCATTGATCATCTTCAAATTTATCAATAATTTGTTTCTTTGCAAACCAAGCTCTCTATAACTCTTTTTCAATTCATTATCGACAGTAGAGTTTGGATTAAGAATCAGTGAATTTTTTTGAAACTGTTCAAAACACTTCGAGTTCGTGCCAGCGTATTTAAAGTCGACCAACTCCTCCACATCCTTCAAATAGATCGCTCTGGATACAACATCATCATTCACATATTGATCGATCATATTTTCAGCTCTCGAAACTACCCAGTACGACGTCACACTCTTACCTGTCAACAACAAGTTGTAACCCACCGATAGTCCTAATAACAACACCAATATGTAATTCATTTTTAAAGTGTGGAAAAAGTGGAATATTAATTTGATAAAGAGGATGATGATATTCAAAAAAGTATTCAATATTTTTTTGAGAATCACTCTCCTGAATGCCTGTCTTGAAACAACCATGACTTCGTCGTTCTCAGTAACAATTTGTGCGTGTTCATTTCTCGTTATCGGACCATACAAACGAATCAGCTTAACAACTTTAACATTAGGTCCTATTTTCTTTACAGCTTCTTTGATATCAGCATCCAAATTCTCCACCTTATGCCTTGAAACTTTGTTTAAAAAATGTGCATTGAAGAAATTCAAGAATCTCAATTGGTAACGCTCATTTTCATCGAAACGAATTTTCGAATAGACAAGCAATTTACTGTTTTTCAAGTTCAAGGAGTATATAATTACCCTCGTCTCCACTCTGTAAGCATTCATTCCTGGAAATTTGAAATACTGGGTGGTTTGATAAATATTATAGTATTTACTATTGATCAAAGTCTCAATAGTTTGATTGATTGTGGTGGTTCGAAACTCATTGGTGTCCAATATAGTATCTGTCATAAATGATCTTTTTAATTGTTGTTTACTCGTTTGATTCCATAATGCCATCGAGATGTTTTCATTTCTCGCATCTATAAATGGCAGAATTTTTTGTAAGATAAATGATTCATCCCCTAGCAAGATATGAAATAGCAGTTTAGAGGGAATATCATAGACTTTGTCCCAAATCAATTTCATCTCCTTGTTGTAATTAGTCTTTACTTCCAGGGGTTGGATTTGCTTCATAGTTGTGGTCACGACTGATGGTGTGATTTCCTTCTTTGCCTCGTAATTGGTTCTGAGTCTTTCAATCTCCTGTTTCGCATGCAGCGATCTCAAATTATCAAGCTCCTTTAACAACTGACTTAAGGGTTTAGGATCTTCACTCATTTTGTTATGCAAGATCACCGTCATTTGATCCTTGAGCAACTTGGCAGAATCAAGGTATAATTTCAGTTTCATTGATAACCCACTCAACTCGTATATCTTCAAAGTATCAAAGTTGTCATCACTTATACTTTCGAATGAAATGATTTCTTTTAAATTTCTCAGAATCAAACTGACAAACCCTAAACTACTCATGTAAAAGTAAACACAACTTTGTGTCACGTAGCATCTTCCAACCAATTCTTGCTTAGTGTTTGGGATCCATATGGCACGGAACTCTAACAAGACATACTCGTCTTCCGGAAAGACAGCTCCTAATAACGATCTCAACTGACAATCTAGTGCTATCAATCTATTCGGATAATACGAAGGATACCTGTTGAAAAAAGAGTCTTCTGATAAAAGATGTTGAGCATGTTTAGGTGTTTTCACCAGTGAAAATTGTTTCTTGTCCAATAAATAGTAGCTTCCCCAATTGACGGAACCCCAAATATTGGCGGTGATCGCCGTTGGTATGTTGGTTGGAGAAGTTGTTCCATGAGCGGCAATTGCCTCCTTGGAAATCAGGGTGCAAATCGGCGCATTATAGATTGTTGACAAGAGCCCCACATCAAACTTCAATGTTTCATTGTTAACCAATTCACTAAGTGAAGGGACGTTGTCAGTTGTGGTCATATCGATATCTGATGATGTAGGAGCTGTGCACACAAATTCTCTCAATACTGGTGGATATCTATTGAATGCAATCTCATCTCCAGATTCAATAAATTTAGCCTTTTGCTTGTTAAAAATGAAGAACCACCCTTTCAACTGATGCAATGTCTCCGCTTGAAGAATGATTGTGTTTGAGATAGTCTTGAGTTCGAAGCAAAACCTTCTCTCTTCTTCAGCGTAGTACCTGATGTTGCACAACCCAACCCCAATCTTATCCAATTCTTGGACAAAAGTTTTGGAAGGACTCAAGCTGAACATACCGAAAATACCATCCTTCACGAAACACCATCTTCTTACCCACACCTGTCTGCTAGGATCGCCAGTGGTTGTCTTCATGAACAACCACCCATGTTTTTCCTCTCTTGGATCATCAAAACCTTTCAACATTGTAGAAGGATTGATTGCAGAGCTATCGTAATCGGCCAAATCCTTTGACGGCGCGTGTTGTTTTAAAGCAGTTTCAACAGTTTGATTCTTCGATTTGATCATATCCTTTCTCAAGTTGTCCATTGAAGCTCTGGAGGCTTTCTCAAATTGGTGAATTCTTTCAACATATTTGCTGAACGAGTTATAATTTTTGGTAAGAATTTTCAAATCCAAATTGTTTTTCCATATCAGTGTGACAATTTCAATCAAATAGTTATTTACCAATCTCGTTATATCCGTTATGGCAACAGCGGTGTCCAATGCAAGCTCTAAATACTGCTTTCTGATCTCCGCCAATTGATAAGCATCTTCTCTTGCCGCTACTGTTTCTCTGGTTTTGGCTGTGGCACAATACCTGGTCAAAACCAAATCATGCATATTCTGAGTTGTTTCAAATTTTCTTCTGATGGCGGTGAACTGAAGTAGTCCAACTTGGATCAATTCGTTTGTCAATTTGTCAATTATATCATTAGGCTTCGTGAACTTGAGTATTTCAGCCAGAACTTCCTTGAACCCAGCATAGGTGAAGTTTAAGTCCAGCGATGTATAGTCACTGTCGATAATTCCATCAGTCAATGTTGAACTCTCAAATAAATTTCTCAATTGGGTTAAGCTATTTTCAAACAAAACATTTTGATTGTTGTAGTTCTTTTTCAGAATCAAGAGACTCTCAATCCATATCCGAAACCCGTCAATTTGATTGAACGAATGATTTACGTAAGCTCTGAAAGTGGGAGAATCAAGGGCCAGCTCTTTGAAGCTGACTGAGATCAATTTCAAGGACTTAACCAACTTTGTCTTGTTATGTTGGTGGCGGCTATGACTATGCAGTTGTGGGCGTGATTGCAGATGTTGTTGTTGTTGTTGTTGTTGCTGCTGTTGCTGCTGTTGTTGTTGAGAGTGAAGTTGTTGATCTTTACCATTTTTGTCAAGTTTGCCATTACTTTCCGCTCCAAATTTTGATGCTGGAGTCGATATCAGAGGTAGGTTCACAGTGGAGTTTCTAAGCGTGGCCGAGGGAGTATGTGAGCTCGATTGACTCATTGCATGGACTCTGCTTTAAACCAAGACTGACACGAGATGAGGTTCTCGGGTCTCTTGGGTGATTTTTTACGCATTTTTTTTTTTGCTGTTTCTTCTTCTTACGAGGCCCCTTTTGACCTCCTGAACCGGTGGAGCAATGTACGACTGTTTACAAAACACCGAATTTAAAAAAACACACTATTAAGCGATAGGATAAAGTAGAAGATGTACAAAGTTTAAATTTGTAATTGCAACCTTTTCCAAATCTCTATTAGTTTGTATTATATACAGGGCAAAAAATAAAGAACCAAGAAACTCTTCAAACATTGGACAACAAACACTCAATTTTTTCATAATATGAGTTATCAACTAATGTCTTCACCTCTTCCTTACTACACCATTGATAATCCTGTATTGGACTATCTTTTTTAGGCTCAAAAGAACCGGCTATTATATGCGATTTTACCAAGAACTCTCTTTTGTAAATTTCCTTTCCTTCTTCATTATCCACCAACTTGTTTCTCTCGTTGAATTTTAATACAGCAGTTGGAGTCTCGCTGACGAGCCATCTTTTCATAATCTTATCGTTAGACTCTTCCATGTTAGCATCTACCACTTCTCCCAATGTCTTTTCATTGTCTGTTATTTTGAAAGCAGGAAATTTCCAGACTCCTCCTTCATTCACCAACAAATATAAGGTTCTTGATAACATTCTTTCGATACTCTTGACATCGTTTGCCTCGTCAGCAGACGTGGTTCTGGCAAGTGGTACAACGGGCCTGTTGACACTTTCTTCACCATTTTTTAATCCAGAGCTTTCCTCTCTTGGCACTATAAGTTCTTGTTTTTGGGATCTTTCTCTATTATGCTTGACATCAGGAACACCTTTTGGGAAGTGTACTCCTGGCTGATAGGTCACTGGACCCCTATTAGCATTGAGAAACTTACGCTCCGACAATGTACCTTTTCTGAAATAATAATATTGAGGAAATGTCCACATCAATCTTTTCTCCAACTCTGATTGGTAATTGTAGTATTTGGATTCAAACTCAGTAAGATCTCTGGTCACAATTGGTATCCTAGACAAAATCAATCCGGCATATATGTTTGTTGATTCTTGTTGAATGCATTTAGATGATGAAAAATACCTTATGTTTAAGAGAGCTGTGAAATTTGAGAGTCAGTATTTTGGCTTCTAATGATTAGCATGATAGCAAGATGAACATACCATTACCCCTCGGAAGACTCCTGAACATTGATCGGAGTGGCTGCTGACGAAGTGATTGGTCTATCGATTTTAACTACCTTCATTTTTAAATTTTTCAACAAATTTTTTTTTTCTCTCTCCTATAACAAGTAGTGTCACTAATGTGAATCGTAGCCCAAAAGGAACTTTATGTTCACCACACTACCAAATTTACAACGATGTTTTACAAGAAAAAATTTTTGGACAATTACAAATTATCAATTAGTTGTTACAATTCTTATCTATCAATCAATCAATCAATCAATAAACCTGTTGAATAATATTATCAATCGTTTATTTAAGGGAAGAATTTCATCATCAAAAGGATTGTGTAAAGGAAAAGAAAGATTTGTAATTGATTTGTCATTAATTTTGTAATTGTAATATTAATTAATTACTTTCTGCAATTTAACAACCCGACTTTGCTTAATACTAGTTTTATTTAAACGTTAGAAAAACAAAGTGGTCTTTTTTCATCTGGATCTTCTTAAAACGGAAATGTCAATAGAGTCAATTTTGAAGGAGCTTCCAGGCTTGAAAGCGCCTGGTGTTTCTGGATCAAGAATCAAAAAATGTACACAATTAGCTTTAGAGAGCGTATCGGATGAATCTTCCATTGTATCCACGTTATACTTACAGTGTAAAATCATGCCATCAACTCACAAATTGGGTATTCTATATGTAATTGATTCCATCACTAGAGCTTATGTCGATGATGCCAGAAGGCAAGGTGTACCAATTGATGAAAATGCTAAGGATGGTTCATCTGCTGCGGGAGCTTACAAAATATCCACGTACATTGAAAGCTTAATTGATGACTCCATGAACTCAGTCAAAGATGATGACAAACAAAAGGAGAAAATTGGTAAGCTTGTAGATATTTGGGAGCGTAGTCAAACTTTTGACAAAGAGACTATCACCTCAATTAGATCTAAGTACTTTAAATCATCGACCCCACCAGGAACCCCACCGCCATCAATTACAAAAACAGCCTCGACTGGTGCAACCGTTGCTTCATCTTCCAATGCAGCTGCCATACCAAAGAATGTCCAGGATGATCCAATGGCGCTTTTACAAACTTTAGCATCTTTGAACAAACAGCAAGGTGTAAACACGGTACAGGAACAGAGTCCTGCACAACCTAATATGAATGACCCTAATGCTATTTTTAACATGTTGAAGCAAATGGGTCAAACTGAAACCGCAGAACCTAGTGTTAGTAGTCGTTCTAACGGTGGAGGATCAGAATACTCTAGAAGAGAAAGATCTAGATCACCTCCACCACCTAGACATCAAAATAACTACAGAGAGAGACTGCCACCACAAACCCACGATGCCAGGGAAAGCAACATACCTGGCACACCTCACTACAGAGAAAGGCACGTCTCGTATGATAACAATTTACCCGCTGGAACCATTAAGGTTGCTAGTCGTACCTTATTCATAGGTGGTGTACCACAATATATGGATGAAGCAGAATTAGCCGCTGTATTGAGACCTTATGCTGAGGTTCAAAGTGTTATCTTGAATAATGAAAGAAAACACGCTTTTGTCAAGGTTTATTCAAGGCATGAAGCCGAACAAGTGTTGAACTCATTCAACCAAAACAGCGGTAGTCCATTGAGAACAAGATGGGGTGTTGGTTTTGGTCCAAGAGACTGTTGTGATTATCAACATGGTATCAGTATGATTCCAATTTCCAGATTAACAGAGCTGGATAAGCGTTGGGTCGTCGCAGCCGAATGGGGAGGAACTGGTGGACAACCATTGGTTCCGGGATTAGTCATTGATGAGCCCGATATCGAAATTGGATCAGGTGTCAGTTCAAAAGCTATTTCAAGAAAGATGCCAACAAATAGTGCAAGAAATGGCCCAAGATCGAATAGACCAGGGGAATCAGTCGAAAATGTTGTCCGTGCTCAAGGTTACGATACTGGGTTCAATAATAACAATACCAACAACCCATTACATAACTTGTTCGGAGGTCACCAACAACAATCACAGCAACCTCCAATGAACTCGCCACCGGCCTCTTTCCCAATCCCTGGCCAACCTTTACAACAGCAACCACCTGCTGGTAACAATGTCAACTCGATCATGCAAAGTTTGACCCTGATGATGCACCAATCACCAAATCAACCAGGTGCACCACTTCAACAACAGCAAATTCAACCACAACAGCAACAGCAACTGGGATTGAATCCAGAATTGCAACTGTTGTTGGCAAAGATCAATCAACCTAAATAGTTATGTATGTGTATAATTTATATCCTTCATTTACACTCATATTGTAGTCCAATTTTCAAATACACTGAACAAAAACGTTCATGAGATTTCAATATAAACTCCGATGACATTGTCACTAAAGCATATTTCCTACTCTAACTCAACATCTAATTTTGTTCAAATGTATGTTATTGTGATTTATATATGATTCCTATCTATGTCCTATGAATCGTATTTTTAATTTATATGCAAAATCTATTTATATTTTAAAACTCATCTAGAAAGCAAATTAGACGCCCAATCCGAGTCCCTTATCTCAATTGAGCTCAGTTGATGGTCAAAAGAATTGAATGAATTTGACGTGCTTTTTTGTGATCTATCTCTCTCTCTCTCATTTCAGAATCCTTCTTCGGCTAGCTGATCAACTATGTCAAGGTAAAACAGCACAGCATTGAAATTTGGTGGTTTTCTTTCAACATATCTCGACCAAAAGTTTTTGACTTGATTTGACCAATTGATAGAATCCAAGTGATCAACATTGTCTAAAGTTCCAAGATACTTTCCCCAATGAGCAGACTTCACACTCACCAATCCATCATTGTCCCCTTCTTTTTCATACACTAACTTCCAGGGAAAATAGAAAACATTGGCAATATTAGGATGGAATTTAGCACCGTAACTGAAATACTTCACATTAGGGTCATCTTTCACCTTCTCATTGAATTCTTTCAATGCGCCCAAGGTCAATTCATAAATGGATTCGGGGATAATTTTCTTGGTTGCCCCAGAAAATAGATCATTAGTGACAAAATTCAGCATATAGGATCCATGGTGAGGGGTGGCTATAGTAGTCAAACTCATCACTTGATAATGTTTCTGCTCAATTTGAGAGATCAAGTATCGAGAATCCAAGCCACCCATGGAATGAGCAATCAAGTTGATTTTGATCTTATCTGAATCATTTTCGTTAGCCTTGTTCCCGTCATTGTAAATCTTGTCGGGATCATCTTGCTTATCTTTCTTCAATTGTTTGAACTTCTCCTCAATAAACTCGTTAAGAGTGGTGGCCCTTTCCTCTATAGTTCCAAAGGGCGGCACCTTAGCAACTATAACTGTACAACCGTTTGCCTCCAATGCGTCTCGTATCCCATACCAATAATCAAAATAAAGCCCATTGCTTATATTCAGTTGTTCATTCTCCGAGTCCTGGTCTTCAGAAAGTGGATTGATACTGACGAGTGGTGGAACAATAATTAACCTGTCAAATCCAGAAAGGCCATGACATAAAACCACTGGATATTTAGGATTTCTGTAAGATTTCTTGAGCTTATTATACTTATCTACGATGACTAAGTCATGAACAGTCTCTGTTGTTGTTGTTGAGAAAAATTTGACCCCAACGATCAATGGGAGGTAACGAAACATTAAAACGTGCTTTGTGTGAAACTGCAAATAACTTGTTCAGCTCTTCGCTTATTTCAAAAAGAAAAATAAAAAGATAAAAGTCACAAAAACTCTTTGGCAGCACGATATGAGTGTTCTTTTTGTGACGAACAAAGGCAAATTCGTTGTTGATCTATTTCATCAAGAATCTCCGAAGGAATGCTTGAACTTTATGAAACTCTGTCAATGTGGTTTTTACGATTGTCAGTTCTTTTACAACTTAAACAAAGACTTCATAGTGCAATCGGGTAATCCTCAATATCAGACCCATTCAACAGTAAAGGAGACATCCATATGGGGTTTAAATGAGGGCAAACCATTGTTAGTCAAGTCTGATGGTAATGGTATCAAACATGATAGAGTTGGACTTCTATCATTTGTGTCTTCCTCATCTTTTGAGTCATTTTTGGTAGGATCACAATTCATGATCACATTGACTGGTGAACAAAGGGTGCTTACCGAACTAGATAAGAAGGCTGTTGTCTTCGGGGAGATAACAGAGGGAATGGATATTGTCAAAGAGTTGAACCAAACTGTGGTTGATGATAGTAAGCGCCCGTTAGAGGATGTAGTCATTTTGCATACCTACGTGATAAATGACCCTTTCCCAGAAGAACTTTTTGATAGAGTGCTGGCAGATTGTCATAATGGCATAGAAGCCGCTGATCTTCGTCTCTTTCTTGACCAGTTGAATGACAAAGGTTCGGAGTTGAACGCTAAACGGTTGACATTGGAGGTCATCGGTGATCTTGACAGCAGAATCAAACCGTCTGAAAAAGTGTTGTTCATCTGCAAATTAAATCCCGTGACAAAAGAGTCGGATTTGCAAATTATTTTCGAAAGATTCGGGCCAGTGCACAATGTGGAAATTATCAAGGATAAAGTCACTGGAAGAAGTTTGAATTACGGATTTATTGAATTCCAAACCAAAGAAGCATGTGAAGCTCTGTTTTTGAAGATGGATAACGTATTGATCGATGACAGAAGAATTCACGTTGACTTCACTCAGAGTATATCAAAACAGAAACTGATGTTGCAGAAGGGAAATCAAGGTCGTGGGTCAGCTAGGGGCAAATCAATACACAATTCCACCCGCCATTCCAGTATATCCAATCAACCGATAAGCAACAACTTCGACCATCCCACCTCGCCTACACGGCGAGATGAAGCTCCATCTCACCGTAGGAATGGGAGTCGTCACCACAGTCGTCACCACAGTCATCACCACAGTCATCGCCACCATCACCATCGCAGTCATCGCATACCGCGTAAAGACAGTGATGAACCGCCCTCAGATAACAACAACGACAACAACAAGAGAGAAAGAAGATTTGAACATGAGGATGGCGAGGAAAGGCGACAAAAGCAAGATGAAGAAGAGGGGGAAAGGAAACGCAGACAGCGACACGGAACTGATGGTGAAAGGAAACGCAGGCATCTGTTCAAGGATGACGATGGTAGAGGGCGCCGATATGACCATTATGATAAGTACACAGATCGAGATGGCAAGCCATCTCGGGATAACTTACATGAAGATAGAAAATATCAAGACCGGGTTCCGAAGCGCTACTACAACGATGAACATACTCATAGAATAAATAGGTAACTTAACTATGCACAGATTGATTGGCATTTACTTACTTCTGTTTTGAAGCACGGCTTTTCTCTGCCGCCTTTTGTATGACGATCAATGTCTTTGACTTCAAATCTTCTTGAGCCATGGTCAAGATCTTAACGTCTTTGAAATTTCCAGCTCTAGAGTAACTGATCAATTCCTTTAAGTCTTTGATGAACTCTGCCAATTCGGCGCGGTCCAGTTCTTCTACAAACTCAGACCATTGTTCTAAAGCTTGTTCGGAGTCAAAACATATTAGTTCCAAGTTATTCAATCTCTGGAACAACAGCTTTCTCTCTTCATCCTCTTTAGTGAATTTGGCAGATTCATTCACCAATTGATCAATTTCACTTTTTGACAACCCTGAGGAGCCAAATACGGTGATAGAAGCCTTCTTCCCAGTAACCTTATCTTGAGCTCTCACTTTGATGATCCCGTCCGCATCGATGTCAAATGATACTTCAATCTTGGGCTCACCCTTTGGAAGAGACTCTATATCAGTCAATTTGAATTTACCAATCAATTGGTTGTCTTGAACCAACGTCCTTTCACCTTGATAAACATTTATATCGATAGCATTTTGTCCATCAACTGCCGTGGAATACATTTGCTTGACATTACACGGAATGGTCGTGTTTCTTGGAATTAATGGTGAAAATATACCACCAAATGTCTCGATACCTAAAGTCAATGGAGTGACATCTAACAACAACACATCTTTAACTTCTCCCGAGAGTACAGCACCTTGTATTGCTGCACCCAAAGCTACGGCTTCATCTGGATTGACGGCAGTGCTAGGTTTTCTTCCAAAGAAGGATTCAACAGTAGTTCTGATTTTTGGCATTCTGGTCATGCCTCCCACCAATATGACTTCATCAATATCTTTCAGGCTCAATTCGGCATCTTTCAAAGCCTTCTTCACAGGTTCAATAGTTTTGTTTATCAAATGTAAACTCATAGCATCCAATTCATCCTCTGTCATCTTTATCGAGATATTCTCCTTTCCGGATACAAAAGGTATTTCAATAGATGTTTCTTTTACATGAGACAATTCAATTTTGGCCTTTTCAGCTGCCTGACGAATTCTTTGTATTGCCAATCTATCTGTAGATAGATCAATACCTGTTTTCTGCTTGAAGTCTTTCAATATGTGATCAAGCAATAACAAATCAAAGTCTTCACCACCCAAATGAGTATCACCATTGGTAGCTCTCACTTCAAATACTCCATCTTCTATATCCAAGATGGAAATATCAAATGTACCACCACCTAAGTCATACACAGCTATGACTCCATCATTCTTTTTATCCAAACCGTAAGCAAGAGAGGCAGCTGTAGGCTCGTTGATGACTCTTAGTATATTCAATCCTATAAGCTCTCCACTTTGCTTTGTAGCTTGTCTCTGAGAGTCGTTGAAATAAGCCGGCACTGTAACAACAGCGTTCTTTATCTTGTTATTCAAATGCAGCTCCAGAATATGTTTCATTTCTCGAAGCACAAAACCACCAATATGAGAGGGCGAATACGTAGCCCCTTCAGAAGTCTCCAACCATGCGTCTCCGTTTAAATGTTCCACTATCTTATATGGAACATTGTCGATATCTTTCTGCACTTCCTCATCTGTAAATCTTCTTCCTATCAATCTTTTCGTAGCATAAAACGTATTTTGGTAATTCACAATCGCTTGTCTTTTCGCTGGCTCTCCAACTATATTGAAATCCTTTGTAAACGCCACGATTGAGGGTGTTGTTCTTGCGCCATCAACATTCTCAATTATCTTGGGGGCATCTCCTTCCATTATTGCCACTGCGGAGTTGGTGGTGCCGAGGTCAATTCCAATGACTTGGTCAAATTTTCTCGGAACAGGCTCTGCATCATACCGCGGTAAGGATTTGTGTATACCGCGCTTGAAAATTCGACTACAGGATGCTCTTAGCATTATAATCAACTATGTCGAGGACAGTCGGTTTTTAGGTGATCGATGTACTGAATTGAAATTTAATTTCTCAATTTTGCTTTTTTGATAATTTGTGCAACACACACTTACACCGAGATCTTTAGAAGTACCCAGATGTATCTCTCTATGGTACTTCTTCTTCATCTACTTATTTTTTTAAACATTTATCATGTAAGTAAATCTTCCTATTATGACGGTTCAATGGTGCAATGATAATTGTTCAAAGAGGCTACCAGATTTTATACCCACATGAAATTTCTATTGTGTACTTCCAGCACGAATGGCATGCTCTAGTCGAATAAATCAGATTCCCCCATGAGGTAGTCAAGGAGTTTTCCTCAAAATATACTTTCACTGACTTACATCTATCAATAAAGAGTTTGACATTGGACTCTGAGAAGTCAAGGAGGTATTTTTTGCGAAATACTGATCATTCCTGACATCGGCCACTACTACCTAAGGTTTTTGAGGAACTTGATCAAAACATTTGACCACTCAATCTATCTTAGACAAGCTTAGTATCAATGCTTGGTTGGTGATGATTAACGGAAAAGTAGATAAAATTGTAAGTAGGAGTGTTTCAGATTTACTGCGATAGGCTCGAGATATGTTTAGCCTCTGGAGAATTCAATTTCCCGCCTTTGAGTTACAAAGAAAATTTGAAAACGGTTTCAAACATAAGAACAAAATGAACGGACATTGTATTTACTTATAAAGCAATAAAAACCCCCGAAATTAATCAATTAATCAATCAACAAATCATAATGTAAATTACCAACTTTTTGCTTCTTCTCTTTCATCGAATTTCAAAATGAAATCAATCCAAAATCAAACAAAATCCACAATAATTATCCGTAAGCTTCAATAATGGTGTAAACATGTTGTCTGTCTGCGCCATATCTAGCTATATGATAGTCAACAACACGCATAGATAGATAAATAATTAGCCATAAAGAAAATGTTTAGTCACCCTCCAAAGAGAGTCTCAACACACACAAACTAAAAAAAATTAAAAGACAAAAACACTCATAAAAAGGAAAATGAATCACAATTGCACACAAATATTTGGGAAAAAAACGTCTCGAAAGTTTGTGAAAATGACAATTGGATTGATAAAACAACAACCACGTGATCAGATCTCAGATATCAAAGCTCAAACTCCAATTAAGCGGAGGCTTCGTTCTTTGGACAATCCTTTGAAATATGACCAGTTTCACCACATTGGTAACAAGTCTTCAGGCTACCTGCATTAGCACCTCCAGTAGCAGATGGGCACTCCTTTGAGATGTGACCACTCTTACCACAGGCGTAACATTTGACACCAGCAGCTTGACAATCACGAGCAAAATGGTTTGGACCACCACAGTTGTAACAAGTGGTACCGTTTGGTCTTCTTGAGTGTGATGATCTTTGCTGTTGTTGAGGAGCAGCAACTGATGGGGTAGCAGTGGCAGCATCTGGTGAAGCGGATGAACCTGATGATTGTGCAGCATTGGTACAGTTTCTAGAAATGTGACCAATTTTACCACAGTTGTAACATTTTGGTTGTTGTTGCTTTTGAACAATTGGTTCTGGGCATTCGCTTTGCAAATGGCCAGTTTGGTTACAGTTGTAACATTGCTTTTGAGTAGTTTGCTTTGGTTCTGGACATTCGGTTGACTCGTGACCAGGTTTTCTACAGTTGTAACACAATCTCTCGGTTTGTTGACAAACTTCAGCAAAGTGTCCAACTTCACCACACTTGTAACAGGTTCTTGGGTAAACAGCAGCCATTCTAAATATAAGTTTAATTGATATGAAATGAAAACAAAATCTCCTCTCTCCTAATAAACAACTACTAACAGATAGATTATAAATAAATTGATAATACAGAAAGGCCTTTATCTTTTGAAAATTTTTCTTTTCCTCCAACAGAGGCAAAAACTAAAAAAAAAAAAAATTATTTTATTAACGACTGATTTCTATGAACAGACTTCCCCATCGGGTAATTTTTATTAAAGTATGTCTTTATACAAGGCATCTGCTACTTGTCTGATCTGCCTCACTTCCTTGTAGTCATGCACCCTAATAATATCTCCACTATATCCAATACATGCCATCACAACGCCAAAATTCCCCAGCAACCTTTTCTTAGGATCATCAATATGGGTCACTGCGCCAATAAACTTCTTTCTCGATGGACCCAACAATACAGGTAATCTCTCCATGGAAAAATACTCATCACCCTTGGCGAACGACATTTGTTTCAAAAGCGGAGTTGTTCTAATTGTAGAAAAGTTCTGTCTTACAGTCTTTGCAAATCCGATCCCTGGATCAAGAATTATTTGCCATTTGTAGACACCTCTTTGAAACAGTTTGGAGATTTGCTGCAGTAATTCTTCACCTACTACTGCGGCAAAATGGTGCTCTTCTTCATTCAAATTGTCATCGTTCGATGCAGTACTGTTATTATGGTACACTTTCACATTTTCTGCAAACTCTGAGTAATCTGTCAATTGAGTCATGTTGTCTATGCCACCCCTTGTGTGATTGACAATGTACGGGACGCGGTACTTGGCAACAACATCGAAAATTTTCTCGTCGAACTGTCCAGCAGCGATATCATTAATGATATCAGCACCTGCCAATATTGATTCTTCGGCAACTACCGATCTATAAGTATCAACACTGATGAGAACATCTTTATGACGTAGTCTAATCAGCTTGATGACAGGTATCACTCTTTGCAATTCTTCCTTCTCTGTCGCTTGTACAGATCCGGGCCTTGTTGAGCAACCTCCAATATCAATGATATCAACTTCGTTAGCGATCATAGACTCTACAGTCTGCATGGCGCTATCCATCGCAAAATTGCTTCCTCCGTCTGAAAATGAATCAGGGGTGATATTCAATATTCCCATGATTAATGTCCTATTCTTGTTGGTGAATGAGTCATAAGGCAAGATCCCTCCATTCCTATAGGGGATAATATTTATCAACTTGTTCGACAGTTGCAATTCTGGATCAGACTCACCTGTGATCAATTGTGATAAGTGGGAGTGAAAGGTCTCTGCAGTTACTGGATGCACATCATCCGGGGAGACCAATTCACAAAGAGGTGCCATGACGAAAGTCCTCTCTACCATTGAGACATGAGGTATTTTCAAATCTGGATCGTTTAATATCAAGTCATCGTAAAGAAGTATATCCAAGTCAATTGATCTTGGTCCGTTGTCAGTTAATTTCACACGATGTAAATCATCATATTCGATCTCTTTCAACAGTGATAATAACTCATGTGGTTTCATATGAGTTGTAACTTTGATCGCTCCGTTATAAAAGTTTCCTTGATTCAAGTAGTACATCGGCTTGGACTCATAAATGGTTGATGTTGCCTTTATGCTAATTCCCTTCTCTTTCAACTTATCCAAAGCGGTATTAATGTTTGCGATCTGATCTCCTTGATTAGATCCAAACGCGATATATGCGGTGTGCTCCTTGTCAGTAATACCTGCTACAAGATCATTTTCCTTGTTAAAATTGGGCATCGATATACTTTTGCCTGTATTATCTTTCAGCTTATCTTCGAAAGTTATCAACTTCATGGAAGGTAAATCTGATGCTCGACGTCTGATCGAAACTCCGACACCATCAGAGAACAATATCGCATTTGGTTTTAAAACCCCAACTTTTGTGTTCAAGATATTGCTGTTGAAGTTCAAAATTATATACGAGACGCTTTCCACCAAAGCCTCCACAGTTTTGAATTCAGCTGCCTCGATGTAATTGGTGATTTGCTGAATCAAATCATGGTTATCAATTTTTCCCTTATAGCTCAATTCAATGTTCAAATCTACTATTTGTTTCTGCAACCTCTCAAATTTGAAAATGCCAATGATGGTCAATAATTTTAAGCCATTGATTCTCAAGATTTGACTATTTACAACCTCATTACCGCTGTCATTGTCTTCAACAATTTGCTTATCGACTAATTTTTGCCTTTTCACTAATTCGATACTATCGCATCTGATTTCAGACTTTGTGTTTTTTAAAACAACTGTACCTGACTCACCATTCGAGCCATTTGATTTGTTGAGAACTACTTGGAAGACCAGATCACTTATCAGTTCCATTGAATGAAAGTTCTTGTTTTGATTTTTGTTGAAATATTCCAACACATTTCTCGAAATGGTGGCATAGTTCAATGAATATTTCAAGTCATCAGTCTGTGATGCCTTGGCAAAGGATGTCTTCAAATCTATGCTGATTTCAAGAGGTTGCAACACTGGTCTGGACCAAAAATCCTTTCCAGTGACACAGCTTACTTTCAAGTTCTTAACGCTCACTAGATCTTCATTTTTGATCAATGTGTTGATGCATCGTACAAAACTCTTTTTGAACATCGTTTAGTGATTTAGTTTGATGATGCCGCTTAAGAAAGGTCTAACACAAAAAAAAAACATCAAAAAAAAAAAACATAAAAAAAGTCAGTCGATAGCAAAAGAGTATAGAATAATTGCTGTAGAGAATGTTCAAACTGGTGATAAAAAGATCATTTGCCAGTGCCACGAATAAACCATTGGTTGCCGATGTTACAATTATTGGTGCTGGTCCCGCGGGTCTCAGTCTTGGAGCAGCATTGAAAAGCTCACCCGTGACGACACATTTGAACATCAAGATCATTGAATCGATGGATGTGTCATCGAGTATGGAGAAATTTATCCAATCACCACCGGTGAATTTGACAAACAGATGCGTCTCATTGACTCCACAGACGATAAGTTATTTTAAAGAAATTGGATCTTGGGAATTGATAAAACATGACCGTGTACAAAGTTATGACGAGATGATAATCTTTGATGGTGTTAGCAATACCAAGTTGAACTTTGAGCATGACGATATCGCCACGATGCTGGAGAACGTCAATATTCAGTCTTCATTGTATCAAAGGATCAAGCAATTTGAAGGAATTGAAATTATTGACAAGACGAAAGTGGTGGATATCAAGGAGAGTGATGCTTATAGCTGGCCTCAATTGACGTTAGACAATGGCGATAGTATTCAGACTAGATTACTTATTGGTTGTGATGGAGCCAATTCTCCAGTTCGTAAATATGCCAACATTGAGAAAAGAGGATGGGAATATAATAGATGGGGGGTAGTAGCCACGTTGGGAAACGAGTATGAAAGTTTTAAATTGCCAACGGCCTGGCAAAGGTTTTTACCACAGGGCCCTATTCTGTTGTTGCCATTACCAGATAACCAGATGAGTTTGGTTTGGTCAACAACACCAGAGATCAGTAATGCTCTTTTGAAAATGTCTGAGGTTTGTTTTATGAAATTGATTAATGCCGCATACAGATTAGATCAAGATGAAATGGATTTTTTGTACAGGATGTTATTGGAAGGTACTGAAGATGAATTGGAAAAATCGATTGATTGGCGTATACTGCAATTCTGCAAGAACAAAACCGCCGAAGAATTGGATTCATTCCCGATTCCTGTTCTGTCGATGATTCAAAATTCACGTGGGAAATTCCCATTGAAATTGAGTCACGCTGACACATATATCTCCGAAAGAGTCGCACTTGTCGGAGATGCCGCCCACACGATACACCCATTGGCGGGACAAGGTTTGAATTTAGGTCAACTGGATGTGAGATCGTTGGTAAAGGCGTTGGAGAAAGGTTGTGAGCGTGGCTTGGATATTGGATCCATGTTGTGTTTAGAGCCATATTTCAGTGAAAGATTTCCACAAAACCATTTGATGTTGAACGGGTGTGATGGGTTGCAAAAAATTTATTCAACTCAGTTTTGGCCTTTAGTGGCTGGTAGATCTTTTGGCGTATCGGTTTTGAATCAGCTTTCGTTTGTTAAGGATTTCTTAATTCAGAATGTCTGTGGTGGTAAATAACAACAACAACAACAACAACAACAACAATAGAATGGGTGTTAGAATTATATCGGATATTTGAATCTTGGTCACGTGAAGATTGACTAATGAAGAAAGAAAAAAAAAAAAAAAATTACCTAAAAGGATGGAAAACAAAAAATAAAAAAAGATTTGGGATTTGTGTTTTGAAAGCCAGAGAAGAGATAGTGCTGAATTTTTGTAGATAGTTAGATGAGACAAAGAGCTTAGATGGCTGTTTCAACAAAAGAGATCAAGAAGATGGAGTCCATGTTGTTCAGTAATCAAGCGATCAACTGTCAGATAGTGTCACATCTTTGTCGAATACTCCCCCAGGACGATTTACTCACGATCCTGTCATTGAACAAGCATTTTTATCATTTGGTAATACCCAATTTGTATAAGTCGATCACGATAACGGAGAGTGAAAGGAATAGGCAGACATTTGAACCGGGAAACAATACCACGTTTATTCGTACCGATTATGAAAAATCATCACTACACAACTGCAAATTACTCCTATCTTCGCTCCGAGCCAACCCCAATTTGATAGTGTTGATTCATGAAATAAACATATCACAAGATGTTTGGTTCAAAGACGTGATCAACGATATTCTTAATTCAATTGTCTCGATGCCCCAACACCGGCTTTGTAAAGTTAATTGTGATCACGAACAACTGATCTGGAATTGTCATGGGAATAAATTTTGTCATCGATGTGGTGGATGGGATAAATCGGCGATGGTGAATAATAACAAGTTAGGTGTGCGTTGGTTACAAGTTGATGGTGATCGAGAATGGCAGAAGTTGATGCTGCTGCTGCTGCTGCTGCTGCTACCAGGGTGGAAAAGGACGAAGTGGGCTTTAGCAGAGTTACATACGTTGCAAGTGGATGAGAATGGTAATGAAGAAGAGAATGATGATAATGGTGTTATTATGAGCAGTGGAGAAGTTGTGCTTCAACAACAAAGGAAGCGGGCGATTATGAACAAAGTTTGGAGTAATTTGAAACATTTGAGCTTGTTGTACGACCCTTTTTGGTTTATCATGAATAATATAGATCAGCATTTACCTCAGACAAAATTGGAATCTATATCAATAGACAGATCAATCACATTTGGGTCGAGTATGCTACGAAATTTCCATCAGTATTTCAAACGTGAAACTACATTACTTCAAAGATCTCCAAATTTGAAACGGCTCAGGTACCGATTTAGATTTGCCAATCTTAACGTTTATACCCATTATTTACCATTTTTCCTTTCACAAGTACCCATAGGTGTGGCATTGGAATTGGTGATATCGATAAAGAATAGTCGTGACTTTCAATACGAAGAAGTCATATTACAATGTTATACTTTTTTGCATCGGGCCAAGATTGACAATTTCAAATTGGTCATTTACAACAATTGCAACGAATTTTATATAGATGACGATACAAAAGCATGAATTTGAAAGAAAAAATTTCACACAAAATATATCATATACGACTTCTACTTTTCTTCACCGTTTGTGGCAGCTTGCTCAATACCACAATACCGCCATCTTTCAGTGTTGTCATTGCGATATTTGTCTTTGATGGACAAAACTTCAGCACACAATTGGTCTTGTTACCACTAATACAATTCATCAACTCGAAATTTTCTCTCCCATCCAACACATCATAAATCCTTGCCGCTGCCACTGGTGATTCGTAACATACTACAACATAATTGCCATCTCTACTAATATCCAACATCGTAATCAGTTCATCAACTTCACTGATGGTACGTACACACGTCAACGTTTGTGTTGAGAAAATTTGTATCACACCTTGTTGTGATCCAGTGACAAAAAAGTCTCCACGTGGATCGAATTTGACCAGTTTGATGATAGAGTTATTGATACCGCCATCGATGGAATGGATACGATTGATCTCATACATGATGAGCAAAGCCAGAGGTGGAGACCTGTCTGAGAAATGGGTGTTGAGGTGAACTTTGTGTGAAAAGGAGTTAATAGTGGTGATACTGCGGTCAAGACCCAATAAGAAGTGATCGTTGGTGTTGCTCCATGTGAAGTCGTAAATGTTTTGTGATTCTTTAAAAGTGATTAAGGGAATATATGATGGTGTTGTTTTTGTTGAGGAGGAGGTGGAAGCGTTGCTGGTGGGAGTGGTGGATAAGAATGTAATATGGTTCGAGCTATCCACCACCAGTAAATATTCGCCATTGGGACTGTAAGAACAAATAAAATTCTTATTATGGTTTGGTAATTTCACCAGCTTCAACAATTTATGCAGTGTAGCGTTATGATTGCATTCCCAGATTTTGACCTCATTGTCGTTAGCCACCGTGGCAAAAATATATTCTTTCAATGGATGGAACGAGATACTCTCAACAGGTTTTTCATGAGCGTTATTGATACATTGGAAATTTTCAACGGTATCGTATGATCTATGCAAAATATAAACTGACTTATCCAATTTACTAAAGGCGATCTTGGACCCTGTAGAGTTCCATTGCAAGTCTATCACATTGGCGAATTGACGAGCAGTGTATGGGTGTGACTCTTGCGTGGTGAAGGGTACTTCTTGTAGTGATTTGAAGAAGTACAGGTTCGACATGTTGAGTACAGCCTTATGAATGATTTGGTAAGTGTGTGTGTGTGTTTTGTGTCGTTGATATCCCGTTTTGTGTTTTTTTTTTTTTACTATCAAGAAAAACAAATAACCTAGACGCTAACATGTTATCAGACATAGCTATAAATATCGATTACAAAAACTTTTGAAGGTGATTTTATACTAGTGATGGAGGAGGATAACAAGAGATTTGTCAAGAAAAGACGAGAGTATTTACATAAGCCATTTGCAGTGGCGAAGCAGCTTCCAAAGAAGAACAAGACAACTATCAATAAAAAAGTGGACAAGAAGAGAAAGTTTGATTTGTTTAATACAGGGCCACTTGATGAGGTCAAGAAGTTGATCAACGGCGGCAATCGTGAGCTTTTGGTAATTGCCAGTGATAATGAAGATCATGATGATAGTGACAATGATTCGACAAGGGATGAAGCTGACGAGTTTTACAAGTCGGTGTTTGCCAAAGAAAGATCACCGGTGAAGACTGATGCAAAAGTTGAAGACATGATCAAAAAGATGAGGCCTGCAGAAGAAAAACTGAAGCACGACTTGAACGAGGGTTCCATATCGAGATTTGATGACGAGGAACAACTAGAGATAAATGAAGACAATGATGATGATGATGATGATGATGATGATGGCAAGTTGATTGATATTTTGAAGAGTGATGAGATCTTAGTGAAGAGGACGGAGAAGAAGTATGGACAAAAGAATTTTAAACCAGTTGCATATACAAAGAAAGAGTTGTTAATTAAGATCAAACCTTATTATGATTTAATACCCAAGATTTTACAAGGAGATATTGATTCATTTTTTTATAATGTGGTGCTGCAATACCGTGATCAGAGATCGCTGAAGACACGTGATACCATTCAAATGTCTGACTATCAACAACTTCCATTATCTCAATTGCAATGTGGATATTTGGGTAAGAAACGTGCGATGATGATCCAACAAAAGATGTATTTAAAATTCAAACCAATGTTGAATCAGATTCAACATCGAGATAAATTGGTTAATTGGCTTGGCATTGATAATTTTGTAAGACTAGTGTTGTTGCCCGAGATGGTTTCATATTTTGTGAAGGATGAATTTGGGTTGAGTGATGTGGATAAGAGTATTGATTTGATGGAGTTGACAAATGATTATGGATTGTATATCATGGATAAGATTGATGCGCATGAAGAGGAGTACGATAGTGAAATTGAGGATGATGATGAGATGAAGAAAAATAAGAGAAAGATGGAGATTGTTGGTGATGGGGAAATTAAAATTAAAGAAAATAATAAGTTTGTAGAGAATTTGATTGGATTTGATATGGACAGTGAAGATGATGATGATTGATTGAATTGAATTGAATTGAATGGGATAAAATGTGTTGTGTATAAAACTACCAAAAAAACCGAAATAAAAAATAAAATAAAAAAAAAGAGAAATGTTTAATTTGAAGAAAAAAAAAAAAAAAAATCATGCGGTTGTTTTTATTCTGAAGATTTTGTATTTTTGTTGTTCGATAATTTCAGAATATTATTGTAATTTACAGAATACAAACACAGATGGGGAGCAATTTCTTCTTTTTATTGCATTGAAAAATATAAATACTTCAACATGTGTCCCTTTACACATCAATGGAGTTTATTGATATAAGATTCATCATATCATATCATATCATATCATATCATATCATATATATATATATATACTATTTATTTATACACAAGATACAAACACAGAGTTATCATCAACACATAACCATGAGTTATAGCACACAACAACCTCAACAACAAACCTTTGATTGGTCTTCTATGATATATGAAGTTTTCAACAAGGACAAACCACAACAACAACAACAACAGAACAGTAACAGCACATCAACATCCACTTCCCCTTCATTCTCACCTTTACAATTTCCAAAAAAGGAGTCGCTGCAATCTCCTTTAACTACTGTCAATGAAGAGATCTGGCTTGATGACTTGTTAAGTGATGATCAGTTGTTAAGTTCTATGAGTTCAACCATGCAAACGAGAAAAAATTCCATATCTGATATGGCTATTGCAACTAGATCAACAACAGCAAACACCAATGATTCTATTTTCACTTCTAGAATTGGTGAAAACAATAATAATAACGATGATGATGGTTTTTCTTCAAGTGTTGCCACTTCTTTCCAAAATACCCCTATGATTAAACTGGAGAATGACTTGCAAGATATTCCTAGTTTCATCAATCTCAATCAACAACAACAGCAACAACAAAGTGAAGAGCTTTCAAGAAACTCTTCCATTGACTCCATGTTTAAAGAAATCTTCACCGATATTGAGGAGGAGAAAGGTATGAATATGTCAACTTCCACTGCATCTTCAACACCGAACTCTAATGACAACGAAAAGAATAATAATAATAATAATAATGACACCACTATGATCAATTCAACAAATGCAACAGCCAATCAACTGCCAAAGCAGAGAAAGAAGAGAGCTCCACGTAAGAGATTGACCGATCATCAAAAGCAACTGCATAACAAGATTGAGAAGAGATATAGGATCAATATCAATGCCAAGATTGCCGGTTTACAAAAAATCATTCCATGGGTCAGTGGAGAAAAGACTGCATTTGAAATTGGAGATGAAGTCAACGATAAGGATATCAAGTTGCATCAACAACAGCAGCAGCAGCAGCAACAACAAAGTAATGTTGACATGGATGAAGATTCAATTCCAAGGATGAATAAGTCGATGATTTTAGATAAACTGACCACATATATCTTGCATCTCCAAGAAAATGAAAATATGTTGAGACAAGAAAATGAGAATTTGAGAAAAGAATTGGAGCAGTTGAGAAGTTTATGAAATTATTTAATAATAATGTCTTTTCCACACAACGGTATGGGATAAAAAAGAGGAGAGATGAGAGAGATGAAACGATTAAAAAATTTGCTTTGAAAGAATTTTGGATCGATGATTAATTTGATATGACACACACAATGATGATGGAATGAATTAAGAAAAAAAAAAAATGTTTTTGTTTTAACGATTTTATAGAGATGACCTGGAGACATTTATTATATTTATAGATGTTGTTTTAGTTTGTATTTCTGTTTGCCTTTTTAGTTCTACTAGTCTCCGGAGTCTTGTTTATTGGACCATTTTGATTCTTTTGTATGATGAAATATTTATAGAATGTTAAACATATAGATATACACACACACACACTTGGATGTAAATTTATTCTTTTATGTAAGACGCGATCAAACATCTTTTTTTACGGTGTATCAAAATAATATTTGGATCAGATCTGCTTCAAATCCCATATTTGAACAGCGTGGTTGAGGAATACAAGAGACTTTAAAAAGTGAGAACATGTAATAGCAAGAAGATCAGAATGATTTGATGTTTTGTTAAAATGTTACATATAAACAGATGTTTATGCTTGTCAATGTGACCAGCAAATTTTATAAAAAAAAAAAGTGATGATCAACATAGTCAATGATATTGATTCTGAAAATAGAAAGATGTTGTCTTTACCGTTTCCATTCGGTTCAGTAAAAGAGTTGGTTACAGTTCAAGAAAGATGACACGTCATTAAAGATCTGACTGGTTGTAATTACTAGGGTGTTTGTTTCTACTGCAGTAAGTTTATCCGGTAAAAAAAAAAAAATAACACAATCGATCTATTGTAATAATAATAAAACAAAAAATCACCTCATTGGAAAGTGCAAAAAAAAAAAAATTATGATCAAATTTTAATATTTGTGCAGGTTTTATTATTATATCCGTATACACGAGAATGAATAAGAATGAGGATAGATCTATCTTTTATTTTTTTCTAGCAAATAAAAAACACAATTCAAAGTGACAATTTCTGATTCGTCACTCTGACAAAATATAGATTCTGATACACAGCATCGTGGCTTATAGACTACAACTTGGATCGGTAATTCCGTCATTAGTCAATCTGATTAGATATACTGATCAAATCTTCATTATCCCACTGGGTCGTCGCTGAAAGTCTGACATGTATTATAAGAGAATCACGATCATGCTCATTTTAAAACCATCTTGTTACATCTTCTACTTGATACTCTTTATATATCTATGAGCGCCCCTCTTGACTTACTACCACTTTCAAGATATTGCCATTAACTACTTGTAAAAGGGTCAGCACAGTGAGCTTATACATATCATACTCTCAAGTGCATTTTACCTTCCACACAACAACTTTATTCAATTTGATTTTTTTGAAGTTCCCAAATTTCCAACAAACCTCTTGTGCTTTTTGTTTAGTAAGGTTGATTTTGTTTGTATTATTTCATCCAGCTCCTTTCATATTTCATCAGCTTGAAACCGATAACAACCTACTCAAGTGACCACCGGCATTGCCATCTCATCTGTGAAACTTTTGTGTGATTTTTTTTTTTTTGGTTTTTTTTGGGGTCAGTGATCAGTAACATAAAGTGTATTGGTACAATTGAAGATTCATGTGACACATTGAGTTAATTGATCAATGGGGACAATTCACTGACAAAATTGTGAACTAGAAAATTGTCACCCACGTATGGTAATTCGTCGTATTCTATACCACCTCTACAGCGACGATACAAAGAGAAAAAGGGATCATATCAATTGGGCATACACGATAATATCTCCCTTCCAACTCCTTTCTTTATTATCGAATGAAAATAAAATCACTGAAAAAATAGTGATATTACCCAGAAGATATCGAACTTATCGTCTTTGTAGATCACAATTCCTTCCACCGCCCCCCTGTAGTTTACATGAGCTTAACGAGAAGGAGAACAATAACAAAGTGAGAAAAAGAAAACAAAAAAAGCCCGCGTATCAAATTGATCAGATCAATCATAAATGATAACACATCTCGACAAAATTAATTGAGTGGTTGGTTTTGGCATGTTTTGTATCATTCTTATGTATATTATTATTTCTTTTTCATCAATAACAAGTGCTACGATAAACTAAGTTTTTTTTTTTTTTGCAATTCTCTCTTTCTCTCTCTCTCTAATCATCATATTAGAAAAAAAAAATTCAAAAGAAAATATCAAAAATGCTCACTACCTGTAGTTAATCCGGTTAGACCCCTACATTGCCTACATTCTATATGCATCACGGGATTTTTTGTTTTTAAATTTTTTTTTTCTCAAGATTTCGGAAAAATTCAATATCAGCACCCTGACTTGTACGCACAGCACAGCGGCACACTTACGAAAACACTACATCACTATTATATATATAAATCTATATAGTAATGCCGTACAGAGTATTGATTGTGAAGGGTGGGTTTGTTTGCGTTAAGTGGTATTAGCAATTATAACACAACAAAAAAAGGAGATAGTTTAATAAGAAAAGGAGAAAAGAGAGAGAGTTTAGTTGTTGTTTACTCAGAGTCTATATTACTCAATTGCCCCCAATTACTAATTTTTTCGTTCACTTTAAGTTCGTACTGAGGATCTCTCTCGTTTTTTCCCATATTAGGTAATCGGGGATTTAAAATTATTTTTTTTTTTTGTAGTTTTTTTTTCGTAACGGCCATAAAGAGAGAGAAAGAGACAAATAGAGAAAAAAAGTGGTGCTGTTTTTTTTTTGTTCAAACTATGCCGTGTT
This sequence comes from Nakazawaea populi, assembly GCA_030557235.1. NCBI lineage: Eukaryota > Fungi > Ascomycota > Pichiomycetes > Alaninales > Pachysolenaceae > Nakazawaea > Nakazawaea populi. The sequence continues at coordinate 19,608 of JAKTVN010000007.1, read as the reverse complement.
TTGAGTTCAAGGAAAGTAGCAATTCGGTGATCTATTATAGACCCGAATACTTTCTTTCCAAAACCCGATATATTGTATCAACAACAAATAATTTGCCTTTATAAAAACAACACCACAAAGACCCGCGTAGTTCCTATCACCCTTTTATTATCCTCTTGAGTATAGATAAATTCCCCTTATATACTTCTTGACTTCTATGAAAGGCAATCAGTTATTTAGAAAATGTATGTGGGTTTTTTTTTTTTTCTTTAATATCCGTTCGGATTTTATCAATCACACATAAGAGCATAGTTGCACGATGGAATAAATTAAACAATCAATGATTTTTAACATATTGCAAAGTGCATCATTATCATCTTCCCCTCTCCTCTCTTATTCCTTTCCCCTATCTCCAAGAAAGAAAAAAAATTAGTTAATTTTTTTTTTTCTATATCGGATTTCCTTTCCCCATGAATTGGAGGGTGAGTGGTAGGAAATGAATGACTGTATTCGTCTCCATCTTCTCTCCATTTCATTCTAAAAAAATGCATTCTCTTACTCATCCATACGCACGCACCACACACTCACTTATACACGCATGCAATAAAAAGTCGTTTCGCCTTTCCTAATTCTGAAAAGCATGGAGTTACTCCTCAAAAGAAACGCTTTGAGTCTGATTTGCACTCATTTTTGTTAATCAAAACAATAGAATAATTGAAAGAAAAAAAAACAAAACTACGCAGGGGGGGGGGGGGGGGGAAATGGGGAAAAAAAAAAAAAAAAAAAAAAAAAAAAAAAAAAATGAACAAAAAAAGTAAAACTATAGAAATTTCCCAAATGGGTAACAAACCCAAGCCATAAAAAATTTTGGATGAGGACCTAATCGTTTATTTAACGATTAACAGCTCAGCACTGTTGGAACTCATCACCTACCTAATTCAAAAAAACAAAACCCACTCTATCTTGAAGTTTCAAGTAGAGCTAACCGAGCAGCCATTCATCAACACCAGGTCGGCTTCGATTGGACAATGGGGTCGATTGTGATGAAAAGCAACAAGCTTCAGAATCGAATAAATCATTTGTGTATTTATTTCAACAATCGAATCATATTTGCATTTTTACTCGTGTCAGTGACGATAACACTTTGTTACTTGAACTTGTTGAACAGATACTACTATTTGAATCCCATTTCGAAACATGATGTGGTGGTCTACGACGATCTGGCCAAGAGCTCATTCAAGTCATTTTTGAATTTAGAAGGAGATTTACAGAGGTTTGTAGATAAGCCCATGGCTGAGAAATGTTCTGTATTCAGTAATTCATTGTTGGCCAATGACTGGTCAATCAATGAATTGAACGACTTGGACTATACTGTCGATGCCACCGACAGTAAAAGATTTTTCACCATCAAGTTCCAAGAGTTAAATGATGACCAAAAGAAGGACCCTGCAAAGATCAAGGAAATTTTTAAAGACTTAGATAACAGAGTTGTCAACAATAATAAAATAGAATCATTGGTGTCTAGAAGTTTGTCAAACTTGAGAATATATGATAGTTGTTACATCAACAATGAGATTTTAAACCATGATTGTCTCGATATAGAATCAAGATTGTTCCCATGGTTGACATTTGAAAGCCCGATTTTTGAAAGATGGGACGGAACTGTGTTGAAAAACTGGCCAAACTTGATGAGATTTTATAAAGAAAAGAATTTGAAGTACAAAAACATCAGAGATAATGGATGCTATATGAATATACTCAAAAACAACTTCAAAGGGAGGGGTATCGCCATCAGTATAGGAGATCAATTGAGAGATGAAACAATAAATTTGATCACCATTTTGAGATATCTTGGAAACGAATTACCTATTCAATTGGTACATAAAGGGGATTTGGATTTCGCCGTTAAAAAGGATATCATTGAAATTTCAAGAAACGACATATTATTACATGACGGTAGTAAGATTACTGGTTTCAAACAGGAGACCTGGTTTGTAGATACGAAGAGATGTTTTAGAGAAATAGACTACGCTAAATTCAGCAAATTCTCCAACAAATGGTTGCTGGTACTATTTAACTCTTTTGATGATATGTTGTTGATGGATACCGATGCTGTCCCTTTCATCAATCCAAACGAATTTTTCAAATTGGGAAGCTATCAGACACAAGGGCTGTTCTTTTTCAAGGATCGTGAGACAAAGGATCGATTACATATCGGGTTCGACAAACTTTTATTAAAATTATTTCCACAAGATTTAGAACATTTGGTGTTCGGTGTCAACCAAGTTAGTGACAGAATCTTGAAAAACAATTATTTTGCAAAGAAGAGTTTCCATTTCATGGAAAGTGGTATTGTGGTTTTAAATAAAAGAAAACATTTGGCAGGTATGTTAGCTGCTATCCAGTTACAATTTTGGAAACCAATATCGAAGTATACCCATGGAGACAAAGAGTTGTTTTGGTTGGGTCAAATTTTGGCAGGTGATGAAAGTTTCGAGTTCAACAATAACCATGCTGGAGCCATAGGTGAATTAAGGAAAAACGATTATAACTTGGCCGACGCCATAGTCGGAGTACAGCCCGCGCATCTAGCCAATGACGACCGCACATTATTGTGGATCAACAGTGGGTTAGAAGTTTGTAAAAGACATACTTGGACTCAAGATTTCCTGAATATCGAAAACTACAGAAACAGATTCCACACTGAGGAGGCATTAAAAAATTTCTACACTGATTCAATCAAATTGAAAAGTGTGGTAATACCACCATCAGCATTGAAACAATATCCAAATGACATTGGGGAGCCGGAACGTGGTTGGAACCAGAGAAAGGAATTCGGATGTGATGAATACTACTGGGGCGCTTACTCGAGAGTGGGGCCGGAATCAGATGATCCAGAAACGATAGGTAAAGTGGTTGTTTTCAACGAAGAGGAAGTCGAGAAATATAACAAATTACTGAAAATTTGGGTTAAACCTAAAAAATTTCGCTCAGTTGATTGGGAAAGCATGGCAAAGGCAAAGGCAAAGCTGAAAAAAATGTGATATTCATCAAAATTATTATCGACGAGTTGTATGACTACTTAATTCTTTATATAATAACTCTCTCAATTGAGAAATACTTAATTCGTCCTTGACGTAATCAAACGCAAAAGAATCCTCAGGAATTGGCTTGACAGAGCACTGATCATCTTCCATATAATAGGCACTCAAGTAAGGATGTGATAACAGTTCCTCCACGGTTATCCTTTTCTCTGGATTAAAAATCAACATTTTCTCAAGTAAGTCAATACCGAGAGGATTACAATGGGCAAACACCTTTTTAAACTTTCTCTTTCTGAAAAAAGGCAATGATAAAAGAAAATCTCTTCCTTGTTTAGATTTAATGGACTTCAAGTCGTCCCCAACAGGTGATCCTATTATATCAAGTATTCTTATCAATTGATCTCTGTAGTGGTCTCCAGCAAATAAAGGTCTTTTCAAAAACATCTCTCCCAAGATACAACCACACGACCAGACATCGATCAGTTTAGAATATTGGCTGTGTGACAACATAATCTCAGGAGCTCTGTACCATCGTGTAGCGACATATTCTGTTAAAATGCTGATTTTCTGTTTATCACGAGAGTATTCTTCTTTATCAATTCTTGCAAGACCAAAATCACATATCTTTAACGTACACTTCTCATCGATCAAAATGTTTGATGGTTTTAAGTCTCTGTGTATAATATTAGCTGAATGCAAAGCTTGGAGCCCCTTCAACAATTGGTACATGAACCATTTGAAATGGGAATCTATCAAATGTTGTTGTCTGATGACACTGTGCAAATCAAAGTCCATATATTCTTGCACGAGGTAAACCTCTTGAAAACTTCTAGGATTCGCCTCTCTCGTGACTTCGATCAATGAAATGATATTCTCATGATTCAAATGCTTCAAGATTTTGATTTCTCTCAAAGTCCTCACACAAAACAAATCTCTCTCAAAAGGTTCAATCTTTTTGATGGCAACATACTGCTGCTCGAATGTATCCCAAGCTTGTCCAACTACCCCATATGCACCTTCACCCAAAATACGCAATACTTTATAACGTGGTGAGATGTTGAAGATACCATGCTGGTACTGCTGAATCTGCTCGTTTTGATACTGCAGCATTTTGTGATTTTTCAGCTGTGTTCATCTGGGGCAACTACTCGAAATTTAAATACATCTTTTTTGAAAATAAATATGAAACATATGTTCTAAATGAGGAAAATTAGAGCCTCAAAACATTCTTTGATCAAGATAATCTATACATAGTTGATTCACGTAAACTGAGATAGGACAAGCATACAGTTCATACTTCATAGTAGAAAATATTTCAAAAGTGATTACTTTATCTTATCATGAAATTCTTCTAGGCTCAAACCTTATCGAGCATGTATAATGTGAATAGTGTATGTAGTAATTCTGTAAAGATATAAGATCTTAACGAGGACAAAGCCCATCACACGGTCTAAAACTCACCAATTAGTGAGAACACATTCATCTTTCTCTGGATAACATAAAATGTAGTTTCTGTTGTTCATTCTCAGTAAATTTTTTGTTTGTTCCCCATCATCTCTTCACATTGCATGGTTTTTCATGAAGTTTTGTCATGTGCTCCCCAACTCGATAGAGAAAAAATATATATCACCATCTGTGAAAAAAAGATTATTTATCTATACGACGTGGGTGGTCTTGTCCTTAACAATCAGTAAGAATGAACTCAGACAGAAAGGTAGCTCTCATCGCTGGTACTTCGAGTAACCTCGGCCTCAATATTGCATATAGACTTCTAGAGTCACTTCCACCTTCGAAGAGGCTTACTATTATAGTCACGTCTAGAACGTTACCGAAAGTCAAAGAATGCATCAACATGATCAAAGAGTATAACGAAAAACTAGTTCATAGAGAGGGAACACTAGATTTTGACTACTTGCTCCTTGATTTCACCAATATGATCTCAATTTTATCAGCTTATTATGAACTAAACAAAAAGTATACTCACATTGATTATCTTTATCTATGCTCTGCCCAAGGAGTATACGATGGCATTGATTGGTTTGGAGCAGTGAAAGAGATATGTTTGAACCCTATTGAGGGTGTTACCCAACCACACTATAAAATACAGAGGGTTGGAGTCATGTCCAAGGATGACTTGGGATTAGTATTCCAAGCTAACGTCTTTGGGCCCTATTATTTTGTACACAAGCTTCAGCGCATGTTAGCCAATGGTGGAAAAATTATATGGATTTCCTCCTTGATGTCCAAGCCCTCTTACTTTTCTTTCAATGACTATCAACTCATCCATTCCATAGAACCATATGAAGGCTCTAAGAGAATGGTGGATTTGTTGCATTTGGGAACATACCAGAGATTGAATAAGATAGGTATTAAACAATACATGACCCAACCTGGTATATTTGAGAGCTTATCGTTCCACAAATACTTGAACGTGATAACGTACTATGGGATGCTATTGTTATTCTACTTGGCTCGTTGGATAGGCTCCCCGTGGCACAACATCACTGGTTACAACGGAGCTGAATCATGTATCTACGTAACTGTCAACGATGATGGTGTTCTCGATCAAAAATTGAAATATGGAAGCGGGACAACCAAAGGAGGCAGCAGGTTGCTCATCACGCAGCCTATTGACGCAACTGGTTGTGAAGATATAGCTCTGTACCTTGATACGCTTGTGACAGAGTGGGATGCCAACTTTGAGCATCAAATAGTTGATACAAGAAAGCCATAATAACTGCTGCCTAAGCGCACGACCATTTTTTTTTTGATTTCTGATTAATTACCTTTTAAGGAAATTAAGATGAATTGGTGCAAAATAAATAGAAACTTGAGTAGACGCAATAAAATGTAAGAACTTACACGTAAGGTATACAGAAGCGTACCTGAGAATAAACATCAGCAAACGAAACATAGTCTAATCATGTTGAACCGGAAAACGAGAATGTTGCTGCTTTCAGCACTCATAGTGACCTTAGTCTTTCTTCTGATAAGCTCAAGCGGGCAGGCCTCATCCAACGTTGCTAAACCACAAGTGGAGAAGGCACTTGTTCTGCACTCGGCGGTAGAGGCACCAACAAAGGAGGAATTGAAGCAAAAGGAAGAGGTTGCGCTGAAGTTGAAGGACACGAACAATAACTTGAACGATATTGTGAGGAACCCTAAGAGTGGCGAAATAGACGAGAGCAGAGTGAAACAAGCTGAAGAGATTATTAGCGGCCAGAGTGTTGGCAGTTCCTCCCTTTCTTCAAAAGATTCGTCGAAAGACGCGAAAAGTAGTGAGCCATCAACACCTCAGGCATTTGATCCAGCAAAAGCGTTCAAAGATATTTTGAGTGAGTCTCCGGTTGTCATTTTTAGTAAGACATATTGTCCATACTCGAAAAAGTTGAAGACATTGTTGAGCACACAGTACAATATCACTCCCGAGCCAGCAATCGTCGAACTCGATAAGCATAAAAATGGAGCTGAGTTGCAAGCCTATCTCGGAGAGAAGTCTGGTAGAAGCACAGTTCCTAATTTGTTTATCAAGGGCGTTTCTAGAGGTGGTTCAGATGAGATGCACAAGTTACACGAGGATAATACGTTATTGGAAAATTTGATCGAATGGGGAGAAAAAAGTATCAGTGTAGAAAAAGTGAACGTTCCATCAAATTCATAGTGATGATTTAAGACCCCGTTGTTGGTGATCACTTTTTCATTATTTTGATTTAAAGTGTGTATGAAATCTTTCATATAAAACTTTTTTTTGTTAATCGAATGCAATTTATGATGTAAACGAAGGAAGTGTATCATTAATCTTCAATTCAATCACAATGTTTTCTTCTGCTACCATTGATTCCATCAAGCCGGTACCAACTGACATCATAAGGCCAAACTATGATGGAATCAAGACCGGTCCTCAGGTCATGAAACTAGCATCTGATCTACATTTGTTTGGACACCCAGAAGGAGGTTTCTTTAAAGAAACTGACAGATCACCCTTACTCATGGAATCTCCTTATTATCCAGGTCACAACAATGGTTCACCAGAGGAACGATTGAGGTCGGGCAATTCTAATGAGGAACTGGTGGAGGTTGCTGGTAAAAAAATCACACCAACGAGATCGTACTCAACTTTGATTTACTATTTGATCACACCTGAATCACAATTCGGTAGATTTCATAAAAATCATTCGAGAATAATTCATATTTTGCAAAAGGGAAGAGGCCAATATGTACTTATATATCCAAACGGGACGGTGAAGACTTTCAAAGTTGGATTCAACTTTGATGCTGGAGAAGTTCTGCAATGGGTTGTTCCTGGGGAAGTTTACAAAGCAAGCTTCTTACTCCCCGCTGACGAAGGCAAAGGGCCCAATGAGAATGATTGCTTATTGATTAGTGAAGTTGTCGTTCCTGGGTTTGAGTTTGAAGACCATTCTTTTATGGAGACCGAAGAAGAGTTAGTTCAATTGGTTGGACTCGAGAAGAGTAAAGAGATGCAATGGTTATTGGGCCCCGGATAATATCGATCTTGTATGCGTGATTGAGTAAGCTTTTTTTATTTTTTTTATTTTTTACAAATAAGTTTAATTTGAATAGGTGCCGTACCAGCACCAAACAACAAATAAGCTAATGATGGATTTTTCCACAATAGTTGTCAATATCTGCAATGAGTTAGGACTCAATACTGTCTCTAAGGCTCCGAGGGATTACAAGTTGTTGGTGATATTGAGGGTTTTAAGATTTGCAGCTTTTGGAGGTGTTGCAGTTGTTGCCGCAAGATACCTCAAATTGATCGGTTTTGAAGAAGATGTTATAGGTTTAGTGTTCACCATGATCATGCTGGGGGACCTTTTTACTTCATTTGCTCTATCTGTGGTAGCAGACAAACTTGGAAGACGGAATGTTTTGTTGATTAGTTCATTCATTCTATCGTTGACTGCATTCGTGTTTTTCATCACAGAAACCCACTGGATACTTGTTACCGCTGCAGTCCTTGGGTTCATGACTCCCTCAGGAAACGAGGTAGGTCCATTCAGAAGTATCGAACAAAGTGTTGTTGCTCATCTAGTACCACCCGAGCAAAGATCTGATTGTTTTGCATTTTATATCTTTTTGGGCCAGATCTCTGCTGCAATTGGTTCAATAGGATCAGGATTTATTCTTCAAATATTGCAATCAAATTTTCAATTTAGCGAAAGAAATGCTGATAAAGCGGTTTATCTAATTATGGTATTCTTGTCAGCAGGTATGGTGTACGTTAGTTACATACTATCAGATGAAGTTGAGCTCTCACGGCCAATAGTCAACTTGGAGGAAGAAATTAGATTGCAAGAAGATATTGACGATGAAGATTCCCTTGATTCTTTGGATTTGGCCCAGAATTCGAAGCAGACCTGGAAACAAAAACTGATCACTTTTATGCAAAATGTTGCTCCAAAAGTGGATCTGGAGTCGCGACTGGTGGTCATCAAGCTTTCCATCTTGTTTATCATAGATACTGCTGCAAAATCTTTGGTGACGAAGACTTGGGTTTCTTATTATATGAAGCAAAAATTCAACTTGCAAGCGAGTGAATTGGGATCAATTTTTTTCTTCCATGATGTCTTCGTCGCCGTACTGACATTGGTCGGTGCTTCGATAAGCAGGAGAAAAGGCGTTATCTTTACGATGATCTTTACTCATATACCGTCTATTGTATTCAACACTTTTATACCAATGCCCACCACTGTACCACCAACAGTTTTACTCGTCTTAGGCAGAGGTGCATTTCAAGCGATGGATATTTCATCCAAGCACTCTTTTGTATCTTCAGTTGTCAAACCAGAGCAGAGAACTGCTGTTATAGCATGGACTAACCTTTGCAGAACTATAGGTCAAACTGTGGCTCCTTCTATTACTGGTCATGTGACTGGATTGAATATGCAATGGATAAGTTTTGTGTTGAGTGGCTTTTTGAGGATGCTTTATGACATTGGATTATTTGTTAACTTCTGGAAAATCAGAGACTCAATATAGACCATTTCATATTCATTTGTGATTTTCAAATGTTAAATTTCTTTGGTTAATTTGGGATAACTTGCAGAAGGCAAACTATACTTTCTCTACATGTGTAGTCTCGACCCCTTTTTCCTCAGATTCCAAACCATACAGACCCGGTGGTGCTTCGCTGATTTCTTCACCAAAAGCGAGGCAAACCTCTTCCAACGAATAACCGGACGTTTCAATAAACGTGAAGTAGACTATAAGGAACTCCACAGCGAGAAGGCAGCAATAAACGATATAATACTTCCAGTCAATGGCATCCATGGCAACAGGATTTACGAAACCATTATAAACTAAGACAATGTTGATAGTGAAACTCATTATGTTCAAACCTTTGGCTCTTAAGTTGTAAGGTAATACCTCTGTTACATAGGTGAATGGCAACCCATTGAATCCAATGTTGTAACCAAAGTAGTAAAGGAAGATCATTGCCAACACACCTTGTCCTAACCGTTTGTCTTCATAATTTCTCTTGGTATTTATAGCGGACAAAATAGTCCAGATGACGTAACACACCAACGATATTCCCAAAGATGTCAAGAACATGGTTCTTCGCTTGAAGTTATTTGCACTGAAGGCGATAATACAAGAAACTCCCCAATTGTAGATCATCAAACCACCATTGATTATTAATTTCTGATCCGAGGAAGTGATTCCAATTGAGTTCAAAACCAAGTTCAAATAGAATGAGACCAAACCATTTCCTGCTAACTGTTCAATACATGGTACAATAATGCAATAATAAAGCCTTTTTCTATTGGCAGGACTTTTGAAAAAGTCAAGATATGATGTCTTACCAGAACTCTGTTCCATTTCCAATGCATTTACTATCTCTGACATTTCAAACTCAATCAAACCTGCTCCCCTAATTTCATCTCCTCCGGCATGGTATTTGAGAAGTGTGTTTCTGGCTTGCTCATATTTCCCTTTCTTTACAAGGTACCTTGGGCTTTCAGGAATAAACCAAATTGTGACAACCTGAATCAGCGGACACGCTGCCTGGACATAACTAGGAATTTTCCAGCAATAATTTGAGTTGATATTTCTTGTTCCATACGTGACCCAACTAGCAATGATCAGACCTAAATACCAGCAGGTGTTGTAGCAGGTCGTTACAACTGTTCGGTGAGTTGGATAGGCAATTTCTGAGATCATAGGTGGAGTTGCAACACTTGCTATGGAGCTACCGACTCCAATAATAAATCTTCCAGCAAAAAACAGGCCAAATCCATTTGCTGCACCTTGTATCATTGCACCAATTACCATAATGACAGAGCCAATCGAAATAGCATTCCTTCTGCCCAATCTGTCAGCTGGTATGGATGCGAAGAAGAAAGAACACGTTCCACCAAGAACGGTACCGTTGGCAATCACACCAAGAATTGCTCCCTCGAAAGGTCTGTGTACAGTGTTTTCCATATAATTATGCCAAATTGGTAATGACTGCAAACCGTTCAACATGGAGGAGTCATAACCAACATTTGTGGATACTAACGTCATGAGGAATATCACGAGATTCAATTTTAACAAGTTTGGTACACGCCACCATGCTTTGCCGTAGTCAATTAAAAAATTGTTTACCATATTGTGCCTCTCGATAGGCTCATTCTCTTCACTACTTGGTGAGTTCAGATCTTTCAAGATCTCATTAGAGGAGTTCATGCCATGGACTTCAAGTGACATGATCTGATTTTGTTTCAGCCTACCATCTCTAAAAAAGCGACCCCAAAACATACTTGGGACGAGATAGCTCAAATTTATATCATTTTCATTGCACTAAGGAATCCAGTGTTGACCCACAAACCTTTAGTCGTGATATCTCACAAGTTACAAAATTCTACTTCTTTGATCTTGCCAAGCCTGTACAAGCTTTTGGGCCCGTACCACTTTAGAGTCAAGCTTTTCTCTGTGATTTCGATAAAGTACGTGACACTTTCTTTTCTCCTCTACGATAACTCAAAGTAAATCTGTAGCCTCAATTCCCCGCAGTTATTGTTTGGCTGTCATCCCAAGGGGTTCTGTTTCTCTTGCCGATTTGAGGATTGATTTCATAAAAATCTTGATGAGTGCATCATCAGCTTTACTTACTTTAAAGTAGATTTTACGTACAATAAATATCGCATTATTCAGTTAATGGACAGTGTCCCATTATTTGCTTTCCATCATTTATTTTCGGCCTTCTTTCTTATTTTGCAAGAAACAACAATAGCATCTAGGAGAAGATCTCTAGGCTAGGTTAGTGTAGGCAGTTGATTGCGCGAAGACCACTATCCAGAGATATATCTGTCCAGATATTACCTCAAGAAATGGTCCCTGGTTTCAACTTAGTGGTGGTAAAATTATGGGTCCCAAATTTATTATTTCACTGATTGATATATTGGGAGGCTCTCGTTACTAAAAATGGATAAGTAGTCGTGGGCAATAAAATAAATTTGAAATCCGAGGCAGCACTCGAACCACTGTACATATGAAAAATCAACCAAACGTAATATAATGAAAAGTCAATAAATTTCAGCCCAGTATGTCCGGGACGGCAGATGTGAATTCTTTCTGGCAATAAATAGTGTGAGCAACTTACTAGTGAACTGAGTCTTAGATGCAAATGAATGCTGAACCTCAAGCTTATGAATGTGAACATTCAACACAGACAGTTGCAGCAGGCATGATTGAGAGTCACCGTTTAATTTGATTGATTTTCTTCCATTGAGATCAAAAGGCGGAATTTGAATTTGAGGCTTCAGAAGTCTCATCTTCTTTGGTATAAAATATGAGGTGTCTGTAATAACATTTTCTATAACCGTGCTTTCAACTCTATAAAATGGCTTTTTACACACTTCGCGAAATCTCGTTGATATCTTCACCAAATGCAATGCAGACTTCTTCCAACGAGTAACCAGATGTTTCGATAAGAGTAAAGTAGATGGTGAGGAACTCGGCAGCGAGAAGGCAACAATAAACTATATAATATTTCCAGTCAATTGCAGCCATTGCAATGGGGTTTACAAACCCGTTATAGAGCCCGGCGATATTAATGGTTAGATTCATAACATTGGAACCTTTGGCTCTCAAGTTGTATGGCAAAATCTCTGTGACATAAAGTGTTGGTAACCCATTAAATCCAATGTTGTAACCGAAATAGTAAAGGAAAATCATTGCCAACACACCTTGTCCCAATCGTTTATCTTCATAGTGTCTTTGGGTATTGATGGCAGATAAAATCGTCCAAATAACGTAACATACCAATGCAATTCCCAATGATGTTAAGAACATAGTTCGACGTTTAAAACGGTTTGCATTGAAGGCGACAATACATGAAATACCCCAATTGTAAATCAGCAATCCACCATTGATAACCAATTTCTCATCTCTGGAAGTTATCCCAATTGAGTTTAAGACCAAATTTAAATAGAATGAAACCAATCCATTTCCAGCTAACTGCCCAATAGCTGGTACAATAATGCAGTAATAAAGTCTTTTTCTGTTGGCTGGAGTTGTCAAAAAATCATAGTATCTTATCTTACCGAAGCTTTCTTCCATCTCCAATGCACGCGCAATCTCTGACATTTCAAAGTCGATCAAAGACGCTCCCTTATCTTCATCCCCACCAGCATGATATTTCAAAAGTATGCTTCTGGCTTGGTCTTGTTTGCCTCTCTTGACAAGGTATCTTGGACTTTCCGGAATAAACCATATGACTGCAACAATAACAACAAGTGGAATTGCAGCTTGAACGTAACTAGGGATTCTCCAGCAGTAATCCGAGGCAACAGTTCTTGCACCGTAAGTGACCCAACTAGCAATAATCAGACCCAAATACCAACAAGTTTTATAACAAGTTGTCGCAACTGTACGATGCGTCGGATAAGCAATCTCTGAAATTAGTGTTGGGGCTGCAACATTCCCCAAAACGCTTCCTATTCCAATAACGAATCGTCCAGCAAAAAACAGACCATAACCATTAGCTGAACCTTGAATCATAGCACCGATTATCAAAACTGTCAATCCAAGCACAATAGTAAACTTCCTACCCAATCTATCTGCGGGCAATGAAGCAAAGAAAAAAGCACATAACCCACCAAAGACGGGACCGTTACCGATCAAACCAAGGGTTACTCCCTTGAAAGGTTTGCCAACTGATTTTTCCATGAAATTGTGCCAAATTGGCAAAGACTGCAAGCCATTCAACATAGAGGCATCGTAGCCAATATCTGTTGAGACTAAAGCCAAAAAAAAAATTATGATATTCAACTTGAGCAAATGGGGAATACGCCACCAGGGTTTGTCATAATTGATCAAATAATCATCCACCATATGGTGGCTACTTATCTTTTTAATCTCACTAACACTAGTGAAATTCAGATCTTTTCGAAGCTCATCTGATGAGTTATCAAAGTCGAGGGACATTTTTCGTTTTTCGGTTTCTAAAAGTCTCAAAGTCTCTGAACCTCCAGGAATTTTTCATCCATATACAGAGTTGAACTTCCTTTTATAATCATACTATATGTTTGTAATCTGAAGCAGAATGATGCCACAGTAATTGAAATCAGTGTAAGTGATAGGCCCCCATTTCCACCACACCGCGCATCTGATTGCAAAGACCCAGTTTTTCACCCGGTTGAGGGTTCATGAATACTCAACCTTTCAAGAGAGTACATCGTGTCACTTATCAAGTCAAGAAACATCTGCTGTCTCAATAGAGACAGCGATCATAAAGGTTCTTAGATATTGCCGTAAAGGTAGAATCATGATCAAACTGACGACCGTTTATGGTCTCCTTCGCTCCGAGTGGACGAAGTACTTTTTTTTTTAAATTCTAATATCACGCTTCACTGTGTAAAAGACTGTGGTGAAGTGCCCCACTTCATAGTAGTGTGGATGTCCAATGGATTTGCATCAGATATCTGGAGAAAAAAAGATCAGCCACACCATATAATATTTCACTTTTAAGAAATATTACCGCTGAAAATATAAGCTTTTTTTTATTTTTTTATTTTCTTCTTTTAAAGAAGGTCACTTTTAGTCTATCGATTTATGGTGTATGAAGAGCTCAAGCAGACCCCAACCGTAATCAAGTCATCATGTAAGTAGGTTTGATAAATTTATGTGGAATTCATTGTGATTCGCGATTCATTGTGATTCGTTCCAGCTTTGATCGCCAAACAAAAGCAGCCTCCCAGTTGGGCCGTATTCCTGTTAACAATGCCGGCACGACGAACCATAATTCCCTATACTATTTCGTGTGAAGAGATTATTCAAAGTGCTAATCTTCCTAGACCTTTCTTTATAGAACATCTCCAATCTTCTCTTTTTCAACGTCATAAAGCTCAAGAAGCCGCTCTTTATCGCAAGCTTGTGCAAGAGTAAATATGTCTCGTTATTTGATTAGAGACATTTCCCAGGCAATTTTTTGTGGCAATTATTCGACAGCATCAACGAGTCGAGCAACCTATTCTACGTCCTGTGCGAGGAGATTGGTGAGTTCTTATGGTAGTTGCAGCGAGGCCGCATAACTCAAAAGGGTCTCCTAGCAATCTTATATCTCACTTACACTAGAGAGATAAACGTCTCATATAAACTTGAAGCTTCATTATCCGAACAAATTACCTTCATAATCAAAAAATTTAAATTTAAGCCATACTCTAGAAGATCAATAAACAAGCACTCCCGTTCAACACCAGAACGAGTACCATCTATAATAAAAGGGTTTAGAAGCAATATATGCTCTTTCTTCGTTGAGCTCTTGTCTCAACAAGTCCAAATCGATTTCTCTTCTACCACTGATCAAATCAACATCCTCCAGTTTGATATACATTTTCCAGTTCTTTGTCCAAAGCTTGTGCCCAATATAGAAAACCAAAACAACAGGAAAGGCCAAGTATGATTTGAAGAATGATTCTGCATCAGCCGGCGAGCCAATTGGAAATAAACCGACCCAAAATTGTGCTATCAAAACTAAGGTATTCAAACCGAACCCATAGTATGACCCGTAGACACCAACCTGAGATGTATATGCCAATTCTTGAAGACTTCTTCCCTGTACCTTCATTGCATATCTAAATCTGATATGAACAAGACAGATTGCAGTCCAAGTAAGCAAAGACGAAAGTCCTGAGATGGCTAATAACCAACTGAACATATCACCTTCGAAAGATGTTCCTGCAGTGAATCCTAACAATCCAACCAGACATGTGATGCTAATACCAATCATTGGTCTACCCTTTCTATCGATATAAGAAAGAAACTGAGGAGCTTGACCACAGTTCGCCAAGGCAACCAAGGTTCTTGAACACGCAAAGACGGCTGAGTTACCAACAGACAAAACGGCAATCATGATAACAACATTAATGACACTTGGCAAACCAGAAATACCAGCCTTGGTTATAGCAATAACAAAAGGAGAAGCTGCAGCATCAACAGAGGAAGAACTAATCAATCTTGGATCATCATATGGAACGATCAAGCCAATCAAAGTCAACGAAATAATGTAAAACAAGGTGATTCTCCAAAAGACTTGTTTTGTGGCTTTTGGCAATGCTTTTCTTGGGTTTTCAGTCTCTGCAGCAGCTAAACCACATAATTCTGTTCCAGCAAAACTAAATGCCGCAGTGACGAAAACGGTACATACACCTTTAAAACCCGAGGCGAATGCACCTGGGGTTTTCCAGTAGGTTCCACCCAAGTAACCCCCTTGTGGGCCTCCACCACAAATGATGACAATGCCCAAGATGATGAAACCAAGAATTGCAGTAACTTTGATTGCACTGAAAACAAATTCTGCCTCACCATAGCCTTTCACACCGAAAAGATTAATTGAGCAAATAAACACATAAAAGATGGCTACCCACAGGGCGTTGTTGATCTCGCTATTCCAGTAGTGGATGGTTATAGAAGCTGCCACCAACTCCAATGGTAAGATGATAAGCCATTGTAATGCATAATTCCAAGCCATTGCGAAGCCGAATGACGGATCGATAAACCTACTGTTATAAGTAACAAAACTACCGGAGACTGGGAATGTAACAGCCAACTCACCAAGACATTGACAAACAGAATACAACATGGAACCTATCAAGATCCAACCAATCAAAACAGCTGCCGGACCACCGGTTCTCAATGCTCCACCAGAACCAACGAATAACCCAGTACCAATGGATCCACCAATGGCGATCATTTGCAAATGTCTGTTTTTTAAAGTTCTTGCTAAAGGAGCCTTAGCTGTGGCGATAGCAGCCTTCTCTTCTAAAGTCATATTTGGGTCCAAGCCTTCAACCTCGAACGGTTTGAAGCTATCTATGAAGCCCTTGAAACCGCCTCTCTCTGTTTTGGCATATGGCTGCTGCTCGATTTCACCTGTCTCATAGACATTGACTTCTTCAATAGCGGACTGCTTCTTGTAGTCACTAGAAGAATTATCAGTTGACATAGTTGATATTGTAGTCAGAGATTCTGATGTACCAATCCTGGAAATACCTCATGCAAATAAGAAGATACTGCAGCTTTAAATAGAAAACCGAAAAATTTCCCCAGTTAATTTACATATCTGTTTTGCCAATTATAATTGTCAGATGATTGTCAGATTATCAGGTTGAATGGCTTCTCTGTATCGATACTAGAGTCATAGCGAATGATAAACTTATTGCCAAACACTATTATCTCATCAAACTAGTAAAAAAAAGTGATAAAGACATTTCGTTTCCTCTTTAGTTTGCAACCTCTCAGCCAAGAGAAATGTGTACAGCCACTGAAACGGCATTGAAGTACAAAACAAGTAGATAACAACTTCTTCTTTGCTCAAATCAAAGCTTGGATGAGTTTCTCTCGTTCTTAATCTCAACCCTATTGGCCAATCACCAAGCTCTAGAGAAGATGACAACCACTAAACGAAAACAACATTCTTTCTTGGGGGACCGGAATTTTAATTTTTGCGTGCTACAGATACACCACTTGTTAGCTTTTCAATGTCGCAAATGAACAAGCACTATGTAAACAACACCCCATCACTTCAATGAAATTGAGTTGCGCAAGCTGTTTCGATGACGATACTTTGAATTGTGTTGGATGATATTGGAGATCCTTATCAACAGCATCGAAAGCATTCTATTTTAATGCCACTACCCAAGAGAATCTGTATGGCGTTTGATGTCTTGGTATATTTGCTGGAAATTCCAGCTCCTACTCAAACTGAGCTCTGCCTCTCTCATGCAATCGCCTCGAAGGCGCATCCATGTCATTTTGCTGATGATTTTCGCTGATGGCACTGGTAATGCCTTGCTGAATCTCTGATAAAAGTAATATCATCACAATGTCTTGGACTACATTTTGCCAAGCCATTTGTGTATATATATTTTTTTACTGATTGTGTCCACAACTATACACAAGGGCTGTCTGTCTCAATGTGATACAGAAACGTCTACCTTGACATTACGTACCATATATATTCAATCACTATAATCTCAACAGTTGGTGAGCAAGGAATCTTCCTGAATACCCGACGATATATTCAAAATCATTTCAATCTTGGTAAAGTCAATTTGACTTCCAATCTCCATTGACATTCACGACGAACATAACTTTGCATCTTCAGCAAGCGATAAGCTAGACCTCGAAGGGCCTTAAAGGATGATTAAAAAAGTAGTTAACTCTTAATAAATATTCGTGTGTATCTTCTTTTTTATGTACCTTGTTGCAGTGTCTTGATGATCAATGTATTGTCAGATTATGCGTAAGACTCTTTCCCACTAAACATGGATATAAAGAACCGTATAATAGCTTGTTATGAGCCACACCCTCGATAAATCTGGAAGTATCAGCGTATGTAACCGCTGTTCAATGAACCACATTTTTGATTTGAACGTTAATACTGCGATCAGAAAGAAAGAGAGAGACATCATGAGAAGAGGTCCTAACCGAAATCAATGTTGATCAAAGAAGGGCAAGAGTATTGAAGAAAAGACAGCAACCTTGAGAAACTTCACCAAAATATAAAGATTCAGATTCATTTGGCTTTAAAAGCTTTCAGCTATTGTGAAGTGATCAGGACACCGTAAGAATAGATTTGTGAGAAGATTTGTTGAATGTCCTCAACGATTGTTGCTACAATTTGAATGCCAAATATACTAAGCCATAACATCTGAGGTATCACGTAGCTGAAATTGATGACCGATTATCTACTTTATCTGCAATGACGGAGGTCTGAAAAAGAGGTATGCAAATTAGTCTTTTAAAGCTACGTTGTCGTTAGAAATTGAATAACTTTACAGATAACAACGGTACACCTCATGTTCTCATTAGTTGAGGATGACCACATATCTCATATACAAAATCAATCTCTTACTGAATCTCCTTTGAAGGAAGATCCAATTTGAAATGAATGAAATCAAAAACTTTTAATCTGGCATCTGTAAACATCACGTTCTCTCCTATAGGGTCTCTCGAACCCACTTGCTATGGATGGCTTTGAAAACGGGAATCACAATAAAGTTTACCACCTCCAAACTGATTTTTCCGTTATTGACTAACCCTGGCCCTAGTTGCTAGATTGCTATAAAGGACCAGCAAGGCAAAATTACCGACGCCCAACATCGATTTCTGCATCAATCATCCTTCCGTGCGAATAAATCTCTGAAATTGAATTCCCATCAACTCTGTCGACCGCAAATACAGCAGAATCTCGTTGTCACACATATCTACCATATCTCGACAATTCAATGGTGGTCTCTACTCTCCTGGTCTCAGATCGTCTCTAGAAGTGGGGTCATAGAATTTCAAGGCTCCAATATGGGGCATGAGCTTTCCTGCTTCAAACTTAAACATATCAAGCGCTGAGATGTTAGCTAACAATTCCTGTGCATCAGTGGAAACAACCAGAGATGTTCCTTCATATACATATATAGAGTCCTTGGTTACACTTCTCATTGAGACGAAGATCTCCCTTGAGAATCGTACACTCTCGAAATTGTACAATAACCCAACCTTTTTAAAGAGACCCGAAGTTTTGCCTTCAAGACCGTTCTTCACTGTAACAAAGTATGAGAATATCAAAGCAGATCCATGAGACTTATTGAGTTCAGTGGATATGTCCACGGCACTTACTGTAGTGTTCACTCACATTCATCAGTAGGGTAAAACTAACCTTTCTCACGACGGTCTAAACTCAGCTCACGTTCCTTATTAGTGGGTGAACAATCCAACGCTTACAGAGTACTGCTTCGGTATGATATGAAGAGCCGACATCGAAGAATCAAGAAGCAATGTCGCTATGAACGCTTGACTGCCACAAACCAGTTATCCCTGTAGTAAATTTTCTGGCACCTCCAGCCTCGAATTCCAAGGGACTAAAGGATCGATAGGCAACACTTTCATGGTTTAAAGTGGTGTCCTGATGTTAATTGGTGTAAAGTGGTGTCCTGATGTTAATTGGTGTA
This sequence comes from Nakazawaea populi, assembly GCA_030557235.1. Lineage (NCBI taxonomy): Eukaryota > Fungi > Ascomycota > Pichiomycetes > Alaninales > Pachysolenaceae > Nakazawaea > Nakazawaea populi. The sequence goes on along the minus strand of JAKTVN010000007.1, from coordinate 131 downwards.
AAGTGGTGTAAAGTGGTGTCCTGATGTTAATTGGTGTAAAGTGGTGTCCTGATGTTAATTGGTGTAAAGTGGTGTCCTGATGTTAATTGGTGTAAAGTGGTGTCCTGATGTTAATTGGTGTAAAGTGGTGT